>OZ007498.1:169526873-169986873 GCA_963931805.1 Microdon myrmicae | reverse complement strand
TCTGCCGTTTGTCGGCTAGACCCCGAAGAGTTTTATCTTTGAAAAATGACCGTCAATTTTACGCTAATAAAAGAGTGTTACAGCTAACAACCGACCGTTGCAATACACTGGCCCCTGTGGGTGTGGCAATAGTCCGCGCAGTGGGACCATGTGACGCAATGTGGGCCAAAACACCAGCAGCGTTGTAGCTAACCTAAAATCAAGTAAAAACATTCATATGTTCAGCTTTTTCTATCAATTATTTTGACCAACTACTATTCCATCGCTATCTGAGTCTAGAAGTGCAGTAAAGACTTCAATGAACTTCGATGTCATTAGTTTTGGCCGGAACCATTTTACTTCTGCTACGTTTCCCATTCCCAAGTCCCATCATATTTCTCAGCAACTCTTCCCGGTCTGGTAAGGTCTAATAACATATCGTTAGCAATAGACAAAAACATGAACAAATATAAGAGTTCGAAAGTTTGATACTTACATCCAAACATTGAAAGAAATACTCCATGCCTCGACCGTCCAGAAATCTCTTACAGTTAATAGCAATGTCATCTGTAACATTCCACATTGTTGACCAAGCAACTTCCATTACGTCATCAAATACAAATCGTGTCAATCCGTTTGTGGTTAAATCCAGCATTGTCTGCAAAAGCAACAATTCTTTCCTAACTTCTTCGAAAAATGTTGAGTTTGATGGTTATCACTTACCCCAACAACACCTAAGTCTCCTAAGAATAATTTCTGTCTTCCATCCACCTGACAAGCCAAAGTAATCAGTAGATAAATAGCTATCCCTTGTACAAATCCTTCCCGTTAAGTTTTTGATACACCAGGTAATAGAACCGTTATGAGACGTTCATATTCGAAAACTTTTCAATTCAAAAAACCTCATGACCTTGTATACAAATATTTTAAAACAACCATGCCACATCGTTGGGCATAGAAAACTGTGTGAATTTAAGATATCCGTTTCTGAGCATTGTTTCGTCGGTGATGTGCATTTCCATTACGTTCAACAAAGTGCGAATAATGTGATATTTAAATGGAGTTCCAAACTTTGCCCTATCGCGTCCTTTTACAATATAAAACAGTGTCGCGCTAATACCAAATGAACATCAGTACGAATCCTTAGTTGTACCATCCACGACCTTGACTTACCTTCCTGATATTTGCATGTGCTTGAATTTTAAATGACGATCCATTGCCGTGAGTACAACATCAAGAGCTGTGTGAATTTCTTTGCAGCATTCGAATCGAAAGATGTGATAAAGATCATTGAGCACCTAAAAAAAAATGTTGTTATTAAATAATCATTCTATTGACATAGCTCAAGCAATGAGGCAAAAAAATTGTCGTTCGCACTTGGTAAGGATTTTGGATGGAACACTGGACAGAGGATCCGGATGTCACTCTCTGTCTCTCTCTCTATATTTCATACCTCCACGACAAATCTGACTCTGTCTGTTATGAAGGTAAAACGAAAACCAGCGTAACGGCCTCCATCCAACAGGAAGGTCTACCCACCGACTTTCTTAGCCTTCGCAGCCTGTTCGTTAAGTTACATAAAAATCGCGATATGCTCTCTAATAAGGTGCTAAAAGATCTCTCGGCATTTCGCCAATATATCGACAACAAAATGATCTATCCCAATAATGGCAAGCACTTTTGACCCTAATCAATCGCCCTCTCGTCTCCCCTATCATCTCAATACCCTCAATACGCTCCACCTAACCGTCTACTACCAGAATGTTAGAGGTCTCCGCTCCAAAACACATTCGACTCTGGAAAAGGCACATTCCGCCCCCTTCGACATATACGCTCTGACTGAGACCAACCTTATCCCTAGTATTAATAGTCTTGAACTATTCCCCTCCTTCAATGTTTTTCGCGATGATAACGCCCATCGAGAAGGTCCCAATTCCCCATGCCGTGGAGTGCTGCTTGCCATTCATAACAGACTCGCTTCGTCTCTAATTGCCATCTCTTCTTCTCCGGATCTTAACTACGTCGCAATAAAAATTGACAAGCGACCTCTCTTTTCATTATCTGCTTCTATATATCTCCTTCACGACCTAGCGCGTCATACGAACTCGCAATAGAAGCGGTAGATAACCTAACCGAGTTAAGCACCTCAACAGACGATATCGTCGTTCTTGGCGATTTTAACCTCCCCCATCTCCAATGCACATTGGCTGACGAACAAGCCTTCTACGTCTCAAACCCCACTAGCTGCAAGGAACGTATTTTTATAAACGATCTCACCGACTCATGCCTCCATCAAGTAAGCAATGTCCCAAATCATATGGGGAGAGAACTGGACCTCGTGTTCACAACGGATCCACACAAGTCCTCAGTTGCCCCTAGTCCACAAGCCCTCTCCACCATTGATAATTACCACCCCCAGCTGCTCTTATCCATATATCTTGATCATGAAATCCATCCTTCTCTACCGCATGACAGCTTTTCCTACAACTTCCACAAGGCTAACTTCCACCTTTGGAATGAAGAACAATGAGCATCTTAGCAAAACAGCGTTTCGCTTTGATCATTTGGGGGTAGAAGGAGCTACTGTCACTCTCTATAAGGAGTTCTACTATGCCGTCGCCTTATATGTCCCCTATTCTCGACACAGGTCATCGGTTTCATCGCCGCCATGGTACAACCGCACACACCGCGCTCTTAGGAACAAGAGAAATAACTTGTGGAACGTTTTCCTCAAAACGCGTTCCTTCCAAAACTATTCCAACTATCTCGGTTCCTTTTATAAATGTTCCTAGCTATACAACTCCTTCTACACCAACTACCTCACAAAAACACAATCTAATTTGATCAATGCACCCAACTATTTTTTCCACTTCATAAATTACAAACGTAAATCCGACGCCTATCCTAACTCTCTTTCTTATGGCGCGACTACTTCAACCGACCCCCTAACTATTGCCAATCTATTCGCTTCGTTTTTCAATAAATCCTTCACAGAGATCTCCTTCGAACCCAATCCGTCTCACTTCAAAGACTTGCCCGAATTCTTCCTCGGCCCTTTCACCCATTCAAATTATTCAGCGTCACGTAGTTGAGTAGAAATTAAACTTACTCAAAGACGAGTTCAGCCCTGGGCCGGATGGACTCCCGGCTGTATTTTTAAAGAAATGTTCCACTTCTCTTTCCCTCCCGATATCAAAGATATTCAATCTATCTCTTTCACAAGTGATCTTCCCTAGTATTTGGAAATCTGCCTATGTCATAATTATATACATAAAAGGGACCTAAAAACGATATAAGCAGCTACCGTCCCATCGCCAAACTGTCTCATATCTCCAAACTGTTCGAAGGAATTCTTTACAACGTGTTATCTTTCCGTTGTAAATCCAACATCTCATCCAACCAGCATGGTTTCCTTTCGGGTAGATCGACCACAACGAATCTGATCGAGTTCTAATCCCATACTCTCCGTGCCTTAGAGAATGGTAACGAAGTCGATGTAATCACCACCGATTTCAGCAAGGCCTTTGACAAAATCTCCCATAATCTCATCCTTTTTAAGCGGTACTCCTAGGTTTCGAACTGCCCAAGCTTGCTCTCCATCATTGCACTCCACACGAACCCCCGTAACCTGCGAAACCCCCATCTCTTCTATCAACCCACCCACCACACTTCTTAGGGCTCTAATGAACCCATTTCATGAATGCTGCGGCGGGCAAACTCCTACCTCCTTCGATTTGAACTTTACCTCTACTGCTCTCAAACTTCATCTCCCCCCCCCCCCCCCCCCCCCCCGGAACACGCCCACTCCTCGTCTACACTCTTACATCCTGTACTAAGCGAAATAAATTTATATTAATGAGTAATAATTGATGGATAAACCCAGTAACCAACTCGCCAAACATACCCCCCCCTCCAATGGGCGCAGTTCCATAGCTTCCTGTATCGGAACGTTCTGTAGCGGAACGAGTTTCAGTACAGAGATGTGCGTGCTGTCAGGAGACGAACTGCAAATTGGTGGGATCCGTGGGAATGTATTGTGGAGCACAAATGAACCGCGAATTAATACCACGAATATCCGAGCAACAATCCCCGTGATAATATCTGTCCTATATGTCCGCTACGCCCCTTCGATGTAATAGTGACAGCAGTCCCGATAACAGCGCAGTGTCTTCGATCAGACGGATTGCCGGCCTCTGCATGCTATCAAGTTGGGCGAGGATATGCTTAAGAGCAGGGCTCCAAACATGGGAATAATATTCAACCGCAGGTGTAATTTGAGATTTACACAGAAGAAGTAGTTGGTCCGGAGTAAAATATTTCTTGTCTCTAAAAAGATAACTTAGTTTTCCAAAGGCGGTACTGGCGATATTCGACGCGTGTTTATGCCATAATACATTCCCACAAACCCTTACGCCGAGCAATTTCATGTTTTGCCCAGATTCGAGGGCTTGGCCATTCGTCATCAGCCGTGGAACCGATGATCCACTTTTCTTTGTGAATGTTTTATATTGTATCTTCGTTCCATAGAAGTCGACGAGATTGGCATTTCCCCACTGCAGCACCCTTTCCAGATCCAGAGATTTTGAGAGTCGATCTGGCCACATCTGAGCTGGCGCGACGTTGATGCATTAATCGATCCATCATTCGAATATGGGGAAATAAGTGTACATCATCCGCAAAACTGAATACTTTCTTAACCGTCGATTCTAAGTGTAATTTAAGACTACTGCTGCACCTTAGGTAAGATGATGTCAGAACGCCAAGAAAGGATAAAACAAAAATCCGGTGTAAAGGTGGCACGTAATATAATGCCGGGTCCAATTGGTTCAAATGATATGAACAACAGGGTTGAGAATCCTAAGAGAGAGACTATTGGTTAACAACAAGGCAGAGCACGAGTGCCATAGGTTTCTGCCAAGTTAAGTAGAGCATAATCGTTGGACAGGGCATGAATGCTAGGGGTTTCTGGCAGATAAGTAGAGAATAATCGCTGGGCAGGACAGGAATTCCACAAATGTCTGCCAGAAATAAAGACACGCAAGTGTGTTCGAAGGTAGCTTGTGTTTGATCTATTCTTCCAAAAATCGGTTCTTAAATCCTACTTCCCCCGTCAACATTCCCGATGCATACCAATACTAAGTGGATCACGTGCCATCATATTTCGGTCTCTCAATCATAACCTGAAAGCTATGTTCCTAATTTCAAACACTTAATGCACATTGCATAGGAAACCCATAATGAGTCACTTCTCAGATGACACGTTAATAGGCGAGTGTCACGCACCGCGATATCGTATACCATACATGACACACATCTATCGGAACACCTGGGCAATGAATATTGTTATGTTATACTTTTTATCTGACTTCTTATGGTGTCAGCACATTGCCGTGTGCCGTCCAGAATTTTGTTTCGTGATCGTGGATTTTGATTTATGATTCTATTATCCGGTGTATATTATAGGAAATGCGATGGGTACACTACACTATCATTCCATAGTACAACTTTCTACTTCTATTCTACTATTTATCGTCCATTTTCAAAACGCTTTTTTGTGAGTTTGGGGCACTTCTAACAAATACACACACAATATACAAGCAAATAGTGAAGAACACCGAAAGAAAATCGAATAAGAAAATGCATCAGCCGTATACCAAGCAATAACATAGCAATTCCAGATCAGTTGAACGTACTTGAGTTTAGAAATCGAATTCGTACACGCGGCAGTTGCCTGATGCGTTGAGCTTTGGTTCTATCTTTTAGTGATTCTAACCGTGATAGGGCCGGTTCGAATTACACGCTCTTCACTATCGTCGCAAACGCTATAAGTACCTGTTTCACCATATGTTCAAATCACCGTCTTCACTATCCTTGCTTAACGCAACAACCCTACGTGATCTGTATAAACACACAACACACGATCTCCCATAGGTAAACAGAACTTACTACTACGATCACGACTTCCGCATAGAGCACCGGTCCACTCGCCTGCTCCGATGTCATCTCGCTCGCTTGTTCCTCGCTCCGTCATTCGCACACGAAGTTGATCGTAACAAAGTTACTGAGGAGGGAGTAGTGTGGCGTTTCTAACAGATACACACATAATATACAGGCAAATAGTGAAGAACACCGAAGGAAAATTGAATAAGAAAATGCATCAGCCGTATTCCAAGCAATAACATAGCAATTCCACATCAGTTGAATGCACTTGAGTATAGAAATCGTATTCGTACACGCGGCAGTGGCCTGATGCACTGAGCTTTGGTTCTATCTTTTAGTGATTCTAACGCTATCACGGTTCGAATTACACGCTCTTCACCATCGTCACAAACGCTATAAGTTAACTTTAGACGTATAAAATATCACCAATATATATATATATATATGTATGTATAATATATATACATATATAACAGGTAAATTGAAAAGTCCCCGGCCTTCCATAGTAAAACACATTTTTTTGGCAAAATTCATTTTTGTTTATTCAACATAATTCCCTTCGAGGGTGATACACTGATTATAGCGACCCTCCAACTTTTCGATACCTTTTTTGTAGTACGATTTGTCCTTTGCTTCAAAATAGGCCTCAGTTTCGGCGATCACCTCTTCATTCGACGAAAATTTCCTCCCAGCGAGCATTCTTTTGAGACCTGAGAACAGGAAATAGTCGCTGGGGGCCAGATCTGGAGAATACGGTGGATGCGGAAGCGATTCGAAGCCCAATTCATGGATTTTTGCCATCGTTTTCACTGACTTGTGACACGGTGCATTGTCTTGGTGAAGCAGCACTTTCTTTTTCCTCAAATGCGGTCGTTTTTCGGCGATTTCGTCCTCCAAACGGCCCAATAACGCTGTGTAATAGTCGCTGTTGATGGTTCTTCCTTTTTCAAGATAGTCAATTAAGCCAGCCGACTGTTGCGTTTTTCCACGCTTTGGGGCGGGTTCATCGTGTGCAGTCCACTCGGATGACTGTCGATTGGACTTCGGAGTGAAATGATGGAGCCATGTTTCATCCATTGTCACATATCGACGCAAAAACTCGGGTTTATTACGCTTGATCATCTCCAAACACTGCACCGAATCATCAACTCGTCGTTGTTTTTGGTCAAAAGTGAGCTCGCGCGGCACCCACTTTGCACAGGGCTTTCTCATACCCAAATATTCGTGAATGATATGATGTACACGTTCAGTTGATATCTTTAGAGTGCCTGCTATTTCATTCAATTTCAATTTACCGTCATTCAAAATCATTTTGTGGATTTTTCTAATGTTTTCGTCGGTAACAACCTCTTTTGGGCGTCCACTGCGTTCACCGTCTTCGGTGCTCATTTCATCACGTCTAAACTTAGCATACCAATCCTTGATGGTTGATTTTCCTGGGGCGGCGTCTGGAAACTCGTCATCAAGCCAAGTTTTTGCTTCAACTGTATTTTTTCCCTTCAAAAAGCAATATTTTATCAACACGCGAAATTCCTTTTTATCCATTTTTTTCACAATAACAGAAGTTGCTTCACTCAAAATACCATAATTCACAAACTAATGATCCGACATCTGTCAAATTATTATACACGCGTCTTTTGAAGGTTAGGGCTAACTAAAAATCATATGGATTTAATTCTAGTGTCGCCATCTATGTGTCAGCCCGGGGACTTTTCAATTGACCTGTTATATATATATTATATCCTTATTCATAATGAACGCCAATACGAATTTCGCAGCCAGAGCTTTACTGGAGATCTGATGATGTATCTTACCGGAAAGAGGAGCCATAACATCCATTATTTCGGCAAAGCAAGGTTTGAAACATTGGATATCTGGAAAACAGTCGATACGCTCACCTTCTTTATTCTATATTTATATATACCATCTCTTTAACATTATCCGCAGAACAATTCACGCATTTTCTTATGAGTGTTCTATACTACAGTGAGCATACATTTATAAAAAACTTTTCTGGAATGGAGCACGTCTAGTTACTGTGGAGTTTGAGAAAACTCATGATTAAGTGGCGGGCGCGACAGAAAAGAACAGCATAACCACATCAATGATTTAGAATTCTGTGGATATTTAGACAACGTCGGTTTTTGTTGTTATACGTGGTAAATAAGTTAGTCGGGTTCGGCCACTCAGGTATACTGAACGTGTGCTTAGTTGTGTGAAGTTCTTATGCTTAAAGTAAAGTAATAATGTTTTTTTATTCTCCTTTAGAGTATTTCATTCTCAATATCCGATAAACATCTAATGTCGACTATATAAAGATAATAAGCGGTTTTCATTTAAGAGTAATATAAACGATAAGTTCACTTTTTTGCTTCGCAACAAGTTGCGAGGTAGATAATCTTGTGCGTGGCCGTTGTTTGGTTTATGAAGAGTGCGGGAACCGGCTTCGCTGGCGTTGGCACTCGACTTTGTAGTCAGGTACATACGTCTGTTGCGCAACGGATTATTATACATTTTTTAACAAAGGGGGGCATTAAACCCTCGGGAACTTTTTCTCGATTGAAGGCACAGTTTGGTGATGATACATTATCTCAAAATCGTGTGTATACGTGGGCCTGAGAATTTAAAAGTGGACGAGAACGCATCGAACACGAAAGTCATGATCGACACCCAAGGACAAGTCGTACAGATGACAACATCCATGCCAATCGAGGGCTTATTGAATGTGATCACCGCTTAAGTGTTGGAGAAATCTCATCAGAAGTGGGTATCAGCTATGGGAAAGCCGCATATCGAAACAAAAGGCGGAGTATGCCCATTCGAGATGTCATCCTTCTTCATTCGTGACAACCCCAGGTCTCACACCGCGTCCTTGATACGGGATACAATGGAAGAAATGGGCTGGGAAACCGACATGTCTACCTGTGACTATTTTTTGTTCGCACTCTTGAAGGAATCACTTGAGGGGGGGGGGGGGGGGGGGGGGGAATCGAAAGTAACGAAGAAGTCGAGGAGCACGCGCGCTGTGGCTAGCGGTCGCGCTCGACTTTGTAGTCAGTACAGCCATGAGTGAGCAAGTGGTACATACGTCTGTTGCGCAATGGATTATTACAAATTTTTTAACAAATGAAGGCGTTAAACCCTCGGGAATTTTTTCTCAATTGAAGGCACAGTTTGGTGATGATACATTGTCTCAAAATCGTGTGTATACGTGACCCGGAGAATTTAAAAGTGGACGAGAACGCATCGAACACGAAAGTCATGATCGACACCCAAGGACAAGGCGTACAGATGACAACATCCGTGCCGTTCGAGGACTTATTGAAGGTGATCACCGCTTAACTGGTGGAGAAATCTCACCAGAAGTGGGTATCAGCTATGGCAAAAGGCGCATATCGAAACAAAAGATGGGGTATGTCCATTCGAGATGTCATCCTTCCTCATGACAACCCCTGGCCTCACACCGCGTCCTTGACAAGGGATATAATGAACGAAATGTGCTGGGAAACCCTCGAACACTCTTCTTATATCTCAGACTTGTCTCCCTGTGACCATTTTTTGTTCGCACCCTTGAAGGAATCACTTGGAGGTAAAAAAATCGATAAAAGTATAAAAAGGATTTACCGTTTACATTTGATGGGGTATTCCTGTTACATGCAAGCCCTAGCAACCCCTAATACTTACCCTTTTGGAGATTAAATTTAATTTACAATCTCAGGTGTGCGCTTTATTACAAATCAGTAATCATGCAACATTATTGTGTAACATTCCACCCTAACGAAACTATCACTGGGGAAGGTTACCAACAACAATTCATGCCGAACATTGAAGCTCATCATCATCATTATCATCATCGGCACTACCACCGGGATTAGGTCTTGGCCTTATTTAGCAAGTCCCCCCACCGGTATCCGGTCGTTATCCGAGACTTGTTAAATTGTCCATAAGAATTTGTTTTTCCGGGCATGGTTATTAGCCTTTCGCCAACCTTTCTCAGGATGTCGCTGCTTGCATTGGTGCACTACTTGGCAGGTGCCAAAGTAGCCATACAAGGGTGTTACGTGGAGACTGCATGTCAACTTGGATTGAACAGGGGCAAGGATCGTCCTGGCCTTCGCCGGGTTGAAAGCAGAGTCTTTGTCCTGTATGCCCCCCCCCCCCCCCCTCCACCCTTTTTTATTCTACATTTTACATATCTAAAACAATTCCAATTATCTTTATTAGAAAGAGGGCAATCAATACGTTCTCTAGTTTTTAAAGTTATATATACTTAAGCTTATAAGTACTTATATTGCTTGAATTAAGCCAATAAATGGGGTGGTAGCCCCACTAAACTAAACTACACTAGCACTAGAAACTTGATTGATTCAGACTACCTTACCAGCATTTATCTTTATTACATCGGTTGTTAGAAAATTGCTCACCTCCCAAGTGAACCAATTTACTAATTAGAATGTAAATGCACACTGTGTGGAACACCTTTATACACCAACCCGTAATACTATATTTTAGACTCAAACGTTCTCTTTCTAAAAAACCCAACCCCCCACCTGTCTTTTTATAGCTCCATAATATCATGTTTGCTTGGTGTTTTTATAATTGCGTCCACGATAAAATGTTTATTATTATCATTATAGTGTTTTATATAGGACACTGGCGGTGATGTAAAGGGGAGGAAATAGATAGATATGTCGTTCATGAACAGCTGTGTAGAAAATCGATTTTCATAAAGTTAAGTGATTAAGTACATAAACCTCCCAATTAGGCTGTGCATTCAAATTAAGTAGATATTTAATAGCATCCAAAAATACTCGTACATAAATACATGAATCTATTACAGTAATTTGAATGTACTTAAAAGTTCATTTCTGACTGAACTGTATCGATATCTACCATCTAACCACAACCGCAATGATTCCAGAGTTAATAATGAGTAGAGTGAGCTGTCATTCACAGCCTACATCACTTGGGCTCCTGTGCCTTCACAGATTGAACTGGTTGCCGTGAGCGTGGGGCTTGTTAATATTATTCCATTCAAGGGCAAATCGGTGTCTGTAATTTTATTTCACTCAGGACAGACATCTTGGTACTACATCTTAATTGTTGAGGGAGTATACTGCCACGTCGTCTAAAATTCCTAAATTGTAAAATAAGTACTATCCTGCCTCTTCCACTGGTCCTTTTTAGTCTGAAAATTATGGAGGTTTGTGGATACAAGCATTTCTTGTAGAGAGTGCCACTTAGGTAAAATCGTCCTAAGATAAGATTGTTACCACCCTTCATTACATCGTTCCAAGTTAATCGTAATGTTATTCATTTTGATTACCTTAATTTATTAGCCTTGGGGGACGAAGAGTATTCGACATTCGCAAATTTAATTTCAGTCTCTGAGAGAAACCCTTAAAGTGTGAGTTCGCTTCACGGTTAATTTCTTATAAGAGGTATTTCTTTGGTTTATAAATATTTATTTACATTTCTATTTGTTTTAACGTTTCTATTTATCTACTGATTTTTTTTATGATTCTTGGTTTATCTCAATTTACTTCTTATTTATTTATTTCTTATATAGAGTGTGCCATTTAGACCTCCGGTATGCTCTTTGGTAATAATTTAAAAAAAAAACGCGAATTACTTGCTGCGAAATGATTTTTCTTTTATTTTGAACCTTGAAAATTATATCTTATCACTTTTTGAATATACACGGGCTGTTAGAAGCCTCTCTGAATGGACGTGAGAGCTACGAGGTTACCAAACGGTCTAAACCGTCTGATCTATACAAGAGATACAAAAAAGGTAAATCAATTAAATAAATAAAAGTTTCTAACCTTTATACTTTTCAAAAATAAGTACGGATGCATAGCAGCGAAATCATTAGGTAAGAGGGCGGTGAATATAGTTTGAGTATGTTATAACAAATATGAGTAACGACACCATATTGAAAAAAAAGTAGCAGTGGACTATTTGTGATAGGTAGCACATTTATAAGAAAGGTCCTTAGCGACTCTAGTCTGATTGATTTCAACCGATTTAACGATTCGGAGTTTAAAAGGCTATGTTACGTACAAAACCCCCATCTAAACATGCATACTGGGCCAAGCCCCATTCAATTTGGGATCACATAATGTGAATCCCTTCCGAATTCATTAATCAACCCGCGACACAAAAATTCTGTGCGGCTCCTGCCCATATATCAGCTGCATACATTATAATGGAAGTGTTGACACTGGTTATCAGTTTCCTTATGTGGGGCCGGGGTCCTCCAACATTGGGTAGAAGTCTTGCCAAAACATTGCATACTCTTGCCGCTTTTTCACTCGTTTTCCTCAGGTGTTCCTTGAAGCTCAACCTGTTGTCGAGTACAGCACCAAGATATTTAATATAGGGACTGGATCTGATTATTTGTCCTTCTATTTCCAAATCAAGGTGTTCAACTTTCTTGCGGCTGCTTATTAAAACTGCTTCCGTCTCCTGATTACTTGGGAGAAAATATTCTCCAGGTCATCTAGATGTTTAGCTACTGCGACTATTGCCAAATCATCTGCGTACTCAATGATTCTAACCCCGTCTGGTACATTGACCCTGAGCACCCCATCATACATGATATTCCATAACAGCGGACCTAAACCAGATCCCTGACGTACACCCGCTGTTATTTTATATTCCTGTGGTCCGTCATCTGTGTCATAGAGCAGTTTTCTATCCGAGAGATAGTTTGCTAGTATACGCACCAAATAGGGTAAAACTTGTAGATCACCCAACGCTTCTAGAATCCGATTCCAATTCACCGAGTTAAACGCATTTCTAACATCTAGGGTCACCACCGCGCAATATTTTTTCGTACCACCTAGCCACCATACTCCAGCTATCGCATTGCGAACGATGTCGCACACCACAGATAGTGCCTTACCCGTTTATTTACCTTTCCGGAACCTATACTGGGATAGAAGCATCACATGCGGTAGTTAGCCACTTCATGATTTTTCCTGGCTGCCTGTTCGCATCGGCCTCTGCGTCAAACTGTGCGATTTGGTCTTCCAGTATATAATCGAGCAGTCCCGCATCGGGGTTCTTCTCTTTCCACCCTTTTTTCTGTGCTTTCTTTGCCAATTTGCCAGTGATAAATCCCCTGTGTGGTAATATTTCATACATAACGGCTTGGTGGTCACTACGGGTGTAGGTATCCAAAACTCGCCACACCATACTTCTTGGCAACACGAAGCTGGCGAATGTGATGTCGATTTTGGACCGGCCTCTCTCGTTTATGAATGTGTCATCAACACCATCATTAAGTTATACCACATCTAGGACTGTCAAGGCTTCGAGTAGGGCCTAGCCTGGCCCTTGTGCTTCCCCATTCTACTGCCCAAGCGTTGAAATCTCCAGCAACTATAAGAGGACTCTTATCTCTAGCTTCCTCTGTTACCCTGTCCAAAAAGCATTTGAATTCTTCTATTTCCCACCTTGGCAGAGCGTAACATGTCGTGTATATTTTGCGACAACAATTAATCGTTGTGTTGTAATTTATGTTTTAATTTGTTGCATTTTATATATATGATATAACAATATATTTGATATAACAATAACCGCAATTTGGTGAAATTTGTATGTTTCTATTGTTTTTGTAATTTTGATAAGTGATATTCTGCTAATTTGGACAAGAGTAAAATGTTTCTTTTGTTTGATCCTACTACAGTTGCTTTAGCCAGGTACTCACGGTTTCGAGGCCCCGCAATTGCATCCTACGTGTGACGATGAGTTGCTTCCGACAATTCTCTGGCAATTCTCTGGGTGGATTAGGCTTCCCGTGTACTGGTGAAAACGACGACCACCGAACTATAGCGTCACTGGCTTCCGTGTTACAGGTATATCCTATTGGGATTGGTTGCTCTGGCGGCTTAGTTTTGCTGCCACTGCACGTATTTGTCGATATGTTTTATGACTTGGAATTAAATTTTACTTTCGGCAAAAAAAATCGAAAATCGTTACTAAACGGTGAACAGTTGCTATTCAGCAACGCTCGCTCTCTCCCTCCTCAGCAACAAGTCGAACTCGACGATGGTCGACCTCGAAACTAGCGAAAGCCACCACCGTCGAACAAAACGGGTTTACATATCAACTGCATCTCAATTCCAAATGTAGCTCAGTTGATCGAAACCAAAATCAAAACCGGCAAGAAAAACAGGAAACAACACGCAACAAACAACAGTAGAAATTAATTCCTCTGATCTTAGCATAGGCAATTCCTTCCAGCCGCAGGACACTTCTGCATTCCATGGGGGAATTTCCAGTTATCCAGGTGGCCGCTGTTCCGCTGCTGTCTTCCTCTCATGTAATAGTGTGGGGATTCTCGATACCACATGGAGAACCAACCCACAATTCCAACCAATTTTGAGCGCTAACAGCGCGTTACCATAACCCAAACCGGCAATAGCGCACACCCCCAATATGTAACAGCATCCGTCCCCAAATCTGCAATTGCATACATCCCCAAACTTACCAAGAATCCATTCCCTAAGCTGTAATAAAATGCATTTTCAAACTTACAACGGAAACAACCATCGCAACGACCAAGACCCATAGTTTAGTGAGGGCAGAACCCTCGTATATTCAGCTTAGTACAAGCGATAAAACTTAACAATTATCTTAAAACTATATATAAGAATATCAACAATGGTTAAAAGGAAAAAAAGCGGAGGGGGGGGGGGGTATATTTGGCGGGTTGGTTACTGGATTAATCCATCAATTATCACTCATTCATTCACTCCGCTTAGTACAGGATGTAAGAGTGTAGACGGGAGCGGGCGCGGTCAGGAGGGGGAAGAGAGGAGATGTAGTTTGAGAGCAGTAGAGGTAAAGTTGAAATCGAAGGAGGTAGGGTAGGAGTTTGCCCGCCGCAGCATGCGCGAAATGGGTTCATTAGAGCCGTAAGAAGTGTGGTGGGTGGGCTGATAGAAGAGATGAGGGTTTCGCAGGTTACGGCGGTTAGTGTGAAGTGGAATAATGGAGAGCAAACTTGGGCAGTTGATTGTGCCTGAAAGGAGACGATGGACGAAAAGGATATCGGCATGAGTCCTGTGCTCCTCAAGTGTGTTGAAGTTGATCAGATGGAGCCGGCTTGTGTATGGGGAGAGAATACGAGGATTCGCCCAGTTCAGTCCGCGGAGGGCAAAACGCAGAAAACGACGTTGCACTGGACTGTCCAGACTCCGGTATTCCTTTGTCTAACCGACAACTCATGCCCATACTTGGTCGTGTTCCCAAAACCGATTTCTCAGTACACATAGCAACCGAGGAATCTAGCCCAGCCTGTACGGCAGTAATTCCCTGGAAGTAAATTCTCCATGCACGCATAACAACCCTTTTCAAGTTCCCAGCAAGCGAAACGACACGAGGAATGAATTCGTGCCCTTTTACAGTCAGTCGAAGTTCATTAACCGCTGGGGACGGTTACGCCCCGCCACCAGTCGAGTCACAACCACAGTCGAGTCACAACCACAGTCGAGTCACAACCGCAGTCGAGCCGCAACACAGTCGAGTCTGGTACGCTGCGGAGCACGCACACTCAAAGTCGGGAGTTAGTTTGATTTAAATCTTTCGCGCATGAAAAAAATTACGAAGATGGAAATTTTGTGAACGTTCAGAGACCATTTAGATACCAATTAGGGTTCGTTGTAGAAGGAGTCAAGAACCGCCAGTGGGTTTATAAACTTATGGAGAACTATTTAGTGTGAATTTAATTTATAAGCTATTTTAAGTGAAAACGCAATAAAGAGAAAAAAAACATTAACATAAAACTACCTCAGTGCGTCTTCATTTATCCGTTTTACCATTTCGTGAATAGACCGCATCAGCTTTACGTTGGGGATATTGGTGAATCTGTGCCCGTGTTTGGCACCCAAACCTAAACCCCACAATAGTACCAGTGCCAGGCATCCTGTACTGCTCATTGATGAGTACCACGTTGGCACCATATTCCTTAACCGTTTGGGAAAGGGGATCTTGTGCAGCTCCACAACGGTTTAAGTTAATTTGAATGCACTTAAACCTGTTCAATTTTATTGAGGAGATTGGACATCGCGTTTTTAAATGCTCGGCATTTGTAACTCCCTGTTGAGTTGTGGTTACCGTCTTCGCATCCTGGTTCGAAGAACATGCGTTTGGGTTGTGCTGTACAGCCAATTGCTTTGTGGGCTTTTTCACCGCATTTCAAACAGTTTTCCGAACGATCTTCTTCGGACTTGCAGGATTTCGCCACATGACCGTATTCCCAACATCTGAAACATCGTGTGGGTGCGATGTGTTCTCGAAGTGTGCATCTCACGCATCCACCTCGTAGGAAACCTGTAGCCAGTAAGATGCTAGCCTTTTCTCTTGGTAAGCGGATCATGGCAGCCTGAATGCCATCTAGTTTCCTTCTTAAACTCTTTACCGCTTCCTTTGGGATGGCGTTCAGCGCAGGGAACTCTATAGCGATCGCCTCCACAGTGGTAACCTCATCTAAATCACGACACTCAACCGTGATTTTCTGTGACACTTTTTTCACATTGGCATCATCCTTTAGTACTTGTTGTACTTTTGCTTCAGTGTCACGGCGGAGGCCTCTGAATGGCGTTTCAGTTCTAGCAGCAATTCGCCTTTTGATGCCTTTCGAACTTTATTCACG
This sequence comes from Microdon myrmicae, assembly GCA_963931805.1. NCBI lineage: Eukaryota > Metazoa > Arthropoda > Insecta > Diptera > Syrphidae > Microdon > Microdon myrmicae. The sequence continues at coordinate 169,970,291 of OZ007498.1, read as the reverse complement.
CTATTTCCGAGTTCACTTAGGTCGGGCTTGGCCTTCGTAGGCTTCAATATATCCGCTATGTTTTTTCGCCGGTTTTGGATATTATTATAGCGTCTGGGTGTGGTCTCCTTCTTTTCATAATGTTGGCCGCCCCATTATCACCCGTTGGAGCCTCTTCATCCTTCAAAAGACCTTTCTTTGCACAACTGTGAAAAGCCCCTCTGGCGCAAGGCTAATAACTTTGCCCGTAAAAATAAACTATGGAAAATTTAGCAAGCCTCGAGACTTACTAAATAAGGCCAAGACCGGATCCCGGTTGTAGTGCCGATGATGATTTTTTTGGTTTTTTTTTTGTTTTTTTTTTTTTATTAGACTTCTCTCTGGAGAGGCGAAACTATAGCGCCGAGTGGGCGCCCCGGGATGACATCAGATAACTGTTGCAGTTCTTTTTGAACAGTTGCAGGTTGTAACGCTCCGGGAACACTCGCGTGGGAAGGGAGTTCCACAGCTTCCCCGCTCTGTAACGGAACGACGATGATGATGATGATGATGATGAAAAGCCCCTCTGTTGCTTTCGCGAGAGTAGGTTTTGTGTTCCTGTATATGACTGGTCTCGGAAAATCCAGAATCCAAAATCCAATTTGATAAGACAAAATTTACCGTACTGAAACGATCACCAAGGGGGCAATCGACATTATCATGGTGTAAAATTCAGGATTTCTCTTTCCACAAATCCGGTTTCTTTTGACGAGCACTTCCTCGCAAATGCTTCATAACGCCTAAGTAGTATTTCTTATTCGTTGTTTGACATTGCGGAAAGAATTGCACCGAATCATGATAACCGAAAACTGTACGCATGACCTTAATTTCACTTTGTCGTAGTTTTTCGGGTTCGGCTCGTTTATTAGCGCCATTCGTTTGATTGTTGACTTATTTTTTATGTCATACTCGTAAACCCATGTATCGTCACCAGTTATGATGCGTTACATGAATGTAGAGTTAGTGGTGACTCGAGAAAGCATGTCTTCATCAACCTCTATTCGATGTTCTTTTTGCAAAACATTTAGGTCTTTTTGAAAAACCCTTGTTGTAACGCGTTCCATCTCCAAAATATCGACTAAAATCTTACGAACTGATTGGTCTCTCAAACTATAATGACGATTTTCATCAACCAATTCGCTCGCGCGAGGCAAATTAACAGTGTCTTGACGATCAATTTTGAATGCTTTGTACTATTCATACACTTGTAATTTCGTTTTTCATGCACACATTAATAGTGTCTTGACGATCAATTTCGAATGCTTTGTACTATTCATACACTTAACGTAATTTCGTTTTTCATGCACACATTTTGTGCACCAATTCGCTCGTGCGAGGCAAATCATTAATGTCTTTATGATCACTTTTGAATGCTTTGTACTATTCATACACTTGTGTTTTCGATACAACTGACTCGCCATAAGTCTTAATGTAGTGCTCCAAGAAGCTCTACCATTTTCATCCCACATACATTTGTACCCACCTACTATATCATGCTCCATATCCCCAAACTAACAATCCAATGTTCATATATCAAAACCTTCCTAAAAACTAAACACCACAATGCATATCTTCATATGCAAACAAACCCATATTAAAAGATATTCATTTCGTTCCCATACACACAATTGTAAAATCATTATCTCTATCTGGATTGTGCCAGGTGTGTACATTCTAAAAATAGATATTCCATTCCTTTTCTCCAGTTTCTCACATACAAATCTCAATGAAGACTTGTATAAAACGACGATGCATTTTAGATTCGAGGATCAGTCTCAATTGGCGTCCTAGATGTAGGGACGCCAATAAATGTATCTAAACTAAACTAAAATTAATTTAAAAATAATTGTACATTATTTGTATTATTTTTAATACGCCTGTTAATAAATAAATAAATAAATAAATAAAATAAATAAAAAAAAAAATGCAATTCTATCATATTTTGATACTGTCTTATTACTGAAATATTTGGACCGTATTCAACAATCGGTCACTACTCTTCCCTCAGACCTGAGGAAGCACGGTGGCGACCGCAACGGGCCTTCTCATGAGCGGTCTAAAGAGATATTTGGACCGTATTCAACAATCGGCCACTACTCTTCCCTCAGGTCTGAGGAAGCACGGTGGCGACCGCAATGGGCCTCCTCATGAGCGGTCTAAAGAGATCCCTCATCCTTTTCAGGATAAGGAGACATGCTCCTTGAGAGAAAGACCACAACATTAACCAACACTCTCAACGACTCCGTACAAGAAATTCAGTTGGAAACAAAAAATTCAATGCAAACTCTGTGATCTACCAAATTATCCATATCGAGAAACGTACTTGAACTAACAAAATCAGCAGCTGTAAACAAACTAATTGAGAGATAGTCCCCTATTTTGACGTCATCATGTCTCACAGTGGTGCGAACTCAGTAGGATGAAAAAAAAGTCAATCGGTTTAGGCGAGAATTTTAAATGACAAATTCCGGGCAGACATTTGACAGAATGCATTATTTCAATAAACCTTTTTCGTGCACGGCTCTTTTTAAATTCTCTAAACAGTGTAACCATGCATAGGATGTTAAAGTATTCTCTTTTTGTATAGCGAATACTACCTCATTTTCGTGGCATAATAAATATATTTTCACAAATTGATGTCAAAGGATCCTCTTCAACATAATTTGCGAAAAATTAAGATAAATTGTCTTCACGTCACAAAAAGTCTTCAAAGATATTTTCACTCTATTGCACCTGAAAGCCCACGTGCTCTCCGTGTGAACATGTTCGTCATTCCCCACGTCAAAGAAAAACAGCACAAAATAAAATTCTCCATCATCTCCACTTCATTCGATTCCAAATATAGTCTGAAAGCCCATAGATAACGTTCTCTTTTCACTCTCTATTTGTTGTATTTTATTCTACAATACGAGTATAAGACCCAATCATAAATCTTTCGTTGCTCAGAAATTCTTTGTTTTTAAATTGCGATATCGTGACCTTGAACAACCATACCACGAAAGCCAATACACTTACTGCGTTTTCTCTGTTGTATTTCCAAAGTCCGATCCCATTGAATGCGAGCTCACCCACCGGATAAATTAGCAACCCAACGGTTATTACAGAATCTCGAACCCGTGTCCTTGACTAGACATTATTGAACCCCTCGCCTAAAACGAAAATATTCTCATCCACCTGCTATAGCTTATCTCTGTCCCCCCAAAAGAGGAGACGGAATCTTAATGTGACCATAACGCAATACCGCGGAATCAACAAGCTCTCGCGCTACGCCACGAAGAGATAATTATTTTTATTTTTATTGCTATTGCTATTGTTATAGTTGTTGATTGTGTTTTCGATTTTGGTTTCGGTTTCTGGTTCTGTTAAGAACAATAAAATCCTTTTGATCAGATAGCAGGAACCACAGATAGTGATTATGACGCGGCTAGCAAAAATCAGCAGTAATCGCAAAACACAAAACAAAAGCCACAAACACTAATAAATTTTGATTCTCGACACGAGTAAACTGCCACCCAAGTGGTACGATAAAGTTTACAATATATTCACACTAGTTAGTTTTGTGTTTTAGAGGCTAGAAGTCAGTGACTGCAGTAGTTCTTCAACAGCCGACAGCTAAATGATAAACAAACACACGAATAAACAACGTAGCAGAGACCCCAGAGAGTAATCTAAGGACAACACGCATCCATAGGAAGCACATGCACGTTGTGTGACACAAAGCCAACCTTTGAGTCCCGTCGCCCTTCCCTTAAACCGACATCATCGGCTGTACACAGTGCTGCGATTATAATTTTATTCTAACCCCCCAAACGCCAAACGGTTACCCGCGTACCCCGCAGTGTTGGTGATGCACATCAACCAGGTCATCCACCCCACTTACGTCAAAAGCGCCAAGGAAAAAACAACAGCATTCACCAGCTACGCACACATACATCTATGCAAAGATTGCTTCTTATTCCTCTTTCATTCACTCTTCTCTTCGAATCGTGCTTTTTCTCCGTCATTGTTTGGAGTTGTTTGTGGGGTGGCATTGGGGCTCCCATTGGTAATAATTATTCTCTCTGGTTGGGAGATTCGCCAAAGTAAACGTTCAATTGTCAGCTATGGAAGACAAAGAAATCACCATATTCTACAGTTAACCATCCCATAAAACTGCGTTTTAACAGAAACTTTATAGTAACCTCAAGACATATCACAGGCGCCGCCTCTTTCTAGAAGCAGCCCCTTCCGATTGATAGTAAGCAGTACCAAACCGCGCACTACATAACTAGGCATAACATTCTATCTTAATGACGTAACTCAGCATGTTGGTAAGTTCTCACTGTGAACCCGTTCACATTGTGCCACTAATAGCGGCGCCTTTTCCGTCCCCAAACACGCAATTGCCTCCATAACCTCGGGCCATTTGATTACACAACATATTGCGCGATTCGAACTTAACACCGACAAGCATATGTAACTAACGTGAAACCTAAAATATTGAATTCCCTTCCACTATTAAACCTTTTACTTCATGTGAAAGGGAAAAACCTACCCAAAACTGCTGCATTGCAAAAAACTAAACAAAACCAACAACAGCAAAATGAATAAAACAAAACAAAATAATAATAAATAAATAAAAGCGTTAAGTAACCCCAATACTCCTAATATACTGTTATATCACCGAGAGACCCAACTTGACACAAAGGCTCCATTGAGAATGTCAAAGAGGGAACGAGGGGGTTTTCAGAGAAATAAAGAGTGAGAGGTGACACTAAAGAAGAGCATTCTGAAAACGCTTACTCCAGCACTTGAACGGCTGTTTATTCTTTCGGGTTCCTAAAACGGCCATTTTCGGTTCTCTTACCAAAGACCAGAAACACTGACCATGTGGTAAGCTTCCCCTCCTTATATCTCTCACGGTGGCCATTCAATACCTTTCAACCCAGGATGCTTTGCGGCAACAGGGTCTAGCCGGCTACCAATCCAAAAGATACTTGCAGCGTTGGCCTCTCTTTGGTTCGACTTTGTTTACCTAGGTTACTCTCAACAGAACAACAGCGGAAGAGCCTATTTCTAGAGTAACTGTACAACAAATTCGGACAGGCTCTCGTACGCTCTTAGATCCGCCTTTGTTTACAGAGACACCTCTTAACTATAGAATACACACCTGTCCAGAACAAAAGAGTCTAGCGGTACACAAGAGTCTAATCTGAAAAACCTACGTCTAGAAGAGCTTGGTTCGCATTGACGTTGACATTCGCATGGCATTCTATAATCTCTTAGAACTTACCTAATTCAGATTTGTCGACTTTCTCTGAAGTGTAACCTCATTTTCAAGGTGTAAACAAAACACAAAAACAAAGAATACAAATAATTACAACAGAAAAAAAGGGGAAACTATGGTTATTCAACAAGCAGTAGTCTGAAATACGCGTATAGATGGCGTTGCCTTTGGCCTGGTTGGCGATGGCGAATGGTACCTTAAAAGTCTATTCATTAAACGAACACGATTGGATTACAAATTTGAGGTCATACCTACCGAATATGGTAGCTGACTTTGGATTCAAAGTCAACTCGTTTGAATTTCTGGCACGAAACTCGTTATGGCTTTTTCCGATCCCACGGTGAGACCATTAGACACGGCTTGAACTTATCCACTAGCGCTGGGGGTCCCGTCTATATGGATGACACAAATTTCGTTAAACAAAATTTTGAATTTTGGGGGTTTAAAAAACAAAATTGGGGAACAAAATTCAAACGGGTTCTGTCTAACACGTCTTTTTACAGATGACCGTAATTTTTATCCAAAACGTGTAATTTTCCAAGGATAACAGCACCGTGCTGTATGGTGGCCGCAAATAGTCCTGTAGGGGTACGAGTAATATGCCAGCCACGGGCACACGGTTCACTCAATTCCGCCAACACTTACCTCGGCACAAATTGTCACACAGAAGAGGAGGATCAATAAAAACACACTGGGTTAGCTTTTTCTTAATTGATGTATTCGTTTTATTACAAAGCAAATGGTTTAACTAAGGGTTCTCCTAAGGACGATCGACATGCAACTAATGTCTCACACCTATTAACTAAATCGGCGTCACTTATTATCTCGGCACTGGTGGAGTATTTCAAACCAACACTTCGATTGTCTTGAAGTTTCTTCGGCACAACGTTAATACTCCTGGTTATGGGATTCGACGAAACAAAACTAAACAATGGTAGTCGTTTTACTCGCGCTACGTTAATTACCGCTGACACTAAAATGCAGAACGATATTTTGATGACTTTGGCTTAACTGGTACTGTACTATAGATCGAGAAAACTGAACAAGTTCACGACGCGAACTCCGTAAACGTGTGTACACCGCGGCGATGGGAAAATGGACTCCTGGGAAACGCAACGTCCCCGGTACGCGTGCGTTTCTCGGTGGTTACTATCTGACTCCTCAGCGTATGTGTACGCGACGGGGGTTGCAATCTGACTCCTTGAGAGCTGCTCGATGTAGAACCACCCCGGTGGGTGAGGTGGATTTCCACTCGTGTGGTGACAAGGGAAATCAATCTTTCTTGTGACGCTGCGGCCAATGAGAAAACGATCCACGTCCCATTGGAAGGTTGTGGGGGTTCTCTACACCATATGGAGAACCAACCCACAATGCCATCCAACCTTGACCGCTAACAGCGCGTCACCTTACCTTAATCTGTAACCCAACTCCCCATGCAAAAACCGCAATACCACAGATTCCTAACTTCGCAATAACTACTTTCCAAAACCTTCAACAGAATATTATTCAACAGAATATATTCTAATCATCCCCGCATTCATTTTCCCAAAATTGCTTCGGCCAATCCTTTACTGAATTCACATTCCCTCCTTGCGACCAAGCAATCTCAATTTCCCCGGAAATCCATAAGCCATAATAAAATGCATATTCCAACCTACAATGGAATACCAACCATCCCCCTCAATTATATCACCCCACATACATTTTCCCAAAATTGCTTCGGCAATTCTCTATTTAATTCATATTCCCTCTTTGCGACCAAGCAATCTTAATTTCCCCGAAATTCATATGCCGTAATGAAACGCATATTCAAATCCATAACGGAACATTAAGCATCACCACCACCTATACATACATACATTTCCCCGTAATTACTTCGGTTAATATCTTAACTAAACGATATTCCTTGCTTGCACCCAAGCAATTTCAATTTCCCGGTATACACAACCAACGAATCCAACTCAGCTTGTACGGCAAGGATTCGCTGGAACTGAATTCTTATGCGAGCATAGCAACTCTTCGAATTTCCTCGGAAGTGACAGTAAGTTTATTTCTGCCATAAACTTTTTTTTATTTCATTAGTCAGTCGAGATACAACCACCGCCGTCCGCACATCGCTCTTTGAATCGAACAAAAAGTCGCTAATCGCCCACCCAAACGGTTCCGCATCATTGCCAATGCGCACTAAATGCACCGGTAACAAAGGCCCCCCACACTTATAAGTAAAACTCGAGTCGGTTGAACTTGCCATAGTGGCGCGTTTTAACGCCAAGTTCGGGCATTAATTTCAATGCGAATTTTCGATAACACGATGGGTTTTAACACTGGGTCCCGGCTCTATTTCCGATGCAAACCCCTCGACAACCGTAAGTTCTATAAATCAGTGCTGAGCATGGAGCTCCTCTCGTCAACCCTGGAGCCGAGAACAAGTTTTTATAACACAAGTCTTTGCCTGAGTCCTGAAGTGTAAAATAAGGTTACGCTAGCTTTGTAAACGAGTCACGTCCGATCGTACTCGACCCACTAAAGTGATGTATGTTAAGGAGCACCAACGACAAATGAACTGCGTGCATGTGCTGGACCCATAGTTAAGTAGAGCAAAATAAACGAACGTTAATCAACAAAACAACCCTAGTGTTTTCTTCATTTACTTACCCTCTGTTGGCGAACGATTCCTCCGTGAACAATCTTGGGGGGTCGAGTGAACCCGTCTCGTGCCAGACACCCTACTTGAAACCCCCACAAGGTTATATCGTTCAGATTGGGGTGAATGTCTTTACCTTAGAAGGAAAGACAAACGAAACGCGCGTTGGTAGAAAGTAGAGAGAGCAATAATGCAGCTGTTCAAATAATGAACGTGCATAGGCTGAAGGCATTTCTATCATAAACGATAGAGGGTATATTGTATATACCGTAACGCTATTTCAAAGGACAAGCGCTAAGATGCGCATTTGTTTGTATTGGTTAATGGTACGACAGTTGTTTAAGGGAACTATACCGTGGGACCTGATCATTGGCATGATTGTTTGAATAACAATCATGATCGTGTCCGATCCAATGAGTGTTTATCGCTTATACCAGCGGTAAGAGCTAGTGTGGAGATTTGTTTAGTTTAGAAAACGCTGCGTGGGACACGATCATTGGTATGATTGTTTAAATAACAATCATATCGTGTCCAACTCGATGATCGGTTATCGGCATAATCGATCGATCATCGGAAATCTGGCTTGCAGATGTGCAAGCAGGCGAGTTGCCCGACGTGTCTCTTTGGACCAACGGATTGTTGGAACAAGCAGATGTTGAGGTATCATCTCTGCAAATTTGGAAAGAAGGTGGCTTACCTCCTTTTGTGGTTGTTTGTGGTGGTCCCTGTGGACGACCCGGTTGGGGGTCGTTTACCGCTTGAGTGGGCGGCGTAAGAAATGTGTCCTCTGATTTTGGAATGAAACCGCCAACTCTTTGCTTCTTTAATTATCGCTTTATTGTTTATGTTCAAAAGTTAGATTAATTATAAGTTGCTGGGCTAGCTTCGGCCTCCTGGGTTTCATTCATTTACTGTATGACCAGCGGTTCGCTCTTTGAAATCTTGACTCACTTATTGTATGACCAGCGATTCAGGATCACGAAATTGAAAATTACTGCCCTTTTATGCTTTTTGTCGTTGAGATTTGTCAACGTTTTTAATGTAAGAATTCCAAGAAGCACACACAAGATTTTGTGTGCTTCAATTGGAATTGTGTTCTGAGAATTGACTAAGGGTTTAATTGGATTAGTTCCTGGAAGGGAAATCATGAAATGCGTTTTGAATTAAGCATTTCATGATGTCAGGATTTTGGGACTTGAATCAATGTGCGATGAATTAACTTTTGGTTTAATTCGTCGCTCATATGATTCAATATGGAATTTGGATTTGGATTATGGAAGGTATTGGGGATTTGGATGGGAGTAGTGATTTAGGATCGCTATACAGACACAGGAGGATCGGTGTATGTTTGATTGGCATGTTGCCGCCCAGAGGAACCGATCATGTTCCTAACCGATTCATGTAAAATGAACCGAAGTGGTTTGGTTGGTGTGCGTTCGTATGATGCTTATTTTTCAGGTATGATATTGAAAGGGTAGCTTAACGCTGTTCGATTACAGGTAAGCAAAATTGCTTTGTTGGGTGTGGAAAGGCGGGTTGATTTAAAGGGAATGGGTGGTTCTTTGTGAATGCTTTAAAAGACCCCGACTTCCAAATGGTTCTGAGAGGTGGTTTTCTATTCTAGCTCGCCCTTTGTTTTCGTTCATGCAGATTTGAAAGAGGGCGGCATATTTTTTTGGAATCCCCAGCTCAACCACAATATGGTAGAGTCTTTCCCTTGCGACTGAGTCGTAGGCTTTTTTGAAGTCAACGAACAGTTGGTGAACCGTCTCTCCGTATTCCCACTTCTTTTCCAGTAGTCGCCTTATTGTGAACATTTGGTCGCTCGTTGACCGATTCCTACGGAATCCGGATTGTTAGTCTCCCAATATGTCTTCTGCGTGCGGTGTGATTCACGCCAGTCTGACATTTGTTAGTATTTTGTATGTAGTTGAGAGCAATGGTATTACTCTGTAATTTTCGCAGGCAGATCTGTCACCTCATTTGAAAATGGGGACGACTATTCAGGTTTTCCATTCTTGCGGAATGACTTCCTTGTTTTAATCACTTGGTGGATCTTTCGAGCCGTTGCCTCTCTTCCATGCTTTACAAGCTCTGCTGGTATCCAGACGACTCCGGGAGCCTTATTGTTTCTCAATCGGTTTATTGCGTCTACAAGTTCGTCGAAAGAGGGCTCTGCGATCTGAGGCTCGGCTGTATGTACGTCTGCTGCGTTTATTTGTGGTTGATTGGTGCGCAAATTGAGCAAGTTTTCAAAGTACTGCTTCCATCTTGTCACGATATTGTTTGTTTCTGTCACCAGACAGCCGTTTGTATCTCCGATTATTTTGGCTCTCCCTCGGTGGCTATTTCTAATTGAATTTATGCCGGCATACATACCTCTGATATTCTTTGCTTTGGCATTTTCCAGGATTTTTTCGATCCTAGTCTTCTCCCATTCGCGTTTTTTGCCTTTGAAAAGTCTCGTTGTCTCTTTCCGAATTGTCGCGTATCTTTCTGCGTTGACTTCCTCATATCTTTCTAAGTGGATAACTCTGGGGCGTTTACGTTGTTCGATCTTCGCCCTGCACTCATCGTCAAACCAAGGTTTGGACTTAATTGTTTTCTTAAATCCTAATACCTTTTGGGCTGTTTGTTTGATTGTGTCTCTGATCGATGCCCATTTAGTGCCCAGATTATTGATTTCCTCTTCCTTACTGCTCCCATTCTCGAGGATGCTAAATCTATTCGTTAGATCCTCTTGATATTCTGCCCTTTGGCGTAGGTCTTTTAGTTTATCAATGTCGAACATTTTGCTCGTCTCCCGTGATTGCCCATGTGGGTTTGCTGCGAGCCGACTTCTGATTTGGCCATCACTAGAAGATGATCGGAGTCGCAATCTTCTCCTCTATATGATCTTACGTCAAGGATATTCAAGTGGTGTCTTTTGTCTATGAGAATCTGGTCTATTTGGTTACGCGTTACGCCGTCGGGTGATATCCATGTGGATTTATGGATTTGCTGGTGCTTGTACATCGTGCTTTTCACTACCAGATCTTTAGACGCTGCGAACGTGATAATTCGAATTCCATTATCATTTGAGACGTCGTGTAGGGTCTCTTTACCTATAGTTGGTTGGAAGATGTCTTCCTTTCCAATTTTCGCATTGAGGTCCCCGAGGAGGTTTTTAACATCGAATGATGAGATCCCATCGAATACTTCCTCTAGGGTCTCGTAGAACGTGTCCTTCGTTTCTTCCTCCGCAGATTCTGTTGGGGCGTTAACGTTTATAAATACATAATTGTACCATCATCATCATCATCGGCACTACAACCGGGATCCGGTCTTGGCCTAATTTAACAAGTCTGAGGCTTGTTAAATTTTCCATCATCATCATCATCGGCACTACAACCGGGAACCGGTCTTCACCTTATTTAGCAAGTCCTGAGGCTTGTTAAATTTTCCATAATGATTTTTTTTTTCCGGGCAAGGTCATTAGTCTTGCGCCGGGGGTCCCCGACGGGGAATCGAACCCCGGTCTCCCGCGTGACAGGCGGGTATACTAACCACTATACTATCGAGAGCCACAATTTTCCATAATAATTTGTTTTTCCGGGAAAGGTTATTAGCCTTGTGCCAATAGTTGTACCATGGTCCCTGCATTTTTAGCACCGACATTCGGTCATTAATAAATTGCAGATCTTTTACATTGGGCGTAATCTTCTTGCTTATGATGAAGCCAGTCCCGAAGTTATGTGTATCGGTACCTCCACACGCCAGTGCAACCCCTTTGGTTTTGATTACTTCATGTGGGAGTCGGACTTACTGAAGCGCGACGATGTCCATTTTATATTGTTTCGAGTTTTCTACGACCGTCTGTATCGCGCTTGGTTTATATAACGTTCGAACATTCCACGTCCCGACGGGTATATCCCGCTTTTTCAGTTTTTCCCTACGTCTTCTTTTTGCCGAGTCGGTGTTTTCTTGATGATTTGTTCCCTTATGGTAGTGTCGGCTCACCACGCCTATGCCTACCGGGTTTTTCGTGAGATTGTTTTTTGTATATTGATTATTCATTTTTGATCCCACGAGTCTTGGGGTTTCAAATAGTTCGCCACATCAGAGTCCCTCTTTGATATGGTAAGGTCTGCTTACTGCTCTGATTCGACCCGGTGTCAGAGGGGCGCCGTTATAATACAGCCAGTATACCCCTGGCTGCAAACCATCCAATGGACATGGTGACGCGTAATACCCTGGATTAGGGGTGGTCGATCTTTGTGGGTTATTCTTCGCTAGCCACTCTGACATGGGTGGCCCTACTGGAAGCGTATGCTTCCGTCAGCATAGCCTGAGTGATTCATTGTAGTTTAAGCCCCTGCACCACGTCAAGGTTTCTACCAAGCGGGGGAAACTATGTGGATTGCACTTCAAAATGAAATCGGAATCTGATGAGTATTTTGAAGACAAAGACAAAATCGTTCTAGAAGAACGGCATAGAATTGTTAGAGAAGCGTTGTAATCAGTGTATCAACCCAGAACCAGGCTATGTTGATCAATAAAGTCGACTTTTACCTAAAAGTTATTGTACTTGTTACAATTTAAGTTAAACTACACGGCTGGCTCCCAGCGGGTCCGCAAACTTTAAGAGTGACTGTAAAAGTAATTAAATTAACTTCCAGTGCCAGCTGGTCAGATATCTGAAAATCAAAGAAATCAATCCGAAACCAATTCTCTCTAAATATTGGAGAATGTTTTCTACATTGCAATCATCATCATCATCATCGGGGCTACAACCGGGATCCGCTCTTGGTCTTATTTAGCAAGCCTCGAGGCTTGTTAAATTTTCCATAATCATTTATTTTTACGGGCAAGGTTATTAGCCTTGCGCCGAATTCTACATTGCAATACCAAATGTATACTATATTTACATACATACAATTTTAGATATTTAAATTCTATATGAACGAAAAGATCTCACACCCCTAGGAGCTCTGTAATCGAACTCAACTATAATGCGTTTTGTTCGCCATTTATCCTATTTTACACACGGCAATCGTCCGCGTGTTTTTTTTTTTTTTTTTTTTTTTTTTTTTTTTTGATCCGTCAACGGATGTGGAATCTTCATAGAAACTAGCAGCCCGCGCTACTAGCATGCACGATTCGTGTACCTGGAACGACGGTTCCAAGTCGCACGCCTGCGTACTAAACCACACCCTCGCTCCCGTCAACCACTCTCCCCGCGGTACTGCCGTTAGGTATTATTTCGCGGGGCTGGTTAGCTTTATGCTTTTTTAAGCTCCTCTCTCCATGTCGGCTATTTGTGCTTGCCTTACTTTCTCGATTCTTCTAAGTTCGAGTTGCACTTTGGTCACATATGCGCTTATCTCCATCCAGTTATCCTCGGAGCATAGCATCTGCTCTATGAGATCTTGCGGGCCTGGGAGATTGAGTCTTGCTTCGTTGAAGCGTCTACAGTGGAACACCACATGCTCTGTATGTTCCTCTTGGTTTGGGCACGCTGAGCACAACGGCGAGCTGCTGTGTCCAAAACGGTGCAGATATTTGCGATATCCACCATGGCCGGTCAGGAACTGGGTAAGGTGGTTGTTGCAGGCACCGTGGTCTCATTGTGCTGTTGTGTGGGCAGCTTCCTTCTGGAAATCGGACAATTAATGCTCGATCTCAACGGCTCCTCATGACACGAGTAATTAGACGTTGATCGTATTGTCCTTCTAGACATCGACCAATTAGTATTCTATCTCAACGTCTTCTCATGAGACAAGTAATCGTATTGTCCTTCCATGAACCGAGCAATTAACAGTCGATCGTAACTTCTCAGGAATCGGTACGCTGTTGCTTGATGCAGCGGGTACATGGGGATTGGCATGATGCGTCGCTAATAGTATTATTGTTAGCCCGGGACTTATTAAGTGATAAGTTAGGCACATTGAAACCACCCCCAATCGCAATTTCAATCTCCAGAATGATTATAGATATTGAGTAAAAGTGTCCAGTCAACCAAAGAGAGTGGTAGTTCATTCCATGAATAACGAGGTTTTTGACAACCTCCCTTAAAGTAAGGATTTTAAAGTGAATACCTTGAGTTTGCAGACGTAAAAGAACTAATAGAAATTTTATCATTGATATAAATTGTCTCCGTTTGGGGCCAAACATGGCGACAGGTTGAATTCCAGCTCTTAAAAAGACCATGTCAACCAAACTCAGTTCATGGTAGTTCATTCCATGAATAACGAGATTTTTGACAACCTTAATTTTAAAGTGAATACTTTGAATTTACGGACTTAAAAGAAGTAATAAACATTTTATCATTGATATAAACTGTCTCAGTTGGGGGTAAAACATGGCGACAGGTTGAATTTCAATCAAATTCGGGTCCGTTCCACACACCTTCGCAGGAGGTGTCCTAAATAAACATTATTTTTGAGTAAGAATCTTTCTTTATTCAAATATTTGTTTTTTTTTAAATGGGTCATTCAACAAGAATTTTAAACACGAACGACTGAGAAATATAGATACCCTATTTTCCTTGATTCATTCCTTGATACACAGCGTGATTATGTCCTTCGATAAACATCGACCGGTAACTGAAGAACGGTGTTCGAGTACTTCACTCGAAAATCAGAGCATCTAAACAGCATTTCGTAATCTAAACATTTATGTGATGTGTGCGATGCGAAATCATTAAAAAACGTTCTGCATGAGTCCTCACTGTTTGAGCAAAACATATCGACCCATCACCTCCATCCACTGTCCTTCACATTCTCCAAAAATAAAAAAATAAAAAAAACAAAAAAAAATGAAGGAAAAAAGTGGGTCACATAAAATGATATGTCGGTCTGTTTGCTGGCTGATTCAACTGCAGTCTACACATTTAATTCAGAAAAGATACGAGTGCTACAGTGGCATGCACCGCTATATGAATTTGATTCTAAAACACCCTTCCCCGTTTCAATCAGAACAACCATGGTTTTCGAAAGTGGTTTTTTGTTTCAATATCCAAAAACAAGTGCGAGGAAGAAGATTGGGGACTGATCGGTCAACTGTGTGATGTGTTGGATGTGGAATGGGCTGGGTGCCCAAAATCTTCAGAACAAAGAAAAAATATTATCACTTGTAACAAATGTGGTTTTGAACGGATGCACTTGGGGTCGTTATGGATGGGGAACGGAGGTGGGGATATGATGTCCTGGGGTGATCATTAATGAGGAAAATTTGAGAATTAATCGGCAACTTGAGAGGGAAGTTTGGGGCACTCAAGTGGATGATTCTTTATTGTTCTCGTACAAGAATTCATGAAAATGATGCATCTGAAGTGGAAGAATGCCATTCATTGGCAAGTGATGGGGGGCAATGATTACACACTGTAGATAAGCGAGCACTTCAAAGCTGACACTGTGGTGTTGGCGATGAATGTATATAGGACTATGAAAACCAGAACTGAATGTATCCCACAAGTAGATGATTCTGATGGTAAGCAAACTGGGAACTTATCTCAGATTCTCCTAGATAATCGCAAGCAATGTCCTTGAATAAATAGTTACGAGTGAGTCTGTTTCGAAGGTTAACCACTCCGAAGTATACTCCACCAAACACACTACGGCTGACCTCGGGTAATATTGATTTATAGTCGAGGACCTTTGTGAAGAGCAAATTACTTTGGTAAACAACTGTGATGTCTGCGTTGTACTTATCCACCGGAAAAAACTTGAATTTCAAAATAACAAAAGCAAGAAAGTAGCTAGACGAGTAACCACGAAGTTAGTAGACGTCTTTATTAAAAAGTTATACTATACCTGCGAGGCATTGAACCAAATAGTTGGATGGGTAAGGCGGCGGAACTTGGTCCTCTGCATGAAACTTTCGATAGAAAACAACTGTTGATAAAATAAACTGATAATTCAGGGAACTAGAATGTCTACAATCTATTGATTCCATCAAATTTTCTAAAATGAGATCTTAAATATGCATCTATGAAAAAAATTCAGCTCCGCTCTGGAAAGTGCAAATCAAAGACGAGTATTTAGGAAATTATATCACGTTGGTATCTGAAATCTAATTCAATTACACCACGTTTCATACGCATTCAAGTTTTTTGGCTTATTTATGGATGCAAGAGAAACAGAACTATTTCAAAATAGAACTACACAAATATCAGTTTAGGGAAGAAGATATTCATTATGCTTCATCTAGATGAATGTAATGATACATATCCCATAAAGTATTGATCAAACAAAATAAAAATTTGAAAATGGAACATTCCAAACTACACAAAAAAAAATTCCTTGACAGTTTTTTGATTGCTTCGGTCAGATGTCAGTCATAGGGAGTAAAATATGAAAGTTAACAAACAGAAAATTTTGTATGTTTTAGAATTTTTCTTTGATATGTAAATAGTGTTTGTAGTTTCGATAATGTCACAGCCAATTATATCAGTATTTTCGAAGTTAAAGATATCTAAGGAAGCCCTGTAGCGTTTTTCACTTGTGGGTCACGGACGCGGGTTCAATATAAAACACCCACTGAAGAAAATAAAACGGACAACCAAAGAAAACCCGGGCGTACGAAAAGAGTGCAAAAATAAAAATTCCACTGTTGTTGTGATGTTGTTCAATTTCTTCTCTTTATTTAATGTTCCTTTTTTAGTTGAAAGTTGCACTTCGATCTAATGTACATGTTGTTTAAAGGCACGAGTCAATTGCTATGGGTTTTATTATTCCTTCACAGTTAATGAAATTCACTTTACTTTAGCATGTTTGTCTCAGTTGGAAATTTCACTTAGATCTAATGTCATATTGTTTTAAGGCACGAAATTAAGTTATATTTTCCTTTCGACGAACACTGGAGCGCTACAGAAACCGAGTATAGACGCGGCCGTATAGAAAAAAGGACACACGTTAACAGAACCGACTTAATAACAAGAACTCAAACTCAACAACTCTATGACTATCCACGGTGACTCGTAAAGATGGGTGCGCACACTTCCACGGATATTATTGGACTCCTCGGCAACATCCTCGACACGTGTGGTCTCGTGCGCGATTCAAATCTGACTCCACGATGCCATCCACATCCGTCAGATTCAACGGTGCTGGATCACATCGATGTAGGAGGAGCGAAACGGATCAACTTGACAACAGCCAATGGTGATCGAGAAGGGGGTTAAATGTGGAGGATTCCCCATGTGTCCGTATAGGACAAGTACGATGCCCCTTAGCCTGCAATACAGACAACGATCGCCGACACCTGGTTAAACAAATGTACGAACATCAGAGGCTGCAGGCAATGTGGTCATAAATCATTGATGATCCACGCCTGAAAACGGAATAGGTTTTTTGCTTCAAAGTAAACAAAAATGCTATTTGAAGGGTCAAATGATGAGATGTACTGGAGATGCTAGGTCATCCAGAGATTTGGCTTGTGTTTGCTTTAGCCGTATGGCTCTGGAACACAAGGCGGGAAATTATTCATGGTGGTGTGGGATTTGACCTGCAGATGTGCAGGCTAACGTCTCACCCAGGGGAACCATGAACCAGCGGTTAGTAAACAAAACAAACGCAGTGAGGTACTGTGTGTTTGCTTTGATTTACTGGTGGGTCATCATAGGGCATGGCATGGGTAACATTGTCTAAACAATGATCATCATCATCATCGGCACTACAACCGGGGACCGGTCTTGGCCTTATTTAGCAGGTCCTAAGGCTTTTATTTATTTAGATTTATTTTTTCTGGGCAAGGTCATTAGTCTTGCGCCAGAGGCTCCCCGGCGGGGAATCGAACCCCGGTCTCCCGGGTGACAGGCGGGTATACTAACCAGTATACTATCGAGGAGCCCAATGATCATATCCATGCCCAAATTCCATGATCGGTTGATAACCGATGAAAGGGAATTGGTCGCAAGTGTTGCGAACCTCAGGATATGGGTGCAATATAAGATTACCGTGGAAGGGAAACTATCGGCTGCAGCTGTATCTGGGGAGCATGGAAGCAGTGTTTGTTTACACTTTTGCCATGGTGTGAAGCGTCACTTCGATTCTACCCGAAATGTAACGTCTCCTAGGTCGATGGATCGAGTGTGTGTTTACTTTAAATAACACTCGATCGCTTGTGGATAGCCAGTGATGACTATACGGTGTATTATCGATAGGACGATCGGCCGATGGGTCTGCCGATAAGGCAAGGGTAAGCATGTCATCCCGAATATGGGGGAAATGCTCCTCCGCCATGCGTATTGACATGTTCGGATGTTTATGTCGGTTGCACGCTGGGAAAACCGAATTGGATTTTAGGACATGATGGTTTGTATGCAAGCATGGCCATGGTGAACTTCTATAAATGCCAATGCGATAGCAAAATAGCAAACGGTAATCGTTCTAGATAATTTTGCTACGGCTAAAGTCTTCCAGGTAAGTATTGTTGCAGGGGAGCTTGACTACTCATCTGGAGGTAAGCTGCTTATGGTAGGTAATGAGATTTGCAGGTAGGGAAAAGGGGAGTTGGGTTAGGCCGATGGGAGATTCTTCGGGCGTCTTAAAGAACGCCTACAGCCGCTCCTCAACAATCTGGATAAAATATGGAAACGGTTGAAGAAGCACAAAACAATTTTAAAGAGTTAAAGATCGGCCACCAAATAGTTTTCAACCATCTGCACTACGATGAATCTAATAAAGCCGTCGATATTTGATCACACGAATTGATCAAAAAAAGATGATGAATTACATTGACAACTGCAAATGCTTGATCAAAAGGAAAGAAGTGGACCTATTTCTTAAAAAGAAGGTGATTGAAGATGGGGAATGGGGCATGCTCGGCGATGCTGTCCGAAAACGATAGTAATCAAGTGTGGTGAATTTGCCTAACCGGTAAGATTTTACTGTGGACTGAGTGAAATGGATTTATCTACTATGAGCTGCTTCCATATGATCCAACGGTGTATTCTACTAGTTTCAACTCTCAACAATTGGAATGCTTGAAGTTGGCGATTGAGTAGGATTGGCCAACAGGATCGGTGTTGTGTTCTATGAGTGAAACGTCAGACCGCACACGTATATAAGGATTCATCAGAAACTCCGATCCCGCCAAGGTATAGTCCAGACCTAACACCAAGAGATTACCATTTTTTTTATCATTGCAAAACGTTCTTAGTGATAAGAAATTAGTATCAAGAGGATATTGTAAGAATCGGTTAATGCAGTTTTTCACCAAATACGACTTCAGAGCTTTTATGAGAGGGGCATTATGAAATTGCCATTGAAATGAAAAGATTTCATAGAACAAGTGGGTGCACGGTTGACCCTAATCGGACAAATAAATTCTTGAAATTGTAGGGTTATATTTTTAGGTTATTTGCTTACCTCCTTTGGTGTGGTCTGGTACCCTCCTTTGGGATGGTCTTGTGTTTGCATGGTTCAATGTATGGTTTTTGTTTGATTGACGGTTTACTTTGTTTTAATTGATAATTTTGTAATATTTGAATATAATACTTTTACAATATTTGAATATAATACTTTTACAAGATTTGAATATAACACTTTTACAATATACATTTTGGCCCTAGGTCTCGGGTTCTGGATTCCGACTTATTCTGAACCAAAATGCGCCGCCCTTTTATACTCGGTGGCGGCAGAGATTTGTTAAAAATACTGCAGAAGCACAAGTAAGAATTTGTGTGTGCTTCAATTGAAATGTGGTTCTAGGAAGTGGATTGGAATTTGGTTGAACAAATTCCCCAAAGCAAAAAATATGAAATGCATTTGGAGTTAGGCATTTCATAACGTTGGGTTAATGGGAATTGAATAAATGTGCGACAAATGGATTTTTGGCTTAATTTGTCGCTCGTATGATTTAATTGGGGAACATGATTGGGATTATGGATGAATGGTAGGGTAATTGGGAATTGAATCAATGTGCGACAAATTAACTTTTGGTTTAATTTGTCTCTCGTATGATTCACTATGGGAACAAGATAGAGATTACAGATAATAATGGTGATTGGGTGGGAGTAGTGATTTATGATCACTACAAAATAAAAGTAAAAATAATGGATTTCTTTTTCCACAAACTGATATTTAATGTCGTGAAAAGTGCAGTCAAATGTGTTGGATTATACAAGGGATGAAAAAAGTACTTACTCCCATCGAAACTGACCACAATTTACAAGTCATATATTTGTCCAATTCAATTCCTATAATTTGTCAGATGTATCTAAACAACGCTGCACACTGCAACGCTTTTGTATAGGAGCCAAATTATATTAAATAAGGTATTGAAGCCATGTTAAATAAAGTCTCTTTTATAAGTAAAATAATAGATTTGTCTATCAATTCCCCGCTTCAATGACTGAGTTGGTAAGAAGGTTGTCATGAAATTGATTATGTAAATGCAGATTCAACTAACGATTTTTGCTATTCCCCGGTTCGGCACAATTAGTAAGTGAAAGCCTGGGCCCCAACGCACAGCAGACCACTGAACTACCACCCCATTGAGCTACAGGCACAGTGAAGTAGTTAGGAGAAATTCTTAGCCATCTTTCGAAGTTTCGTTGACGGACCGGGTCTAGAAAAAAAGCCATCGCTGGACACCAGCTTAGCGCTTTAGGTTAGCCTGTTCTGTGAGAAACCACATAAAAAAATATCGTTTCTGTCTAAAAAAAAAAAAATTATAATAGTGCGATGCCCTCGTGTGTATTACACTACAAATATAAGACACTTTGTTTTAATAATAATACACACGGAACGCTTTCTTATTTAAATGAACATATTTATGACGTTAACTAGTGTCCAATAATTTTATAGTTACGCCGATGATTTCAGTTTTTACCATACAATTAAAACACAGGATAATTTTTTGTTTCTATTTTCGCCTTAGTTTACGACACTATACCTCACTTCGCAAACACGAACGTTTCTGTTAAATATAAACAACCGATTTAACTTCCTCCATCCAGAATCGTTTCTTATTTAATTTAAACGATTTTTTAATCGGATCTGTTAATATTTAAATCACAAGCCGGCCGTCTTTGTTGATGGTTTGAGACCGGAGTCTAATTCCTTAAACTGGACGACCGACGTGTTTATGTCGGCGGTTACATTGGGTCTCCGAATGCGGCTTTCTTGGTCAATGGTTGTATTTTGACTTTCATTGTTTTGCATCTTTAGGATCGATATATATATATATATATATATATATATATATATGTATATATATATATGTATATATATATATATATATATATATATATATATATATATATATATATTCCCAAATTCTTCTTACCATGCATCGTTAGGATCGATATATATATCGTAATATATATCATCATCATCATCATCGGCACTACAACCGGGAGCCAGTCTTGGCCTTATTTAGCAAGTCCTATTGTTAAATTTTCCATAATGATTTGTTTTTTCCGTGCAAGGTCATTAGTCTTGCGCCAGAGGCTCCCCGACGGAGAATCGAACCACGATCTCCCGCGTGACAGGCGGGTATAGTAGCCACTATACTATCGAGGAACCCACCGTTATATATATATATATATATATATATATATATATATATATATATATATATATATATACATATATATGTATATATATATATATATTTCCAAATTCTTCTTACCCGTTGTTTATGAGTCATTTCAATCTAAAACGATAACAGTTACGAAAGTAATCTAAACATTATTTAAGATCCTTGAATGACATAGACGACGACATTCTACCACAATTATAACTCCACTACTAACCATCCCAACTCTAACCGCAATTCCCTCGTATTCCCAACCAAATCCTAACCAAGACAAAACCATCCTTCCCACCGTAGCCGCCCATCCAGTATACCTAGTTTGCCCATTTTTACTCACCCCGCAACATCTCCTAACCGAACCAAGCTTAGAATCAGATTCACTTCCAAACCCACCCGCAAATCAGTTTCCCTTAACCTAATCCTAACCATAGAATCATCTCGAAAAAAAAAATTGCAAAATACATGGCCAATGCCACCATGTCTAACTCGAAAAGAGTGAGACTTTTCGACCTCAAAACAGGAGCAAAATATCCCAACTTCATCAGCTCCCACTTTCCTTACCCTAAAATCTCTTCCCTTTTCAGATTCTCCCACGCGCCGGCCATTCCGAGGGAAACTCGATTTTCTCTAATTTCAACTACTTTTCACCCTATGACAACTTCCAGTTCCACTCATGCAGTATTCGACCCGCTTCTTCCCCTAGTGGTAAAAATCATTCAGCAAATGATAAGCTCGTTAGATTGTCGCTACACGCTCACTAAACTGATAAATAAAAACACCCACGAAAATATACGTCTCTTCCTGGGATATCTCCATGACAAACCGTACACAGTCTGTTTTGAAGGAAAAGCCAAACCAGCGTTATGGTCGCCATTCAACAAGAAGGCTAAACTTTTTCTCAAATTTTATGTAAATCTCAACTTGCCACCACAAAAAGTGTCTAAGGACCTCGTGGATTTCACGATATACGTTCACTCCATGAGGTTAAATCTTCAACGCAATAGAGCTGATCATAATAAAGTTTTTCGACCCTAAACTGTCACAATATGTTTCTTCCACCATAACCCTCATAATCTCCCTCTTATTTTCTATTACCAGAATGTGAGAGGTCATCGTTCTAATAATCGACAAATCTTGTAGATGATTCACTCCCTCCCTTTTGAAATATACGCCCTAACTATCCCGTAACCTACGAATAATATTAACAATCCAGAGTTAAGTTGCAACTCATTAAGAAAGGTTACTGTTCTAGGTATTTAGTTTAATAGAGAATTAATTTGTAACCCAGGACGGTAAAATACTTAGAGAAAAATAACAATTAAAATAATTAATAAACATCGACTAATAAATAAAAACTTTTTACAGATAATATACTTTTGTTTATTCTAACTCTCCGCTTACTCGCTCTTGCCCCGCACTTTAGGAAGCACATAACATAACATAAATTATATCGGGTTTCCCAATAGAGACTTGACAACTTTTTTTTCTTAAATACGGAACGCACCCTTTCGCGGTGGCCATATGAACGAAGTCGAGTTCCATTCATAAACGTTTTGATTGTACTTCAAGCCGATAATAAAGTTTGTGAATTATCTCAAATGGTTTGTGCTTTATTTTAAAAAAAAGGGACTTGATCCCTATTGGAAAACCGGATATATCACGATGGCGTTGTTAATCGCCCTTCCATTGATTCCCCTTGCCGTGGTGTGCTCATAGCCATCCGAAATAACATTGACTCAACCCTCGTCGCTATATCCTCCCCGTCCATGCTCGATTATTTCCCTGTCGAAATAAATATACCCCGCAAATCAATATAAGTGATCTGCTTCTACATTTTGCCACCCCAGGCCACTGAATCCTATGAACCAGCAATTAAAGCTATAGACCACATTATTGAGATAAGCGACTTTCGGAACGGTGGCGTCGTTTTTAGCGACTTTAATCTGCGATGGACTCTGTCAGATGACCATTCCCTGTACACCACCACCGCCGCCACCACCACCACCACCACCACCACCACCACCACCACCACCACCACCACCACCACCACCACCACCACCACCACCACCACCACCACCACCCCCACCACCCCCACCACCCCGCCCAGTCCCAGGAATACCTCTTAATCGACCACCTACCTGATTCAAGCCTATATCTAGTTGATAACCACCGACAATTACACCTTATTTCCACGACGAATCCTATTTTCGTTGGAATTCCGTTTTTGATTTATCTGAGTGGAGTTGATTCTGCAGTGAAAAGAAAAAGGAAGGAAAAAGCCCGGTCCTAGTTTTTAAAAAATAAAAAGTAAAGTTTAAAATTTAAAGTAAAGTAAGAGCCAAAGAAAAAATAAAATTTGGAATTGAACGAAAAGCTAAAGTTGATGTTTTAATCCGTCAAAGACGGAAGCAAAAAGGAGAACATCCCATCGCTTGTGGTGCGATTGGATTCGCAGAAAAACATATTTAACTGCTCCACAAAATCACCATTTGGCGGTGGCAGAGTAGAGAGGAAGAACCAGAGGAAGTTTCAGAGGAGGAACCTGCAGAAGAACCAAGGTGGTGGAGCTGCCGCTGAGGAGGAAGAGATTTCTCCATTCCTGGAGAACGAGATAATAGACTCTCCACGCTGGTAACCAATTTTAAGTACACTAAATTTTATGTGGCAAATTACGTCACACCCTTATTCTGTCTACCATCGACAACGCCCCCCCACCCCCCCAATTACCCTGTTTTTTTTCCACAACTCTCCAGTGCAGCCCATCCCACCCCGCGACCTTTACTCATATGACTCCACAAACGAACTTTCGCCATATTACCGATTATCTCAATAAAATTTCATTCAATTTTGATCATCTGACGGTAGAAGATGCTGACACCAATCTTTACATCAAAATGTTTAAATCAATTTTCCTATACGTTCTCTATTCCAGGCTTAAAACACTTACCTCCTCACCTCCTTGGTTTAATCGCAGGCTTCGTTCGTTACGTAATAAGAGGAATAAGCTGTGGGCTAAGTGTCTCCGTATTTGCTCTGTCGGTGACTAATCCAACTACCTTGGCACTTATCTCCAATTCAATGAATTCTACAATGTCCTTTACCAAAACTACCCAACAAAAACGCTGGTCACCCTAATAACTGATCGAAAAGCTTTCTTCCAATTTATTAATCCGATGATTATCCCAACTCCCTCTCATTTAACTTGGAAACCTCAACGGTTTCATATGTTATGGCGAACCTCTTCACCTCCTTTTTCAAGCAATCCTTCACCGACGACTCTTTCGTTCCCGCCCTTAGCTGTTTCAAATAAATCCGATGACTATCCCACCTACCTCTCATTTAACTTGGAAACCTCGACGGTTTCATATGTTATGGCGAACCTCTTCGCCTCATTTTTCAAGAAATCCTTCACCGACGACTCTTTCGTTCCCGGCCTTAGCTGTTTCAAATAAGTCCGATGATTATCCCAACGCCCTCTCATTTAACTTGGAAACCTCAACTGATTGACATGTCACTGCGTACTTCTTCACCACATTTTTCAAACAATCCTTTACCGATGGCTCTTTCGTTCCCGACGCCACCTATTTCAAATACTTGCCAAATTTCTCCCATGGTCCAATTTATTGATCCATCCATAATTGAAAACAAACTAACCTAACTTAAGGACGAAATAACCCCGAGCCTGATTGCCTCCCCGCTATATTCGTTAAAAATGCTCCTCTTCCCCTCTGTCGACTATTTGCAACATGTCGCTCTCTCAAGGGGAGTTCCTTACTATTTGGATAACCTCGTTTATCAGCCCCATGGATAAAAGGGGACCCATAGGCGATATCTCAAACTACCATCCCATTGCCAAACTTTCCCACATCCCCAAGGTTTTGGTAACCATTATGTATCAAAGGTTATGTTCCACTGCAAATCCCTTATTTCACCCAGGCAACACGGCTTTCTTGGTGGTAGATCTATCAGCACGATCTTAGTTAAATTTACTTCCCAAACACTCCTAGCTCTAGAGGGCGGCAACGAGTTCGACATTTTAGTGAAGCCTTCGGGTTTTAGTGAAGCCTTCGATGAAATCTCGCACTAACTGATACTTTTCAAGCAATCCTATTTAGGCGTCGGACCCGTATTAACAAAGTGGATTTCGTCATACCTGAGTAATCAACTCTACAGGGTACGTTTCAGATATGTTCTGTCAAATCCTTTTTGTCGTCATCATCATCGGCTCTACAACCGGGATCCGGTCTTGGCCTTATTCAGCAAGTAAAATTTCATAAATGTTCCATAATTTGTTTTTCCGGGTATGGTTTTGTCGTTTTTTTAATATTTTGTCCTTGGTCGGGTATTGATGGCTGCGGTGTTCCGCCGAACAACGTCCGCAGTAAAAGGAATTAAACCAACCGGAACACGGAGACGATCACACAAACGAAACACTGCGAAATGTTTTGTTTTAATTTTGGTTTTACTTGAACTACTTGTAAATATTACGGATTTAATACACCAGTTTGAATGTTTTGTTCACACAACGACTTTCCTAATCGACACGACTATATTTCATTTCTATCGCACACAAATCTCACACAACTCACAACTCACGTTAACTCGAATTTTGTAATTTTGTTTGTTTCTCGAATCGCCGATACCTCCTCGATGGGGTTCTCTAACTGTCTCTTCTCTGGACGGATGCTCTAAGTAGACTCTCCGGTTCGACGGTATTCTCTAGACTCATTGTCTCTATCCTTAAAAATTCGAATTACTTATCCCCGCATCTGCAAAAGGAAAATTTCCCCATCCAACCTCCTAACAGACTTTCCCATCGTATCTGTTAACAGCATAAAATTTCCCTTTGCATCTCAAAAGGAGAATTTCCCATAGGATCTGAAAAGGAGAAATCTTCCTCATGATCATTATCATCATCATTCGTTGCTGGTGGTCGGAATCTTGTTTCTTTTCTTTAAGGATCGGATGCCGCCGCTTATTCTCCGATCTCTCCGTGGTTTATTTGTACTACACATCTGGCATGCGGACAAAGGATCGCATGCACTTCGGGTGGGTACACGGACTATGGGATGTAAGGCGTTGTTTGCCTTTCCACTCATAAACATCTATCAGGGATAGTGTTAAGAGTTTATGGTTGTTCGACTGCTAATCAGCGGCGCAACGAATCGTTTTGTTTGCGCAAGTGTGCCTTAGCATTAGGTCATGCAAGGGATTTAGGTGCTAATTGCATTTAGCTACCAGAGTATGCATCCGTTGTTCGGTTTATTTACCGACAATGGTATTTCTTTGGAAACATCGCGTTGATGTTTAGGATGGGAGATTGGTGATGTGTATGCGATGCTTGCTGCATTTGACGCATTGCTTAGATGCGATACTTTAGCTGCCCTTTTGAAATTGTTATTGCATACGATGTATGGATACGTTGAACTCGACATTGGAAGCTTTTGAACGTTAAGTTCCTTGGTTTTTAAAATCGGGTTCAACGTTGTTGCAATTTCATATAACCTTGTTACAGGTATGGTAATGACTATCGGGACACGTGTCTTTTTTTTTTTTTTTTTGTTTTTTTTTTTTTGGTTTCGGTAGGAAGGTGGAAATCTTCAAAAGATACCTCTAGACCGATCCAACCACCTCCCGCCAGGCTCATATTCCCGTTGATCCCTGCGGAACTTTCTTTTAGATATTCCATCGCGGCGCGGGACGGAGTTTACCTGTTACTCCGCTCGTCACGTCGCAACTGCTGCATCATTTCATAGAGAATACCACTGGTTACGGACCATGCCTGTTTTGAACTAAGCATGTATTCTATTACTCCAGCCGGAGTAACTGTCCGTCTCGAGTGTCTCTTCAAAATCGTTCGTGTGGCCTCGAATCTCACGCACTCTGTGAGTAGTGTTCCGCATTCTCTATTTTGCCTTCGCAATACAAGCAGTATGGGTGATTCACATGCTTATACTTGTGCAAGTATTGTCGAAAGCATCCATGTCCTGATATTAGCTGAGTCAAGTAGTAATTCAGCTCGCCATGTTTTCTTTTCACCCATTTTTCTATATCGGGAATCATGGTGTGGGTCCATCTTCCCTTGGTGGAAGAATCCCACCTTCGTTGCCATTCTCTGTGGGCATGTGTCTGTGGGCACGTGTCTGTAGTGTTATGCTTTATTTTATTATTATTATTTTTTTTTTTATTTCTCCGCCAAGTAGAATTTGCATAAAGTAGTTTATGCAAATTAGCTACTTGGCGCGTTATTTTCCTTTTACCGGTAAAGAGGGGAATCAAAGGGGGATTAATGGATTCTGGGGGGACCTGGACTCAATGTCGGTCCGTAACAGTAGGCACGTGTGCCGCGAAAGGTGAGTAGAGTTCCTTGGCGGAAAGGATACCTCAGCCTGTAGGGAGTTGTATGGTTCGTGGAACCGCTACAAGGTTATTAGCCTTGCGCCAAACAAATCCTTTTTGTATCACCAGAAAACTATAAACACAGTTCTTCAGTCGAACAACACACTCATGCCAGGTCATGTGGTCATGTAAATCGTCGTGACTATACTTCACATTCAATTCTCTTTCTTTTCTGTATCTTGGCAAAACACCCCTTTTTTGCGTGCCCAATATATAACCAAACATGTTCCCACATGTGGACAAAATGTAATGAGATTATATCTTTAAAAGGTACTTCCGTTTTGAATATCGATGTGTATATTTATTTGGTATATAGTTGTTATTGTTGTTGGGAACTTGCTTCTTCAGGTTCAAAATTAAAGTTTTTTAGAATAATACTTTCCCCAAATTCGAAGTCTCTATAACTACATTGTATTCCACTACGTCTTCATGTGATCCAAAATCACCTTTCAACAATATCATCAGCATTGCGATTATCAGCATTATAATTATTTACTATTATCAACACTTTGATTACATAGTATTAACAAGTAATTAAAAACTGTTTGATCGAAACAAGTGTTCTAAAAAATTGATTGCACAACTATAATTTGAATCCACGCGCCTCTACACGTAATGTAAATAGTTAGATCATCGCATCGGTTCTAGAGAAGATTTCATTTTGATATTTTTGGCCCAGCCGACTGAACTTTAAACATTGCTGATATTTAGTGAGTTTTTTTTTTTTTAATTTATCACACTGCTCTCAGGAGAGGCGAACCTATAGCGCCGAGTTGGCGCCCCGAGATGCCGCCAAACAACAGTTGCAGTTCTTTTTGAATAGTTGTCCTTTAAAATGATGAATAGTTACGAAAGCTGGAATTAATTTCAGGTCTTGTCTCCATCTACCTTTACATTTATTGTTTATGATTCATCAATATAAAATACTCTCAGTCTTCGCTTATTGGTTAATTATGAAACCGATTTATTAGTTAGTTTATGAAATACAAGAATAGGTAGAAATTCTTCGTTCAAATTACGCGAATGTGAAATAACTTTACTCCTGATGGGATGACAGTCATTTTCATTTAGGTATACCTTGAAGGCAATGTGTACTCACTACTTATGTTCAAAGTTTAGTAATTAGTTCCCTTTAAAGATTTTAAAGGTTTTTCAGCCGAACGGCACAATAAATGAAAAATGTTCCGGCAAATGTCTGCGTTGCAAGGAACTACAATCTTGATGATGAACATATTCAATATTTCTACCGTCTACCACAGACAACAATAAGTACTCCATGTGAGGGGATTATTAAGAACCTATGTCTATAAATTAACAATGCGTCGTTAATTCAATTCAAAACATTAACTCAACAATGAGTAGTTGCTTATATCATGATGTTATTGTCGTTCATACATGTGCTGCCACCCACGTTTTGATATTATTTTTATTATATGATCATTTCATATAAGAGAATGTTGCGATGCACGTGTAGTGCGCAAACCTCAGTCACTCACGTTGAACCTTATGTATTTCCTAACCGCCAGAAGTGATAAATACTTCTGCGAACTTAATGTTCAACTATTTTTAACGTAACGAGTACAATGTAATTTAAATTCACTCTTAGTGTTATTCAACTCCCCTTCCTTCAGTTATCCACGGCAGTTATCCGAACAACAGTCTAGCACAATAAATGCGCATTAAATAGTTAAGGCATTAGAATGCAAATATTGTGCAACTACGGGGAGAGTAAAAGCGCCTCAGCTCAATCGAGAAATTATAAGAAAATAGCGAAATAGTAGATCCAATGTCCGGCACGCCCATACGTTGTATTACATCACAATTAATGTGATTTTACAATAAAGCTTGGATAATATTATAATTGTTCTATACCATAAACGTAATTACGCGATTGTCCGGTCGTTGTCAATTTCAACTAAGGAGAATATTCGGTCAGTCGAGGGACATCTTCAGTGAAATCATGCAAAAAAAGAGAGAAAGATTGAGTAGAGAGAAAGCATGTGAAAAATAGATTAGTAAGTGGACGAGTGGGTAAGGGGGTATTCAATATGTCCGCCCCGATTGATGATGAATTGGATTAGTGTTCGTTTAACCCCAATGACTAGTTTACAGATGAATTAATGTTTCTGCACTCGAAATTATGACTAATTTATTTTGAATACTTAGTTGCATCAAGATCTATGCGTCAGAACAATTAGTACTATTTTTAGAATTACGGTAATCATGGTAATAGAAAGTTTGGTTTTGCGTTTGAAATACAGCTCCAGCAACACTAAAAGACCGAGTTTATAAGTTAATTTACGATTTTAAAAGAACTGTTTATTTTTTTAATTAAAATGTTTTTTTTTATGACTTGCGGCCGTTTCAACTCAATTCATATTTAATTCACTCAACTTGATTCAAACAAACTTACGTAAGTAGTTAGATCTCAAAGAAAGTTAATCTAATTCAATATGGTTGCTTCGATTGATTGAAATTCGGAACACTCAATTTTATAAAAATATATGGTAGTTATCTTAATGGTTAAAACACTAGGAGCACAATTCAATTAATTCAACTCAATGGCTAAAACTTCAACTAAAAATTAGATTTCTACCCGTAAAACGCAATCCGGTCCTCTTTCAATTCATCTCATATTCAGGTCGTTAAATTCCATTGAAAACAATTCAACTAATACTCTAAATTTCCAAGCCGAAGATCTATTTTAGTGCTGTTCCTTCAATTCAATTCATTCAACTCGATGCAAACAAGTTCAAATAAACACTTAAATTTCTACTACTCAATCGAGTTCTCTTCCTCCAATTTATGCCATACTCATTTAAACTAATCTTGTGAATTTCTAGTAATGAAATTCAGTTTGAGTCTGAATATTGAATCCTATTACTATTTTACTATTTATTGGGCTGTCGGAACACGAAAGTTCATGACCTCACCGACTCGACTCCGCCATTGTCCCCTGTCCCGTGCGCTCTCCTTCCACGTTCGACCATCCGATCCGATCTCCTCGAGGTCAAACCTAACATTGTCCTCCCATCTCCGTCGTGGCCGCCCTGTCAGTCTCTTTCCCGTTGGCTTACCGTCAAGAATTCTATGCACGGTCCTATCGTTGCCCATTCGCGCCACGTGTCCGCCCCATCTTAACCTTCGCGACCTAATTACTCTCACTATTGTAAGTTAGCGGGATAGCTCTACCAATTCGTGGTTGTGGAGTTTCCTCCATTGTCCTGCCTCCTCGTTATATTTTCCGCCAAAGATACCCCTTAAAACCTTATTCTCCAATGCGCGGTATTTGTTTTCTTCCCGTTTGTGAGAGCCCATGTTTCGTATCCGTATAGAACAAACGGCATTATTATGGTTCTATAGACACGCAGCTTTATATTCCGTGATAGCAGTTTGGATTTCAACAGTTTACTGACTGCATGCCAACTCGCGTTGCCGGAATGTAGTCTTTTGTTAATTTCCTTTGACGTTTCGTTTCTGGTCGTCAGTATCGTTCCCAGATATTTAAATTCTTTGACATTTTCAAATATCTTGCCCCTGACGTTTATTTGTGTTCTCTGATGTCCACCTGCTCTCGTCGTAATCATGTATTTCGTTTTGTATTCGTTTATTTCTAGGCCCACCTCTTCTGCTGCTTGCATGATGATTTCACAGTTTTTACTTATAGTTTCGAAGTTATCGCCCAGAACGGCGATGTCATCCGCATATGCAAGCACTTGTGTGACCCCGTTCAGGGATGATCCGACCATGTTGTCGTCTTGTACCTTTCTAATGACATACTCGAGGACAAGGTTGAAGAGACATGGTGAGCGGCCATCTCCCTGTTTTAGTCCGTCCCGTATTTCAAATGGTTCTGAGAGGTGGTTTTCTATTCTAACTCGCCTTTCGTCTTCGTTCATGCAGCTTTGAATGAGGGCGGCATATTTTTTCGGGATTCCCAGCTCAACTACAATATGGTAGAGTATTTGCCTTACGGCTGAGTTGTAGGCTTTTTTGAATTCAACGAACAGTTGGTGAACCGTCTCTCCGCATTCCAACTCCTTTCCCAGCAGTTGCCTTACGGTGAACATTTGGTTGCTCGTTAACCGGTTCCTGTGGAATCCGCATTCATTCCATTCTCGCCAGTATGACATTTGTTAGTATTATGTATGTGGTTGGGAGCAATAATATTCCTCTGTAGTTTTCGCAGGCAGATCTGTCGCCTTTTTTTAAAATGGGGACGACTATTGAGGTTTTCCATTCTTCCGGAATGACTTCCTTATCCCATATTGTTTTCACGAGTTGGTGGATCTTTCGAGAGTTTGCCTCTCCTCATGCTTCACAAGCTCTGCCGGTATGCAGTCGACTCCGGGAGCCTTGTTGTTTTTCAATCGGTTTATTGCGTCTACAACTTCGTCGAAAGAGTGGTCTGGGATCTGAGGTTCGGCTGTATTTACATCTGGTTGCGTTTATTTGTGGTTGATGAGTGCGTACATTGAGCAGGTTTTCAAAGTACTGCTTCCATCTTGTCACGATATTGTTTGTTTCTGTCACCAGACAGCCGTTTGTGTCTCCGATTATTTTGGCTCTCCCTCGGTGGCCATTTTTAATTGAATTTATGCCGGCATACGTACCTCTGATATTCTTTGCTTTGGCATTTTCCAGGATTTTTTCGATCCTAGTCCTCTCCCATTCGCGTTTTTTGCCTTTGAAAAGTCTCGTTGTCTCTTTCCGAATTGTCGCGTATCTTTCTGCGTTGCCTTCCTCATATCTTTCTAAGTGGATAACTCTGGGGCGTTTACGTTGTTCGATCTTCGCCTTGCACCCATCGTCAAACCAAGGTTTGGACTTAATTGTTTTCTTAAATCCTAATACCTTTTGGGCTGTTTGTTTGATTGTGTCTCTGATCGAGGCCCATTTAGTGCCCAGATTGTTGGTTTCCTCTTCCTCACTGCTCCCATCCTCTGGAATGCTAAATCTATTCGTTAGTTCCTCTTGATATTCTGCCCTTTTGCGTAGGTCTTTTAGTTTGTCAATGTCGAACTTTTTGCTTGTTTCCCATAGTTGCCCATATGCGGGGTCTCTCATCCTCTTCGGTTCTGTTAGAGTTCCAACCAGCCGGAATTGTGCACATTAAAATCGCCAAGGACAACAATTTCAGATCTGTATCCAGTCGACGGTATGTGAAAGATGTTCGAAAAATGTCGTTGGTCGATCGTCATTCGGGGAGCGGTAAAGACAACAAAGAAATTTAACAGAATTCCTCAGTACGAAATTTAACAGAATTCCTCAGTACGCCTCCATCCTCTGGCAAGCCAGATCGGACCGCGCGAAAACACAGACTCCGCCCTTAAAACTGAATCTCGATGTAAGTCGTATCCTGAGCAAAGAAGATATGTCGAATCATTTGACGAGTCGACCTTGGTCTCAGTTAAGGCAAGGCTATCAGGTTTCGTTGTTTGCAAATATTGGTGGACGGCGTTTACATTCGTATTGATGAAACCGATGCCCCTGATGTTACAAAATGCTGCCACCAGTCGAGCGTGGGCAGAGTCTCGAGAGCGAGCCCGGTTATGCCATGACGGTTATGCGATGATTTTCGAACGATTGGCCGTTTAACACATCAATGTCGTGCCAGTGATATGCAACCAGGTCGGACCCGTAAATTGAGGTCTTCGAAAAACCCGACAATGGATAAAAGGTAATCTCATTGACTTGAAGGCAATGAAAATGAAATATACGATTTATATAACAACAAAAAACGAGTCTTCGGTGCAACAGCTTATGACGAACGGTCAGGTTTTTAAATGTAAGGAACACATGAATTTGCTCGATTTCATGGACGGTGGAAATGTAACGAAACATAAATATATGCCAAGTATCGTCAAGTCTTCTTTAAAGAAACTGGGCTATCTTTCCAGGGTTAAAATACAATATATTTGTTTGATCCAACTTCTTCTCCTTTACAACTTCCAAATAAGAGCCGCCATCGAATAGCGTTTACACATTTGGTGCTCTGCTTCTAAGCATACCTTTGACTTACTCGAAAGCACTTAGACACGAACAATACGTCTAATTGAAAACATATTAACTAAATGCTAGATTAGGTCCCAATGTCTGGTCACCCAATTCTTTAGGCTCCGTGAAATGGTTGGGAACAATTTTGGACTGTCTATCGGTGTTTCAAAAAATCAAGAAAAAATAGCAGGGCGTCGACTTGGCCCTATGGGATTGACCTGCCTGAGGGAAATATATAAAAATAAAATTACGCCAAAGGTGCGTGGCTGATCTTTGCCTCTTTTACTAAAAGTGCTGTTTGTTAGAGTTCTGTGGTATCATTTCAAGGAATTCTGTTTATTTGCGCACCCAACAAGGTGATTCGATAGATACTATCAATTTACTGATCAAAATTCATATTTTTATAGACTGGGGATCTCCATTTCGACAGGAGAGAGTGGCTTCAGAGCCCTACAATTTGCAGCTGTTAAAAAACAACTCCAACAGCTACCTAAGCACCTTAGGTCTGTAGGTCTACTTTGTCTCACAAAAGTAATTAAAAACTAATCAAACACCATCGCCAATCACCTTTAAAATGAAGGGTATTACCTTAAGATGCGTACAACGAAAATATTGAATAAAATAGTGAGTTTTTCCGCTTTTAATTTATTCGAATAACACAATGAAAATTGTCGAACAAAATATCGAACAAAAGTTTCCAGGTTCCGTTTATCTACATTGAATTAAATTGAAAGGTATTAAAATCACGTTCAAAACGTATGCATTTAATGCAATTGAATTATATTTTACTTTTTGAAGAATTGATTTGAATGAATTGAGTTTTATTAAGTAGATTTAACGGCGCTTTAATAGACTAAATGTAGTTAATTGAATTGACTTATATTTTAGTGCCGGAAAGATCCATATTGAATACCAACTTTAACTTAGATGGCATTAATCAATTTAGATAAATGACTTAAATTCAATCAACTGATTGGATTTGTGTTTTATCATAAACTGAAATAATCTAATTTACATCGTTCGAGTTGAATTTGACAAAGACTAATAATAGAAATTAAATTATATTGAACTGAGTTTGACTGAGATGGTAAAAATTGTGTCAATTGAACTGAATATTTTTCTGAATCGGTTGGGTTGAACCAAATTATATCAATTTACGTGAAGTTAGAGAGTATAAATAAAATTGATATCGATAGCTATTTTTACCGAGTCGATTTGGGTTATCGAACTTGAATTAAAATACATTCAGTTGAATTCAAATTCAAGTTCCCTGACATATATATAGTTTTATAAATTCAACTAATCTGAAGTAGTCTGAATACAGTTGATAAGCTCTGTTAAATTGCGTTTAACTGAAATCCACTTACCTAAATGGAATTAAGTTACTGCCAAATAAATTTTATCAACGAAATGGAAAATATTTAAGTTGATCAATGGTTTGGGTTGCACTAATCTTGAATTAAGTTCAGAGAATTGCGCTGAGACAAATGCAACTTAGCTATCCAAGACTCAGTGCATTTGAAATTGTGAATGAGTTGAATAAACTGAATGAAGTTAAGAAGATATGAATTAGGTTCCGTAAATTCAATTGAAGTAATAAAAGAATATTTCACATTCAAAATATTTTTTTTTCTAGCAGATACACACACGACTAATAGAAAAGAACAATACTACCGAAAGACAAGTCGAAAAAATCAAAGCACATCCGTTTAAGCCTTAATACCATAGCAATAACATAATATCACATCAATTGAGTGTACATGAGTTTTCAAATCGAATTCGCACACGAGGCAGTGGCCTTATGGGTTGAGCTTTGGTTATATCTTTTAGTGATTCTAACCGTTATAGCGTCGGTTCGCATCACACGTTCTTCACTATCGCCGCAACGCTATAATTGGTGACCACGACGTGATCCTTGTCCAAACAGCACACAATCTTCCGTAGGTAAACAGGACTTTACTACTACGATTCCGATACGATACATATATATATTTACATTGACGAAATTGATCAATTCTTGGATTGCCCTCGTACATCAATACCTTCTTTCTTTATCCACTTTCTCTCCTTCCCCTGGCACCGTGCTCTGATAATTAAGGCTACTTCAAAATCCTCTTTAATGTGTAAAAAAAAATGCACGGTCTAAATAAATCGATTGTAGCACCTCATACACACAACACCCTTTTAACCCCACTAGATGCAGAGACCTGTGGGGTAGTTGGTTATATGCTAGGTCCACTCAACGCCCCAACACTTACCATCGGTTTCACTGTAAATTGTCCACAAAAATAAACTAAACTTCAAGCAAGCAAAAAATAAAAATGTACGCAAGTATTTAGTTGTTAAGTGTTCTTTATTTTTATCTACGACATGGCATCGGCACATGCGCTTAAAATTGGGAGTTCACAATATTAATCACTTAATCCTTTGACGATGGACACCTACACTCCATTAGGATCGTTGAAAGTTTTAATACAAAGTTCACTTAAAAAGAACAACGGATTTCTTGAGTTGTCGACTAAAAAGAAACTCTGTACTCCAACTCGCACTCTGGAATCGCGTAACTTGGCCGTGTTAACAACTTGACTACTTTGTTACGCGGCTGGTGAAAAGGTGACGTTAAGCGGCGCGACCGTCCGCTGTGGTGATAGAAATCTGACTCGACTACATATATTAAGAATCTCCCAAAACGACGCTTGTTGTGCTTGTCTTAAGATGACGAAATTTGACTCCTCGATGCAATACACATCCGTCAGATTCAACGGTGGTGGATCACATCGATGTGGGAGGAGCGAACAGGCTCAACTTGGCGACGGCCAATGGGCGATCGAAAAAGAGTTAAATGGGAGGATTTCGCATATGCCCGTATAGGACAAGTACGATGCCCCTTAGCCTGCAATACAGACAACGATCGCCGACACCTGATCAAACAAATGTACGAGCAAAAAGGGGCTGCAGGCATTGTGTTCAGGATAATGCCGTTGTAGGCGATACATTCTTTGGTGACGATAGGTCGACCGAAGATTTGGGGTTTGTTTGATTTAGCCGTATAGTTCTGGTGCACTAGAAAGGAAGATATTTTGTCGACATTAAGTCAACAGAAATCTTGCCGACAGTGGCAAAGGGTCAGACTGGATGGTTAACTATTTGGATTAATATGCTGGTACATCGATATGGTGGTGAGCAATTTGCCGCCCGGGGGAACCATGGACCAGTGTTGGTAAGCAAAACCAACACAGTGAGGTACTGTGTGTTTGTGGAGACTCTAACAGATACACACACAATTTACAGGCAAAATAGTGAAGAGCACCGAACTAAAAATCGAATAAGAAAATACATCAGAGCCGTATACCTTAGCGATAACATAACAATTCACATCAGTGGAGTATAGTCGAGTTTAAAAATCAATTTCTAAAATTGGCCAGTAGCCTGATGCGTAACGCTTAGGTTGAATTTTTTTGTGATTCAAACTGTCATAGCGTCAGTTCGAATCACACGTTCTTCTTCACTATTATTTCAAGCGCTATATATTTACTTTGATTTTCAGAAGGGTCATCGTAGAGCATGAACGTGGGTATGATTGCCTAAACAACGATCATATTCATGCCCAAATCCCATGATCGGTTGATAGCCGATAATAGGGAATTGGTCGCAAATGTTGCGAACCTAAGGCTATAGGAGCAATGCATATTTACTCATTGGCCACTGCGTACAGCATCGCTTAGCTTGTACGCAGATTGCCAACGTCTCGTCGGTCGATGTGTCGGGTGTGTGTTTGTATTAAAACAACACTTGAAATTCCTGTGGCCAGCAATGGGCTGCGCTCTAGGTTGTTGTTTGGCCGATCGACCGATGGTTCAGCAGTGGTGAGGATGAACATGTCATGTACATGTATGAGAAAACGTTTTTTAGCGTTGCGCTTTGACATGCTCATGGATAAATGCTGGTTACCTGTTGAGGTAATCAAATTAGGTTTCGGGGACATGATGCGTTGGAAATGGGTGGTTCTTAGGGAATACTTTAAGAACCCCCATAGACCTCCGAACCACGAATTCGGATTTAGTATTGATGTATAGATCGATGACAATGATCGGGCATTTTTCCTTCTTGTCGTAGAATATGCAGTTTACATCGTCAGCCACAATACGATGTACGGCACTATTCGTTTGTTGCCTTTAAATCAGCTACTCGGAAGTGAAAAATCGTTTTTCAATCTCGCTCGGTTTCAGTTCATACATCGCCTAATTGCCTTGTTTTTTTAACCATTCCTATGAATTTCAATAGTAGGGAAACTGCTCTTTGAGTCACTCCCAACGTTTCAGCAAGCTCATCTTGCACTTGGCTTGGATCTTCATCGAGTCATATCTCCAATTCTTCTTCTTATAATTTTTTGGCTGCACATAGCGAAGCTTGTTTTCAAAGCTAAAATAACCATTCTTTAAACGTCGAATCATTCATTTATTAGTTCGAGCATTATCACCATAAAGTTCTATAAGCATTCGATGCGCTGCAGCTGCACTTTTCTTCCAATTAA
The DNA here is from genome assembly GCA_963931805.1 of Microdon myrmicae. Classification (NCBI taxonomy): domain Eukaryota; kingdom Metazoa; phylum Arthropoda; class Insecta; order Diptera; family Syrphidae; genus Microdon; species Microdon myrmicae. Next base: position 169,931,912 of record OZ007498.1, on the reverse strand, counting down.
AGCGGAAAATCAAAACCCGCCACAAATGTTGCTCAGTTAATTAAAATTTGACAAATCTAACACAGTATAAAATACGGTTTTTGGATGAAAATCAAACCAATTAAATGTTATTAACGGTTCCAATCACTCTAGTCGATTCAGTGTTTTGTGTTACAATAATTGTAGTAGGACTAAGTAATTTTTAGTTCTAAGGATGTACCACAATGTGGCACAAGGCTAAAAACCTTTCCCGTAAAAATAATTTATTATGGAAAATGTAACAACCCTCGAAACTTGCTAAATAGGCCAAGACCGGATCCCGGTTGTGGTGCCGATGATGATGACGATGTACCACAATACCCATGATAGGTGTTAGACAAGAATGTGTTTATAATAAAATAATCTAGCAAGCACAACAGAGAGGCCTAACTCGAGGTCCAACTCGAGGTCCAACCTAACATTGTCCTCCCATCTCCATCGCGGTCGTCCTCTCGGTCTCTTTCCGGTTGGCGTACCGTCAAGAATTCTATGCACGGTCCTATCGTTGCCCATTCGCGCCACATGTCTGGCCGATCTTAACCTTCGCGACTTGATTACTCTCACTATTGTAGGTTAGCGGTATAGCTCTACCAATTCGTGGTTGTGGAGTTTCCTCCATTGTCCTGCCTCCTCGTCATATTTTCCACCAAAGATACCCCTTAAAACTTTATTCTCGAATACGCGTTATTTGTTTTCTTTCCGTTTTGTGAGAGCCCATGTTTCGCATCCGTATAGAGCAATTGGCATTATTAAGTAATACGCGACCAAAGCATCAATTGAAAAAAAATAATCTTAAGAAGAGTATGGAATAGATATTTTGTATGATAATTAAAATTAACCGCTAAAATTGAATGTATTTATGTGATCATTCATTTGTTTATTTTAAAAAAAATAATCTTATGAAGAGTATAGAATAGATATTTCGTATGATAATAAAAATTAACCGATAAAATTGTATGTATTTATTTATTTATTTATTTATTTAATTAATTATTTATTTAATTATTTATTTCTTTATTTATTTATTTATTTAAATAATTACTTATTTATTTATTTAAAAAATCTTACGGAGTATAGAATAGATATTTCGTATGATAACAAAAATTAACCGATAAAATTGTATATATTTATTTATTTATTTATTTAATTATTTATTTATTTAATTATTTACTTATTTTTTATTTATTTATTTATTTATTTATTTAATTAATTATTTATTTATTTCTCTATTTATTTAATTAATCCCTTATTTCTTTATTTAAAAAATCTTACGGAGTATAGAATAGATATTTTGTATGATAATAAAAATTAACTGATAAAACTGAATGTATTTATTTACTCATTTATTTATTTATTTCATCAACATCATTGGCACTACAACCGGGATACGGTCTTGGGCTTATTTAGCAAGTCTCTTCACCGGTATCCGGTCCTTATCCGAGACTTGTTAAATTGGCTTTCCGGGCAAGGTTATTAGACTTGCCCCAACCTTTCTCAGGTTGTCGCTGCATGCATTGGTTCACTACTTGGCGGGTACCAAAGTAGCTAACCAGGGATATCTCGTGGAGACTGCATGTCAACTTGGATTGAACAGAGACAAGGATCGTCCTGGCCTTCGCCGGGTTGAAGAGTTGAAAGCAGAGACTTTGTCCTGTATGTTCGCTCCCACCCCCCCCCCCCCGCCCCCCATTTTTTTTTTTATTTATTTACTCAATAATTTATTTTTCTTATTTATTAATATATTTATTTATTTTTATATTTATTTATTAATGCTTTTATTATTTAATTTATTACTTATTTTCTTACTTATTTATTTTTGTATTTATTTATTTATTTTTTGTTTTATTGATATATTTATTTTTATATTTTGTTTCATTGATATAATTATTTTTTATTGATATATCTATTTTTTATTGATGTATTTATTTATTTATTTACTTATCTTGTTTTTTGTTAAACTATCTATAAAGGAGGTGGTGCAAGGCTAATAACCTTGCACGTAAAAATAAATTATTATGGAAAATTTAACAAGCCTCGAGACTTGCTAAATAAGGCCAAGACCGGATCCCGATTGTAGTGCCGATGATGATGATGATCTATAAAGGAGCCACCTTATGCTTCTATTGCTCTCAATCTCAGCCTTACACATATTTCCAAATTCGCCACGGAGTTGTAACGAGCACCTTCCTATTGGTAGATTTTACAATCACACAGACTTATGACACTATTTCCATCTACAATATTTTAGTGGTCTTTCCCACGCTCGCCACCCATTTATCTGCAAAACGTACTACCATTACTTCTCGGTCGCGCTAAACGACTAATTCACATTAACCAAAACGTAACAAATTATTTATAACGAAATGCAGTTTACGTAGCACGTCGCTTGATTGTTTAGCATTTTGTTTTGACAACATACAACGATACAAAGCTCGACAAAGTACGAGCAATCAAGTGAAGACGTAACCTCCCCCCGAGGCGAGTGCTCATTAAAATGCGCGTTTTCACGTCTGTGTACGTAATACCTCGCCACTAGACCACCTTCAGAGTCAAGTAGACTGACTAAATGTCTCTTAGTCAATTGTGTAACATTGACTGTGTACATATTGTTACACCACCCGTTCCCCATCTTGCCAAACTAACAAAACATCAGCCCAATTTTATTGTTTACCTTAAATCGTACAAAAAAAGTATGCTTCATGTGCCGCGGGTGATGAATCATACGCCGTGCTCTGAAACCGGCTATTTCAAATTTATTCGGATATTCATCGGGCGGGCATTAGCTATGCTATTTGAAATGCGACCTTCGAACAATAGACTAGCCGGCAGAAACAATTGGTTCGACTGCATTTTCTAGTCTCGGGCGACCGATGTAAAGCAGTCATTTCCTTGGTACCCTACCTGTATGGTTTTGGTTAGAGCTGGGGTGCTCCTCTTGTGCCTGCAAGCTATGCAACATGTAACGCTGTTACCACTGCATTAAGAGCGTGTTCACATTGCCTGGCTCTCTTAAAAAGCTGTGTTGTAAAAGTTCAATTCCACGTTACATGCAGCGTCATCTCCCCACACACCGATGTCGTAACTGGTGCAATGCAACTCTCGTACTATTCCAGAGATAACCATTTACGAAACGTTGCGGTATTGCGCGCGCTTATTGCACAAGTATCTAATCTGCACTGCAACTAACCTGACATCTTTCCCACTTAAAAGGCATTCGTTGGCGATGACGACATAAAAACTTCACAATTTAGTTACGAACAAGCTAAAAGAAAAAAACAAATATAGGTATAAGAGCTCCCAAGTCGACGACGTCCAACCAGGTGAGGCAATCAATCCCGACTCGTAGTCAGTTTCAGATGCAAAATAAATGCCGATGACGACAACAACCTCTAGTGTGCCTTACGAACTACCACGCGAATGTATCTAATTTTAGAGCTAAACAGGAGGGAGAAACATTATGTCATCGGTGAGGTAGCGTGCATCAGGTGGATGTTGTCTCACTTCTGAGTGAACGTATTATTAATCACTAGACTGTGCGTATAGAATGAATAAGACACGCGACACGACTCACACTCAATCGGGCATAGGCAGTCACAGGTGTCACAGTACTCAAACGTGGTAGGCAGATGACAAGTTAAGAGGCACGGTGCTATCTATTTTTTGAACATAAACCTGATGACACACTCCGCAAACGATACAATGTATACAAAAACTTTTAAATCTCAAAATAGATGACAAAACTAATTATCGAAGTTCTCGAAGAATCGAAAAACTTTCGGAAATGAGTGACACACAAATTGGCCATTAGGTGTTAGAAGCTGACTTCTGTGCAGATGAATCTATCTGTAATGCATCGTCATTACTGAAATCTCTCGGCACGTCACATACTCTAAGCATCAAGTGCTTTCGCAAATGTATAGATCTAAAATAATCTCTAAGGTCAGATAAATTGGGTATCCGGCCAGTAGGTCATCTGCTTTGAATACGAATTGTGACAGAAACGTTTTTACTGGTATTACGCTTCTTCACGTACTCGACGGATGTCCGAGAAAATATTTGCGGATTATATTTTGAATAGGCAGTCGTTAATGACATGTGATTTAATATAAAGGGTACCCGACGTGCTTCAAATTTCTATATACCGATTTCTGATATTGATTCATTTGGGAATATTCAACGTCTGCCTTGTTGGACACTCAGCACTCAGATCTCACAAAGATTTGTAGAAGTACATGGGGGACTCCTTTGCGTATTAAATTGGGATGGTGTTGTAATAACTTAGGAGCACTTGTGCCGATTGAGAATGTTAGGTTTGTGATAAATGTTTTATGTAACCCTTTCTTAATGCACGTGCTTGTAATAGTTGATGAAACTAAAAAAACCTCCCGCTGTAAGCTTCAGTATAATTAAATTCTAGTAACTGACGAGACAAACTGAAGTAAAACTTCTGAATAAAATGACTTGAAGGTCTGGTTGTTATTCTGGGAGTAAATTCAATTACATGTTCGAATAAACTAATGGAAAATATAATTCTTTCTACACATGTGGAAATGACATGTCGTGACGAATGCGAATTTTGTTCTTTGTAATTCACACCCGGTAAAATTATTGGTACTACTTTGGCAGTTATTCACCCAGCATAGGGATCATATTAAACGTGTCCATGCCCGGATGGCTTCTGCATGACATACTGTCCTTCAAAATAAAATTATCTACCGAATCGAAGGCTGGGTAAATATAATCAACCAAAAGTAATGGCTAAACGCAATATTGTCAGATTTAGGCTATCCCTGGAAGTCATAGGTGTAAACAGCGCTTGTAAACCATTAAAAGAACGCAAATATTACGATCCGCGTTTGAATACCGCGCAGACAGTTTTTTCTTCCATGGAAATCTTCCGATAAGAATTACATTAAGGGGATAAATCACTCCAGAATTTTCAAAAAATTGAAAAAAAAATTGTTTGCTTAAGAGATGCTTTAGGGTCTCAAATGTGATGTACGAAAAGATGTTCGGGGCAAAATGTTTAATGGTCCATATATTCAATTCAACCGCAACACCTCTCCGATACATTCAAGCGGCTTTTGTGATCACTGCTCATGCTGTAACTTTGGAATTCGAAAGAAGGTTAAATGGCCCTCGATAAAGAAGGGTCTGCTCTCAGAAGAGTGTATAATGTTAATAATTTACCTGGAGATGTGATATCGCAGATTAAAGGTACATATATATATATATATATATATATATATATATATCATCATCATCGGCACTACAACCTGGAACCGGTCTTGGCCTTATTTAGCAAGTCCTGAGGCCTGTCAAACTTTCCATAATGATGTGTTTTTTCCGGGCAAGGTCATTAGTCTTGCGCCAGAGGCTCCCCAACGGGGAATCGAACCCCGGTTTCCTGCATGACAGGCGGGTATACTAACCAGTATACTATTGAGGAGCTATATATATATATATATATATATACATATATATATACATATATATATATATATATATATATGTATATATATATACATATAAAAAACCCGAATGGGAGAAGATTCGGGTTGAAAAAATCTTAGAAAATATCAGAACAAAGAACATCAGAGGTATGTATGCCGGTATAAATTCAATTAGAAATGGCTACCGAGGGAGAGCCAAAATAATTCGAGACACAAACGGCTGTCTGGTCACAGAAACAAACAGTATCGTGACAAAATGGAAGCAGTACTTTAAAAACCTGCTCAATGTACGCACTCATCAACCACAAATAGACGCACCAGACGTACATACAGCCGAGCCTCACATCCCAGAGCCATCTTTCAACGAAGTTGTAGACGCAATAAATCGATTGAAAAACAACAAAGCTCCCGGAGTCGACTGCATACCGGCAGAACTTGTGAAGCATGAAGGAGAGGCAACCGCTAGAAAGATCCACCGGCTCGTCAAAACAATATGGGATAAGGAAGTCACTCCGGAAGAATGGAAAACCTCAATAGTCGTCCCCATTTTCAAAAAAGGCCTACAGATCTGACTGCGAAAACTACAGAGGAATATCATTGCTCCCAACCGCATACAAAATATTAACAAACGTCATTCTGGCAAAAATCACACCGTACGCAGAAGAAATACTGGGAGACTATCATTACGGATTCCGTAGGAACCGGTCAACAAGCGACCAAACGTTCACAATAAGGCAACTGCTGGAAAAGAAGTGGGAATACGGAGAGACGATTGCTTTTACATAAAAAAAAAAAAAAGAAGGTAAGTTAAGTAAGTTAAATTTTAAGAAAAAAAAAACAAAAAAAAATTGACAAAGTTTTTCAATTTTTTCTTTGTATTTCCACTAATTATCAGTACTGCGACAAAGTTCTGTCGCCGAAAGGCAAATTATACAAATGTTAAGTAATGTTTAGCTTAGAGCGTCTGCGAAGGACCAGTAAGTTATTATATAAGATAATTAAGCTAGAATTTAAGCATTTTTTGTCTAGCCTTTAATTTAGAAATTAAGAACATAAAAAGAAAAAAAAATGTTTTAAAAAATGAAAATGAAACGGAGAGACGATTCACCAACTGTTCGTTGACTTCAAAAAAGCCTACGACTCAGTCGCACAGCAAAGACTCTACCATATCGTAGTTGAGCTGGGAATCCCAAAAAAATATGGCGCCCTCATTAAAATCTGCATGGACGAAAACAAAGGGCGAGTTAGAATAGAAAACCACCTCTCAGAACCATTTGAAATACGGGACGGACTAAAACAGTGCGATGGCCTCTCACCATGTCTCTTTAACCTTATCCTCGAGTATGTCACCAGATAGGTACAAGACGACAACATGGCCGGATCATCCCTGAACGGGGTCACACAAGTGTTCGCATATGCAGAGGACATCGCCGTTTTGGGCGATAATCTGGAGACTGTAAGTAAAAACAGTGAAATCATCATGCAAGCAGCAGAAGAGGTGCGCCTAGAAATAAATGGAGACAAAACAAAATACATGATTACGTCGAGAGCAGGTGGAACTCTGGGAATACATATAAACGTCAGAGGCAAGATATTTGAAAAAGTTAAAGAATTTAAATATCTGGGAACGATGCTGACGGCCAGTAATGAAATGTCGAAGGAAATTAACAAAAGACTACCCTCCGGTAACGGTAGTTGGCATGTAGTCAATATAAAGCCCTGTGTCTATAGAACCATAATCATGCCGATTGCTCTGTACGGATGCGAAACATGGGCTCTCACAAAATGGGAAGACAACAAATTCCGGGTATTCGAGAATAACGTTTTAAGGGGTATATTTGGCGGTAAATATGACGAGGAGTCAGGACAATGGAGGAAACTCCACAACCACGAATTGGAAGAGCTATACCGCAAACCTGCAATAGTGAGAGTAATCAAGTCGCGAATATTAAGATGGGCCGGACACGTGGCGCGAATGGGTAACGATAGGACCGTGCGTAGAATTCTTGGCGTAGAGCAACGGGAAAGGGACCGCTGGGTTGGCCGCGACGGAGATGGGAGGACAATGTTAGAATCGACCTCAAGGAGATCAGATCAGATGGTCAAGCGTGGAAGGAGAATGCACAGGACAGGGATCGATAGGGAGTCGAGTCGGTGAGGTCATGAACTTCCGGGTACCTACAGGCCAATAAATAATAATATATATATATATATATATATATATATATATATATATATATTTGTATATATATATATATGTTTTTTTTTTTGTTGAATGAATTTTAATAAACAATAAATTTGCAACATGATCAATCAAAATGCGTGATCTTCTTTCCGTTACAATTAAATTCATGCTGCGAAAACCACGCTCGCATTCTGAAGAACTGCAGGCTATAATTTTAGAATATTTTTTTAAAGTTTCCAAATCGTCTGAAATGTTACGACCACCACAAGCCAAGTAATCTCTAAAAGCAGTTAATGTTTTCCCCAAGGGTAAATTAAAGCGTCGGCAGAGAGATTCTACTCCCTTTTCTCCAAATTCCAAATTAAATTCAGATGGCCATTCGATTGGTTCAAGAATTCGCAATTCTTTAACAATGTCGGAACTGTCCGAAGTCAAAATTCCGTCTGAATCTAAACAACTTGCTGGTGTGGTGTTTAGCCTATTCCTCATATTATTAATATTACTAATTAGGAATTGATTTCTGTGAATCAATTTTGCCATTTTATTATCTGTTAACGTAATTGAAGATAATTGCATTATTTCACAAGCAGAAGCTGTTTCCAACGACTTCTTTCCTTTCTCAGGATTTTTTAAATGTTCTAAATAAATGATTGTGCGGCGAATCAATTTGTCTGCATATACTATTGAAGTTTCTATTTTTTGTAATGCTTCTGATAGAATAGATAGCTCGAATAGAACATCATACATTAAGGCAAAATCTTGAATAAATTGTTTCGATGATATTCTTTTATACGAGGGTTGCCTTTTATATTTCGGGATTAGAGAACAAAAACAAATATTGATCATCGCAAATCACTTTATTGTTTTTCAAAATATTCCCCATGGAGATCTATACACTTTTGCATGCGTTTGAACCAATTATCGAAGCACTTTTGCCACTCTGATTGAGGTATCTCTAACACATGCATTCTGAATGCAGCAACCGCTTCTTCAGGTGTCGAAAAACGTTGACCTCTCAGTTTGTTTTTTACGTACGGGAATAAAAAGAAGTCATTCGGTGCCAAGTCAGGACTATACGGCGGATGACCCATCAAATCGATGTTTTGGGTGCTCAAAAATGCAGTTGTCGCAGCCGATGTGTGAGAGCTCGCATTGTCGTGGTGAAGAGTGATCCGTCTTCGGCGGTTGGTTTTCCTGATTTCTTGGAAGACAACTGGCAAACAAATGGTTGTGTACCACTCAGAATTGACTGTTCTGCGTTGTTCTAGTGGTACGGTTGCGACATGACCAGTTTTTCCGAAAAAACAGGCGACCATTTGCTTGGAAGTGCTTCGTGCGCGAACAACTTTTGTTGGATTTGACTCATCTTGAAACACCCAGACAGTCGACTGCTGTTTACTTTCGGGCTCATACGCGCAAATCCACTATTCATCACCTGTCACGATGTCATAGACGTGTTTCGAAGCACCGCGACCGTATTTTTTGAGCATTTCTTTCGACCAATTGACACGAGCCTTTTTTTGGGCGATTGACAAATTGTGTGGGATCCAACGCGAACAAATTTTTTTGACAGTCAAATGTTTATGCAATATTGAATGTATGCTGGTCCCACTAACACCTAAGGTTGTCTCAATCTCACGATAGGTCACATGACGATCTTCCAATATCAGTTCGCGCACAGCATCAATGGTTTTCGGAACAACAACTGATTTTGGGCGACCTTCACGAAATTCATCTTGGAGTGAACTACGACCACGATTGAATTCACCATACCATCGATAAACACTGGTCCTTGATGGAGCTTCATCGCCAAAAATTGAATTAAGTTCATCCATGCACTGTTGCTGAGTTAATCCACGCCGAAAGTTGTAAAAAATAATCGCACGAAAATGTTGACGATTTAATTCCATTTTTGGGCCGAGATGAATCTTTTAAGTTACTCTAAACAACACAAATAGCGCTCGTATGTCAAAACGTTCTGAGTGCGTATAACCTCAAAAATGTCCAACCTCACGACAGAGCTGTCAATTGCCGGATTGCAACACTAGGGTTGCCAAATCCCGAAACATAAGAGGCAACCCTCGTATAATCCATTGAACATGGATTGTTCCGTCTTAGTGCGGTTGTTGTCTTTACTCGCATTTTCGAAATTATGGGATAAAGATGACCAATTCTGCCAAACTGCTGATACAGTCCTAAAGGAGCTGGTCACCCATCTGACGTTAAATATACGTCCAATACGTTTAATTTCCACACCGAGCGCAGCTGCGCATGTTTCAATTTCTCTTTGGTTTTTCGGAGATTGACTATATAAGGAGTATAACTTGTCCATAAATATTTGAAAATGATTAACCCCATTAACCTCAGAAATAGCATCTCCTACCGACAATTCGAGCCTATGGTTTAGACAATGCCATGTAATTAGATTCGGATATTTCCGTGTTAGTCTTGTTCCTACTCCAGATTTTCTTCCTAACATAACACTGGCCCCATCGCTTGTAAATGAAATTAAATGGTGTTTTAAATAATTATCACCAAATTCATTTTTCTGCAAACATTTTAAGAGAACCTCTGTTATGGTGTTAGCTGTTTGATCCTGCAGTTCAATTAAATCAAGAAACAAGAAATGAGGATCTTTCATTTTATCGATCTCGCATTTTAAATATATAATAAGACCTGACTTTTTACTTAAAGTGTTAGATTCATCTATGATAATAGATAAGTTTCCTTCAACTTTTACTATTTGTTGACAAATTTTGGATTTCATTTGAATTCCTATATGATCAATTATTTCTGTAGCACTAAATCTAGATCGTAATCCGCGAGCTATATTAGATCCATTCATTTCCTGAAGTTTTAATAAATCAAAATGATCAGAATATGGACGATCATGTTTAGCAATATAATAAGCGGTTCTAAAAACCTTACTGGTGCTACAAATTTCAGAATCATTCAACTTATCTACAATAATTTCAAGCTTTTGCTCGTCTGCCTCTTTTAAGATTCTCTCAGGTGTTGTATGTGAAATACTGTTACAATGTTTGTGAATTTTTTTTCGCAAAGAAGTTAGTTGTGCAGCTTTATCCTTTCCATAAGCTGATACCTGAGTGTCACTCCATTTTTTGGAGATGCTTACCACCTGCGCCTTTAAGGGTCCTAAATTTTGAATAGCCGAACAACTCAGACATCCTAATTCTCTGGAATCGCATTTTAGCCAAGTATATATATATTTTTTTCAAAGCACATATCTGCAGTCCAAATACTCGGCCAGTTTATTACTGGGGATTCTGCTTCTTTTTGAAAATTATCTGTTGATGTTGATGGAATATTCATTTGATTTTCCTTAGTTTCGAGCACTTGTACATTTTCTTCTTGTTGCGTTTTAAGTTTTTTTTTCCAAAAAAACTGCCCAACGTGGGTTGTTTACGTTTTTCGCTCATTTTAATTCTTTAACTGATTTTTTTTTTTAACTTAAATTATTTAATTAGCACTAAAATATATTTTTATCTTTTAAAATATTTAAATTTCCTCAAAATATCTCACTTTTCCGCTGACCTCTCTCTAATTGTTTCAAAAACAAACTGTTTCTCCTCCTGTCAACGCTGACACCGCAATTCGACCTCGACGGCGTTCGACTTCGAAACTTGTGAAAGTCTACACCACCGAAACCGAATTGGGTTTACACACAAGGCAAACAAACAAATTATAACATTAAATAAATTAACACTTAAATAAATTAAATAAATATATCGATTAACACAAAAAGCAAGATAAATACTCTGTTAGTTAACATATTTTTTGAAATGTTTTTCAAACTCGCCAATTTAAAATATAATTTCATTTGCAATTAAAAAAATTTCTACTAAAAAAGTACTGGAACGCGTTCCGATTCTGAAAAAAAGGTAACGGAACGTCGTTCCACCGCGTTCCCCTCCCAATACACCACTGTTCGGTACTCTCACCCACTCTCTTCCTGATCTTTAGAAATGACCTCTTGCCATTTTTTTTTTTTAGTTTTTAAACCACATTTATTTTCCCAAAATGAAAGATCTCAACAGTAAAAAAAATTACGAAACTTAGAAATGTTTAAACTTTTAGAAATCCAAAAACAGGAAATTTTAATCACATCCCATTGTTTAAATTCAATTCCATTCGTCCAAGTGGTTCCCATATTGGTCAACCCCATTCGAAAATTCTCAAAAACACTTCGACAAATTGCTTTTAGAATGACAATATGTCCAATACTTTGTTAGTACTGATCTGTTGTCGTCAAATTACCTTCACAGACTCTTGTTGTTAAGTATTTCGAGAGTAAACAATCACTCAAAATAAGACCCTGGATCTGTCAGAGTCGTTTAGTCTTAATGATATGACTTTCCTGGAAAACATCTCTTTCAACAAGTCAATCGGCTTCAAATCGTGTGTCTGTTGAATTTGATACGCATAGTGATGCAAATCTCGATGCAAAATTGATGGCACAGCGATCTCTTAATTGAGCTGTCAACGGCCCAAAACGCCTGCGTATACGAGCTGACTTCGAACACAGTTAATGCATTAACTACTTCGGAGTACAAAGCTTGCAATTTATCCTTCCACAGAAAGCTAAAATCAGGTTAGGGATAATAACCCAACGAAAGAATTCGGGGAATAATATCCCCGACATGGTCAATATCGAACGCGAAATAAAAGCAATCACTATTTACTTTCTAATGCACGTTCTCTATTTTGATTTTTAATTGCTACCAAATTTTCAACATTATTTTGGTCACGCCTTAAACGTTTGCGAAATATGATGTGCCAATGTAATCTAAAAAATTTACTTCGCACGTATTTGTTCTTTTTTAAAAATCAAGAAAAAACACACTTCTGACATTTGACCGCTTTTCTAGCAGCGAGAAAATTTGACTTACTTTCCTCGGTTAAAGAAAACTCACTCCAATATTCCAATCGTTACCGTATGGTGTTCGTACACGCTCATATCCGCATCTCTGTGGGAGGCGGCTATCGATTGTCATGTACGCATTGTTTGAACTTTAAAGTCTGGGTTTTAGAGGAGAATCACTCCCTCAATAGGAGCGTTAACAATGTAACAACACCATGCGTGGATCTTGTTACTGCTCTGACTGGTGAATTCTGGAAAAAGGAAGCCCGCTGTAAAAATTAATTAAATGTTCTCCCTTTCACAATTTATTTATGATCTCGTTTCCTGGACTCGAACGAAAGGAAACCAAGTAGGTCGGCCCAATTGGGTCGCTTTATATGAACTCTTGTGTTGCATTCCATTTGTTGTCGTATGCGTTGATTTTCAGAACAAGAACTTTGGCGGTGGACACTCTGATCGGGATAACATTGTTTCGGATGAGTTTTATACAGGAATGCTTTTACGGCGCATGGCTAAATTTATAGCCGTTCAAGAGCAGTTCACATGCTTGAGTTTACTCCCTGAACTATACCGGTTTCGTTTTGTTTTTCTGAAGTTGAATTGGCAAACTGTGAATATGTCAGACAAATAGATGGTTTTTCCTCCTACAAGATTGCGCTGCGAAATTGGAAACAAATAGGAGTTAAGCATTTTCATGACGACGCTTGAGTTAACCAAAAGAAATAGAATCTTATTTCAATCTGTTTGTGTAATTCTTCCAATATTAAGATTATTTGTAACTGAGAGTATGAAAACGTGACAAATAAAAAGATTATAATTTGAATCGTCGGACTTGCCGTTTACGTATTCATAGAAATTACCTATAAATGGGGTTTATTCTTTTTTCTAGCATACTCTGGGATTATTAGTGCCGTGCTGTAATGGAGCCGGGGCTATACATTACCAAATCATCATCATCATCATCGCCACTACAACTGGGAACCGGTCTTGGCCTTATTTAGCAAGTCCTGAGGCTTGTTAAATTTTCCATTGTGATTTTTTTTTGTTTCAGGGCAAGGTCATTAGTCTTGCGCCAGAGGCTCCCCGACTGGGAATCGAACCGCGGTCTCCCGCGTGACAGGCGGGTATACTACATTACCAAATACACAGATATAAGAGAGAGGAAGGATATATTGTATATTATTACCTTTTATTTTCCGATAGGGAATAGATTCCATCTGTTGGCGCAAGGCTAATGGCCTTATAGCGTTTGTGATGATAGTGAAGAACGTGTGATTCGAACTGACGCTATGATAGTTAGAATCACCCAAAATTGAACCAAAGCGCAACCCATCAGGCCACCGCCGTGTGTATGAATTCGATTTCTAAACTCTAGTACATTCAACTGATGTGAATTGTTATGTTATCGCTATGGTATACGGCTCTGATGCATTTTCTTATTCAATTTTCGTTCAATGTTCTTCACTATTTGCTTGTGTATCTAATGTAATCTGTTAGAAACGCCACCCTACTCCCTCCTCAGTAAATTTGTTACGATCAGTTTCGTGTACGAATGGCGGAGCGAGGAACGAGCGAGCGAGAGATCGTCGGAGCAGGCGAGTGTGCCGGTACTCTATACGGAAGTCGTGATCGTGTTGTGAAGAACTGTTTTACTACGGAAAAGTGTGTGCTGTGTGTACACAGATCACGTCGTAGTCACCAATTATGGCGTTTGGGATGATAGTGAAGAACGTGTGATTCGAAATGACGCTATGACAGTTAGAATCACCCAAAATTGAACCAAAGCGCAACACATCAGGCCACCGCCGTGTGTATGAATTCGATTTCTAAACTTAAGTACATTCAACTGATGTGGGATTGTTATGTTATCGCAATGGTTTACGGCTCTGATGCATTTTCTTATTCGATTTTCGTTCGTTGTTCTTCGCTATTTGCTTGTGTATTGTGTGTGTATCTGTTAGAAACGCCACACCTTCCCCGGAAAACAAGTTATTATGGACAATTTAACAAGTCTCAGATATGGATCGGATACCGGAGGAGAGACTTGCTAAATAAGGCCAAGATCGGATCCCTGTTGTAGTGCGGATGATGATGATGATCCTGTGGGGGTTCTATGTAGGCGTGTCAACATATGACACAAATTCACTTGGACCCCCATCGAGTCATTCCGCCGACGGCGCGTCCACAAGAAGCGAACAAAATGGGCAGGTGGTGGGCCGAGAAATAAAATGCGCTCAGTAATTTGTAACACAGTAAAATGGCTTTTATTATGGTGGTCCTATACGGGGTCACTTTTGCTTGCTTAATACACTAAAAAATCTTGTCAGCACGGGGTGCAATAACCGGTAGGTGGTCAAGGGAATCTTTAATGCCGTTAATATCCAGGTATACAGTCGTTTTATTGTATCTTTTTTTCGTCTTCCTCGCTATTGAGGGTGGCAAGTATCCAAACCATCACATGAGTTATCCATTAACAATATTAATTCTCTACACACATATTCTTGTACATTTATACAAATGTCCTAGATACACCCGATAACTATCCAAAATGTTGTTTGTGCGAAATTTGTACACGGTAAATTAAATATATCCATCCCACTGGCAAGCACTTAACTGATACGATTGTGCCGAATACTGGTTTTTGAATAAAATTAGGATTTTCCATAAGTTGTTTAGTTTCTATTCACGAACTTCGCCCGAATGTTTTCTCTTCTATTTCTCTCTAATTTCGTTTAAATACAATCACCCTTTGCGACATTGGACCGTGGGTATTGCGCTAACTAAATGGGGAGGCACCTCGCGTGGTGCGACGCGGCGCGGCCGACCGCGCTGGGTTCGTGTGTCCGCGGCGGTGGTTGCGAAGCGACTAATGATAGTGCAGGCGAGAATCTATTCAGGGTGTCATGGCAGTTGAGTCATAGCGAAGTAAGCTCACTGGCACTTACTAGGACCACGAAGAAGGGTTGCTATGTCTGCATAGAGAGTTTGTTTCTGGGAATTCCTGCCGTACTGGCTGGGCTAGATTCCTCGGTTGCTATGTGTACCGAGAACTCGGTTTTGGGAACACGACCAAGTATAGGCATGAGTTTTTGGGGAAACTGAATGTCGCTTGGTTGCGAGCGAGAAATATAGTTAAAGGAGGAAATGAACCGGAGTGGTTTTTGGGGAAAATGCATGCGATTTGATTGTAGGGGATTGAAGTGGTTTTACATCTTTTAGGTAGTATAGGAACCGAAATGGTTTTCGGGGGAAATTGGGAGTGCTTTGTTGCAAGCGGGGATATAATTTAAATAGGAAGTTAACCGAGGTGGTTTTTAGGAAAAATGTATGCGGCTCGGTATAGTTGGATGATTAATATTCCGTTGTAGGTTTGAATATGGGTTTTATTACAGCATATGAATTTCCGGGTAAATTAAGATTGCTTGGTCGGCAAGACGGAATATACCTTAAATAGAGAATTGACCGTAGCGGTTTTGGGAAAAATTATATGTGGGGTGATGTAATTGAGGGAGATGATTAATATTCCGTTGTAAATTGGAATATGCATTTATTACAGCTCGGGAAGTGGATTCTTGGTAAGTATGGGGATGTATGCAATTGTGGATTTGGGGACGGATGCGATTGCATATTGGGATGTGTTTGTATGTTTTGAAATGGGTTACAGGTTAGGTTAGGGTGAGGCGCTGTTAGCGGTCAAGATTGGTTGGCATTGTGGGTTGGTTCTCCATGTGGTATAGAGAACCCCCACAATCCCATCTAATTTTCTTTTCCTTTATATAAAAGACGTCCATTAAAAAATCTGCTTAAAGTGCGCTTAAATATTAAAGAATACTGCTAACAGAAGAATAGGAAGTTGTATATACACCCTCCACCGCAAAATAACCCAGAATTGCTTTGTACAAATAGAATTATCGACACTATCTGTTGGCTGGTGAATTATGTAGTGCGAACTTCCATACCAAACCGTCAAAGTGTGATGATATTCGTTCAGGGCGAGCCGAGATACAACGCATTAAGTGACAGTAGTCAGACAGTAGTTTTGTGCATCGATCAAAAATGTTTGAAAACCAAAGAGTCGATTTGAAATGTTGTTTTAAAACTGATAAAAATCCTCCCGAAACATTTGAATTGCTAAAAAAAAAAACGTATGCTCATTGGTCGTTCATCCAAAACACAGGTGTCTGAGTGGTTTGTAAAATTTATTTTTATTTTTAAACATTTTCCTATTATCGCAGTAATTTTAAAGAAAAATTGTATGCCAACCCCCATGTAACGAATTGTAAATGTTTTTTCTTATTTTAAGGTCCCAACAATTTCAATAGTCTCCTGTTAAGGGCTGAAGTCTTACGACGTTTGAATCATTACCAAAGTTCTCTGGCGGACATTGATCAGGCGCTGAGGAAAAAATCTTTATCAGCCAAGGTAAAACTTTAAGCACCATTTCTATTTTATAATCTTTCATTGAAAGTCACACATTTTCTATCACCAGGCTTATTATCAACGCTCATTAGCACTTTGTGGGTTAAATCGCTTCGAAGAAGCACTTGTAGCTCAGGGTATAGCAATTAGTTTGGATGACAAGAAGTTAACGCTTTCAACAAAAGAACTTTTTCAACATGATCTCGCTAAGGTAATGTCGACGAAAATTCTTTCATATCCTTTACCACGGTGTCTAACAAGCCTTCACTCCTTTCGAGTAGCTGTTACAAAAACTTTTGGCACAATCTCCAAAGAAAATCCATGTCAACTCATCCTCGATATCCTTGACTCCTTATGACATCGTTCTCGAAAATCGTCAACGGAAAAAACAAATCGGATTACCAAATTATCCGGATGGAACTAATACAATCACTGCTGATCCAACTACAGATTCTTACATCCTTCGCCAAGGCTGCCGCAAACATTGCCGGAGGAAATCCTTCAAGAATAGTATTGGCAATAAAAAACTAAAACAAACAACACAAATCAATTTTTTCGGTAGCACACAGTTAGATAGTATCCTGGAGAGAATCCAACAGGAATCGAACAAAATTAAGGGTAAGCCAGAGGGTATATACCCGCTATTAAAGGATTGTGTCAAATAAAACTTTTATTTCGAATGATTACAGAATCGGAAGCGGATGGAAAAAAGCAACACCACATAGCAGTTAATCCAAATTTAATTGATGCATCAGATTTTGATTGTGTCCTGTGCTGTCGTACGTTTTGGAAACCAGTCGTTACTCCCTGTGGTCACACCTATTGTTGGGTATGCTTGGACAGATGTATGGATTATTCCCCTTCGTGTCCATTGTGTATGTCACCACTTGTTGAACAGCATGTAAATGTATTACAAGGCTCATCCTCACCAGTTCCTTTTATATTGGCTAAGAGGCCGGTTACGAAATTTCTTGAAGCAGCAATGAAACGATTCATACCAGAGTGCTATGAGAAACGTTTCCGTCAGGAAATGGATCTAGAACCATCAGTTCCGGTGTTTATTTGTACAACTGCATTTCCACATGTCCCATGTCCGTTATTTGTTTATGAACCAAGGTACCGCCTAATGGTGCGACGAGCTGTGGAATCCGGTGAGAAACAATTTGGTATTGTCCAACCTCACAACGGGAAGTCGAGGTATTTTGATGTTGGCACGATATTAGATATACGGGACTGTGTACTTCTAGGCGATGGTTGTTCAATTTTAAGCACAATCGGATGCAAGCGATTCAGAATCCTTGCGAGAAATGAAAAGGACGGTTATGAAACAGCCAAAGTGGAATATATCTACGATGAGATTATAACTGAAGATAATGTCACGTTTATAAGTAGCATGCATGCATCAGTACTAAGCAAAGCAATCGAATGGTATGAGAGCTTAGGTACTGAATTAAAGGAAGAGATTCTTAGAAGTTTTGGTGAGATGCCAGCCGTTGAAGAAAATTGGGAAAGTATCGCTGATGGGCCAGCGTGGGCTTGGTGGATAATTGCTCTACTGCCACTAAACCAGCAGTTAAAGGTGAGTGTAGCTTAACTACCACTAGGCATTAAATTTATTTTTCAATATATATATTAATTTTCACTAATGGTGTGAATTGTACTGTTACAAGTTCATCGGGCAAGTTTGGATTATTTAGGAATACTCAGTAACCCCATATACGAATTGAAGTAGTAGAACATGTTAGGAAGTTTATTCATCTCTCCCATATAATAGAAGAACAGTGTTATTAAAGAGCAAAGTCGGGATGATGGTGAGTCTTTATTATCTGTCTTCCCTTCAGCAGAACATATCGTACTAAATTCCCATGTAGGTTTCTATGATAGAATAAAAATTTAAACGGTATAACAATTCATATTCTTCTCGACTATTCATCGTTTTCGTTAGGTTTAAGTAAAATTGGAAATATGATGAGAAATGTGTAATGAATCATCATCATCATCGGCACTACAACCGGGATCGGGTCTTGGCCTTATTTAGCAAGTCTCTCCACCAGTCCCGATTTCGAGCCGATGTCATCCAGTTTGGCACTCCCATGCTCTGGGCGTCCTGGTCTACGCCATCCCTCCATCGCAGACAAGGTCTGCCGCGCCGTCTCCTTCACATCCTGCCACAAAGGACTTTCCGGGAAGGCTCCTCTTCGCTCATTCGAGCCAGGTGTCCCGCCCACCAGGGTCTATCGAGCTTGATTTTTCTTACAACATTAGCTTCAAGGTAGATTGCGTACAACTCCTGGTTGTAGCGTCTCCGGAATCGACCTCTCTCACATACGGGGCCAACAATTCTTCAAATTAAGACCTTCCTCTTGAACGCGCCTAAGAGTTCAGAATGCCTTTTATTGAGCACCCAGGTCTCGGATCCATACATGAGTACTGGTAAGACCATGATCTTGTACAGTAGTAGCTTGGATGTTCTGGATAAATTTCGGGATTTAAAGAGCTTTGATAGACCATAGTAGGCTCTGTTGGATTTGATCAGCCGTTCGGGTATTTCTTCTTCCATATTGTTATCGGCTGATACTATTGACCCAAGGTAGTTAAAGAATTGCACTACTTCAAATTCGTGCTCCACTACCCTGATAGCTTGACCAACGTTAGGTCTTCTCTTCGCAGAAGTTGCCACCATGTACTTAGTTTTTCCCTCATTAATGTGCAGTCCCAGTTTTTGTGCCGCCTGCTCGATCTGGGTGAAGGAATCCTGTACCGCCGATTCGGTTCTCCTGATGATGTCGATGTCATCTGCGTAGGCAAGTATCTGGCTGGACTTGGTGATAATAGTCCCTCTACTTGTGACGACAGAGTCACGGATTGCTTTCTCCAACGCCAGGTTGAAGAAGAGGCTGGCCAGATCGTCCTCTTGTCGGAGTCCATTAAAGATGTTTATTGGTTTGGACAGCAATCCCGCTATTTTTACTTGAATAGTTACGTTGATCATTGTCATCCTACAAAGTCGTATAATTTGTTTGGAATGTCGAACTCTCTCATGGCATTATATAGTTCAACCTTGGCTATGCGGTCGTAGGCGGCCGTAAAGTCTATAAATAGATGATATAATGGAATCTTAAATTCCCGACGTTTTTCCATCGCCTGCCTAAGAGTGAATATTTGATCAATTGCTGATTGGTCTGAGATGAAGCCACACTGATATTGACCAATGATGGCTTCAGGGTATGGGGCTATCCGATCTTGTAGGATAGTGGAGAGTATCTTATAGGCGGTACTCAGCAATTTTATACCCCTATAGTTGCTGCATACTGTTATATCTCCCTTCTTATGTATGGGGCAAATTATACCCCGACGTCAATCTTCCAGCCTTTTCTCTTGCTCCCATACGTGCACCACGATCTCATGAATTGCGTGATGTAATGCTGCCTTTCCTTGTTTGATAAGCTCAGCTGGTATGCCATCAGCTCCATGGGCTTTATTTGATTTGAGCTGTCTAATGGCTTTTAATGTTTCCTCAATGCCTGGTAGCGGCAGCATTTCGTCTTGATCTTGCATTGGTGGAGCCTCCAATTCTTCTGTGAGCTGACCATTTAGCAGTTCATTGAAATGCACTTCCCATCGCTCCAGAATGCCTTCCGGATCTGTATTCAGATTACTCTCTTTATCCTTGCAGTAAACGCAGCGTGGTGTGTACGGCGTCACACTGCGGATTATTTGGTAGAACTTCCGCGCATGGTGCGGACCTCGCTCTTTACTTTTCTCTATCTCACGGACTAGATTTTTTTTCCCAGGCACTTTTCTTTTGTCTGTGAAGTCTTTTTTCAGATCTTCTGAGCTCTTTGTATTTCTCCTCGCGCATCCGCGTCCTGTGAGACTGCTGCATTGCCCGGTATACCGCATTCTTACGTTCAGTCGCTAGTTTGCACTCATCATCAAACCAGACGCCCCGATCTCTGCGACTACTGCCTAAGACGGAGTTGGCAGTACTAATGAAAGTATTCTTAAGGCGTGTCCATTTCTCTTTTATGCCCGGCATTCAGGCCCCAGGACTTACTATCCCTCCATCAAGCTCTTCGGCAGAACATATATTAAAATTGAAACGATACAGAGAAGATTAGCATGGCCCCTGCGCAAGGATGACACGCAAAATCGTGAAGCGTTCCACATTTTTGACGTGGTACAGGAAATACAACGTTCCCACAGCCTCCAAGTGACAAACGGCAGCCACTGCCCGACCGATTATCCATTGATAATTTTCCTTCACTACCCCGATCTGTGCGTCAACCTTCACTTCCTTCATCCACCTGGGCTTCTGGCCTCCATCAAACCCAGCAACCTTCCTACAGTGATACGACACACACGAAGAAAAATCCGTCTGAAACTATAACTAATGATAACTTGTTCTCATTTAGCGAGATAAACTCTCTTCTTAATGAAGTTGTAACCAAGCTTAGTGCTTGTCAAACTAAAGCTGACCAATTTAGCGTCATTACCTCATTAGCTATTAAGAAACTCTCTTAACATCATATCTTGGAATGCGAGAAGCATCAAAAACAAACAGCATGAATTTCTTGATAAATGTTCTTGATAAATGTTAATTTTGATATTGCACTTGTTTCAGAAACCTGCCTCAAACGAGACCTTTCTTTCTCTCATCAAAATTACATATGTTATCGCCTAGACAGGGTACAGGCTAGTGGTGGAGGTGTCGCCATTGTTGTGAAAAAATGTTTAGAACATTCCTTGCGTCCTTCATTGCACCTTAGGTTAATTGAGGAAATTAATATCGACGTAACATTATG
The DNA here is from genome assembly GCA_963931805.1 of Microdon myrmicae. Taxonomy (NCBI): domain Eukaryota; kingdom Metazoa; phylum Arthropoda; class Insecta; order Diptera; family Syrphidae; genus Microdon; species Microdon myrmicae. The sequence continues at coordinate 169,910,150 of OZ007498.1, read as the reverse complement.
TGATAACTCCAAGGTGAGTCTTTTTTCGGTCTATTTCCCTGGAGGAATCTACTTAGTTTAAGCGGGATCTGCAAAAATTGTATAGACTCAACACTCGAAACAAAGTAATTATTGGTGGTGATCTAAACTGCAGACATCAGTCGTGGAATTGTCTTAGGGCAAACTGCTGGGGTAACATTTTACTAGATGTTACTGAATCCAGCCCAAGTTTTTCCACACTTTACCCACTTCTTCCCACCTATATCCCATCGAGTGCTAACAAGAACCGCTCAACTCTCGATCTATATATCACTAATATTCTATATTACTACACAGTACCATTAACTCTAAATGCGTTAAGTTCAGACCCCCTTCCGATCAGCCTCACAGTGAATCATACAGTAGCTGTAAATCGTACCAGTTTATACCACAACTATTCCGCCGCCAACTGGAATTGTTATAAATCATATATAAACACGAACTTGGTTCTAGGTGATACCAGCCTAAATTCTATAACCTGCAGCGAGCACATTGATATCCTATCCAACAATTTTGTTTCTGTTATCAATAGCGCGGCCGATCTTTTTATTATTATTATTTACTGGCCTGTAGGAACCCGGAAGTTCATGACCTCACCGACTCGGCTCCGCCATTGCTTCCTGTCCTGTGCGCTCTCCTTCCACGTTCGACCATCCGATCCGATCTCCTCGAGGTCGAATCTAACATTGTCCTCCCATCTCCGTCGCGTCCGTCCTGTCGGTCTCTTCGCCGCTAGTCTACCGTCAAGAATTCTATGCACGGTCCTATCATCATCCATTCGCACTACGTGTCCGGCCCATCTTAATCTTCGCGACTTGATCACTCTCACTAATGTAGGTTTGCGGTATAGCTCTTCCAATTCGTGGTTGTGGAGTTACCTCCATTGTCCTGACTCCTCGTCATATTTACCGCCAAATATACCCCTTAAAACTTTATTCTCGAATACACGGAATTTGTTCTCTTCCCGTTTTGTGAGGGCCCATGTTTTGAATCCGTATAGAGCAATGGGAATGATTATGGTTCTATAGACACGGCGATTTATATTACGTGATAGCAGTTTGGATTTTAATAGTTTACTGGCTGCATGCCAACTAGCGTTGCCGGAATGTAGTCTTTTGTTAATTTCCCTTCACGTTTCGTTTCTGGTCGTCGGTATCGTTCCCAGATATTTACATTCTTTGATATTTTCAAATATCTTGCCCCTGACGTTTATTTGTGTTCTCTGAGGTCCACCTGCTCTCGTCGTAATCATGTATTTCGTTTTGTCTTCGTTTATTTCTAGGCCCACCTCTTCTGCTGCTTGCATGATGATTTCACAGTTTTTACTTATAGTTTCGAGATTATCGCCCAGAACGGCGATGTTGTGGCGGTTATTACAAACCCCACTCATTAATCCTTCACCTCAGACCCTTTTAATAACAAAGCACCTACCCTGACGCTACGTAACGCATAACGGGCGTAGACGGGAGGCACGTATCAGTAAAGGAGAGCCGTACCAGGTTTGCATGCCGCCATAATATATGACAGCAGTCCGAACCATCAAGCATGCATGCGACACAACCGGCAGAAACTTGTCTCACGGAAACGTTAAAAAACCTCCAGCATCATGTTCTGCAAACAATTAGTTTCTTATAAACGAAACTAACAAGAATTCAGACAAGCGCTGGACACCTGCACCATGCTCAACAGAAAAACAACATACACAGGGAGAACAGTGTAGATCGCCTAGGAACATGTTGTTCGGTCGCTCAAGTCCGCGACACACTCAGGGAAGTAGCAAGTGGTCCTCACCAAGCGCAAACGAATGCCCATATATGGACTTTCTGTATCTGGCCAAACACGCAATAGTTCCCAACTACGATACGAATTCGTATCCGCGTTGTTACCTATACAGCTATAGCGACACCCGCCTGTGGAGCACATATAGTTAAATAATGCGAGGAAGCCACGAGAATACTACACACATCCAAGGTTGCGGATGGCCACTGGCGTTGCGTAATGCACAGCCTACATGAACACCGCATCACCGTGGTGTCGCTCCCTTGTGACGATTTACACAGCCCAAGGCAACGGTGTGATCACATCCTTGGCTGTGTGAGACATGGAGAAAAGAAGAGTAATGATCTCCGCATGAACGGGCCTGCGGATAGATGGCTGTGATGTGTTGGGGCGTGCAAAATCAACCCTTAGGGGACAAGGCACATCCATCGAGGAGTTGTTGGCTGGTGATTACGGCAGTGCTACGTCGATCATTGATTGTAAAACATTTGCTGTGTAAAATCTTTTATTTAAAAATAGTCACTGTGCACACAGAGAATCGAATTTACCCCTGTACAACATTAACTAAGTTTTGCTAAGTAATTCAGTGCTACGTCGATCGTTGATTGTAAAACCTTTGCTGTTTTAGTTCTATTATATTAGACATTAAAAATAAATGAATAAATACTTAAGACGCAGATGAACCGATGGTGTTTCCATTATTGACGAATCAGAACCCCACTAAAGACATAAGTGAACAAACCTTAACCACACCATTCGGCGAAACAGTGACGAACTTGGGATGTCTTGGTGAACCTGTGTCAGGCCGGCACCTACTAAGTCAGATACCCATAATGTCATCCGCATACGCGAGCACTTGTGTGACCCCGTTCAGGGATGTTCCGGCCATGTTGTCGTCTTGTACCTTTCTGATAACATACTCGAGGACAAGGTTAAAGGGGCATGGTGAGAGGACATCCCCTTGTTTTAGTCCGTCCCGGATTTCAAATGTTTCTGAGAGGTGGTTTTCTATTCTAACTCGCCCTTTGTTTTCGTTCATGCAAATTTGAATCAGGGCGGCATATTTTTTTGGGGATCCCCAGCTCAACCACGATATGGTAGAGTCTTTGCCGTGCGACTGAGTCGTAGGCTTTTTTTAAGTCCACGAACAGTTGGGGAACCGGCTCTCCGTATTCCCACTTCTTTTCCAACAGTTGCCTTATTGTGAAAATCTGGTCGCTTGTTGACCGGTTCCGACGGAATCCGCATGGTAGTCTCCCAATATTTCTTCTGCGTACGGTGTGATTCTCGCCAGTATGACATTTGTTAATATTTTGTATTTGATTGGGAGCAATGATATTCCTCCGTAATTTTCGCAGTCAGATCTGTCGCCTTTTTTGAAAATGGGATGACTATTGAGGTTTTTCATTCTTCCGGAATGACTTCCTTGTCCCATATTATTTTAACCAGTTGGTGGATCTTTAGAGCGGTTGCCCCTCCTCCATGCTTCACAAGCTCTGTCGGTATGCAATCGATTCCGGGAGCCTTGTTGTTTTTCAGTCGATTTATCGCGTCTATGACTTCGTCGAAAGAGGGCCCTGGGATCTGAGGCTCGGCTGTATGTACGTCTGGTGCGTTTATTTGTGGTTGGTGGGTGCGCACATTGAGCAGGATTTCAAAGTACTGCTTCCATCTTGTCACGATATTTTTTGTATCTGTCACCAGACAGCCGCTTGTGTCTCGGATTATTTTGGCACTCCCTCGGTAGCCATTTCTAATTGAATTTATGCCGGCATACATACCTCTGCTGTTCTTTGCTCTGGCATATTCTATGATTTTTTCGATCCGAGTCTTCTCCCATTCGCGTTTTTTGCCTTTGAAAAGTCTCGTTGTCTCTTTCCGAATTGTCGCTTATCTTTCTGTGTTGACTTCGTCATATGCTTCTAAGTGCATCATTCTGAGGCGTTTACGTTCTTCGACCTTTGCCCTGCACTCATCGTCAAACCAAGGTTTGGACTTAGTTGTCTTCTTAAATCCTAATACCTCTTGGGCTGTTTGTTTGATTGTGTCTCTGATCGATGCCCATTTAATGTCCACACTATTGGCTTCTTTTTCCTCACTACTGTCATTCTCTAGGATGCTAAATCTATTCGTTAGTTCGTCTTGATATTCTGCCCTTTTACGTAGGTCTTTTAGTTTATCAATCTCGAACTTTTTGCTCGTCTCCCGTGACTGTCCATGTGGGTTTGCTGCAAGCCGACTTCTAATTTTGCCCATCATTAGAAGGTGATCGGCGTCGCAATCTGCTCCTCTATATGATCTTACGTCAAGGATATTGGAGTGGTGTCTTTTCTCTATGAGGAAGTGGTCTATTTGGTTACGCGTTACGCCGTCGGGTGATATCCATGTGGCTTTATGGATTTGCTTGTGCTTGAACATCGTGCTTTTCACGACCAGATCTTTTGACGCTACGAAGTGATAATTCGAATACCATTATCATTTGAAACGTCATGTAGGCTTTCTTTACCTATTGTTGGTTGGAAGATATCTTCCTTTCCAATTTTCGCATTAAGATCCTCGAGGAGGATTTTAACAGCGAATGATGAGATCCCATCAAATACTTCCTGTAGGGTCTCGTAGAAGGTGTCCTTCGTTTCTGCGTCGATAGATTCTGTTGGGGCGTGTACGTTTATAAATACATAATTGTACCATGGGCCCTGTATTTTTAGCACCGACATTCGATCATTAATAAATTGCACATCTTCTACATGGGGCGTAATCTTCTTGCTTATGATGAAGCCGGTTCCCAGGTTATGTGTATCGGTACCTCCACACACCAGTGTAAACCCGTTGGTTTCGATTACTTGATGTGGGAGTCGAACTTCCTGAAGTCCGACGATGTCCGTTTTATATTGTTTCGCGTTTTCTACGACCGCCTGTATCGCGCCTGGTTTATATAACGTTCCAACATTCCACGTGCCGACGCGTATATCCCGCTTTTTCAGTTTTTCCCTACGTCTTCTTTTTGCCGAGTCGGTGTTTTCTTGAAGATTTTTTCCCTTATGGTAGTGTCGGCTCATCACACCTACGCCTACCGGGTTTTTCGTGGGATTGTTTTTGTATATTGGTTATTCATTTTTGATCCCACGAGTCTTGGGGTTTCAAATAGTCCGCCACATCAGAGCCCTGTTTTGATATGGTAAGGTCTGCTTACTGCTCTGATTCGACCCGGTGTCAGAGAGGCGCCGTTATAATGCAGCCAGTATACCCATGGCTGCAAACCATCCAATGGGCACGGTGACGCGTAACACCCTGGATTAGGGGTGGTAGATCTTTGTGTGTTACTCCTCGCTAGCCTGTCTGACATGGGTGGCCCTACTGGAAGCATATGCTTTCGTCAGCATAGTCTGAGTGATTCATTGTAATTTAAGCGGGGACCACGTCAAGGTTTCTACCAAGCGGGGGAGAGCGGCCGATCTTGCGATACCTAAATGTTCCACTGCTCCAGTTGACAAGCCACCGCTTCCTGAAAATATCTTACATCTGATTAGGCTACGAAACTCTGAAAGAAGAAAATGGCTTCATTATAGAATCGATTGCTTTCTAGTTAATATCAAAGTCCTAAATAATATCATTAAAAAAGAAGAAGAAGTTGGAATAAAGACATTTCCTCTCTTGACAGAGCTAGCAAACCGTCCTGGAAAATATCAAAAATTATGAAAAAGAGAGGGTCCAGTATTCCTCCGTTTAAAGTTCACGACAAGTTGTTTATTTCTTCAGTAGAGAAATCGAACCTACTTGCTAATCACGTTTAGTAAGAACCACTCCATATCTATGCATCTAAGCGACGCGTATACTGAAGCTGAAGTTGCTAACACTATCCATGTAATTTCTCAAACACCAGCTGAAAGTACTTACGCAATTAATATTAGCAAAGTTAAAGAATTGATAAAAAAATCGAAATAAAAAAAGGCTGCGGGTCTCGATAATATTAACAACAAATTAATCAAAGCACTTCCACCTGCTGCAAGTAACTATTTAACGTTCATTTTCAACGCTTGTCTTAAGAATTGTTATTTTCCGGACTGTTGGAAAACAGCAAAAGTAATACCTATCCCGAAACCCGGCAAACCGAAGAACAGCCCCGAAAGCTACGGACCTATTAGTCTACTTGCTGTCTAAGTAAGCTCTTAGAAAAAATCTTAAAGGAAAGGATTGATCGTTTTGTGGAAGACAATAACATCTTACCAAACTTTCAGTTCGGTTTCCGTAGTGGTCACAGCACAATCCACCAAGTCTTGCGCATTAAAAACCACATAGCTGGTAAATTCATCGACAAGGAGTCGACGGGACTGGTTCTTCTAGACATCGCAAAAGCCTTTGATACGGTATGGCACGATGCCTTGATTTATAAGCTACTATAACTTAAGCTGCCAATACCTCTTATCAAAATTATCCAGAGCTTTCTTCGTTCGAGAAAATATGTTGTGAGTTTAGGAACCGACATATCCTCTACTCACCAAATCCACTATGGTGTACCCCAAGGCTCGGTCCTTGGTCCCATATTATTCACATTGTTTGTCGCAGATTTGCCATGTCTAGGTGAAAACATTCAGGTAGCTATGTTTGCCGATGATACGGCCATTTTCTCTTCGGGAGCCTTAGTCACTAATGTCCACAACTCTTTGCAAGCAGCTCTTGACAAACTAGCAGTATATTACAGGAAATGGAAAATAAAAATAAATGGTAATAAAACGCAAGCTGTCTGGTTTTCGAGATGTGGGAAACTCTGCTACCTACCAAATGGCACTAAACTCAGTATGTGTGCAGTTGATATTGATTGGTCCGAAGACTGTAGATATCTAGATATTATTCTAGATAAAAAACTTATCTTTCAAAAACACATCTTACCACAATTGACAAAATAAACAAAGTCGTAAGAGTTATGTATCCATTAGTGTGTAGAAAGTCAAAGCTTAGCATCGAAAATAAAATTATAATATTTAAAACCATTTTTCAAACGGGGCCCCTGTATGGTGTAATTGTGCTCGCACACACAAAATAAAATTGCAAAGGTGTCAAAATAAAATATTGAAAATGTTGCTGAATTTGCCATGGCATTATTCGACACATGAACTACATGAAAACGCTAACGTTAAACCGGTAGTTGTTCTTTTTTTTTTTACATTTCTGTATTTATTGACCATAAATAATTTTTACAATAAGCAATACAGATAACTTATGATACCTTAGCTATAATTGTTTACATATACTTACTAGTACATTTTTCAAACAATATGATAAAAGTTATATATTGGTTATGGATTAAGATTTTAGTGGGTAGAGCTTCCTGGAAAAGGTCAGAAAACCAGGATATAGTTATTTACTTAACCTATGCTAAATTGCTTAACTTAACTTAACTTATCTTAACTTAGTCTAGTTACCTAATTATTATTGAAATAAGTTAGTGTGGTGTGGAAGGGAGTAGCATAGTGATCAATGGGTTAGTGAGGATATTGTCAGTCAGGGATGTGGGTTGGGGAACTAATTTCCGTTTGTTCGTTGAAACGCAAAATATTGGAGAAGGGTTGAATATTACTATATTTAAATTGGTGAGGTGAAAGCTCTGTATTGTGGTATACAATCTCATTAGAGTTATTAACCAATCTGCCAGAGGTGAAGAACGTTCTGATGTGGAGACAGTTCGGGTAGGCAGTTCGGTTATCTGACGGAGTCGATGTGAGCGCATTTATTATCGGGTTGGGATTATTGGGAAGATTTTCGATAAATTTGATGGACAGTTCGAGGAAGCGTCGGGTAGTTGTTCTTTATTGACAAAATCAATCGAAACTTCTTCGTCAATTGTTCTTTTTCTGACAATGTTCTCGTTTCCCGTCTTGCGTTATCCTAAATCACTACATATGTACTCTGTCTATGAAAATTATATCGAGGTCATTACTATATAAAATAACCGGAAGCTCGTGCAATATTAGTCTTAAGATTCAAATAAGGGTTTTTTCTTGTAGTTTTCCCTTAATTTATTATTTATTATTCATTAAGATTGTGCTATTGTCATTATATAGATTTAAGATTATAGTTGCAAAGGAATTGCTGTCCTAAATCTCTTAAATACTAGTTGTAAAATATAAATGTACCATATTATCTACCTAATAAACAGACAACCTCGTGAATTATAACGAAAATGGAAGAAAGTGAATTTCACGTCCTGATTAAGCAGAATAAGATTGTAGTGTGGTTCGCCTGCGTGCTTCTCTATCAACGACGAAGAGAAACGAACGATGGATCCTGAATGGATGCTTGTTGTTTGTTGTTGACTCCTGGTACCACTATGGATACGTGGACACACGGCCGGGTCTTTAATTCCTCCAGGTAGCCACTATGGGATGCGCCGTCTATGTACAAGTGAAGCGCAGAATAATACCACTATGGGCGCAAATGTCAAAGCACAGACACGAAGAGAGTTTTTCAAACACCGAGAACAAGCAAATCGCAATACATCGGAAACGCACTATTTTCCATTCTATAATGTCATTTAACACAGCGTACCACAACTTTGCAACGAACTCTGTTCACAGCCGTAGCCGTAGTAAAACATAGACTAATTATTTTAGTGTACTCTTTATTATTAGATCATCTCTTCCTTCGCGCTACCAACTGACTACTTTCTAATCTATTTTTCTTCTTCCTCGAAGTCTCGGACCCATCGCCCCTTATCGCAGATCGATTTTGATGTTTTTTGTTATCCATTAGCGTGTCTGGATAATGCAAACAAGAGTTTATATTGCACTTTAAATGGGGTCAGAGTCCATGGGAAATGGGTGAGGATATAGATGGGTATTTGGGTCTATTTGTGAATGTCATAAAACATCTGGTTACAATGCGTATGCATTGTGATGTTTAGGTTGCCGGAATTTTATGTCGGCGGATCAAATGGACATGGGTTTGTTTGGACAGGTATTTGATTGTACTTAATATGCATGTGATCTTTTGATTTTTGGAATTGAATTCAATATTCGACAATTGGATGTTTTGATTCAATTTGGTTGACATTGAATTCAACATAGATTTGGGGATACGAATATATTTGAATGGGAATTCGTTTTGTATCCATTAAGGATGTGGGTGGAAAGGGAGTGTGGGGGGGGGGGTAGAGCTTCTTGGAGCAGTACATAATCAAGCAAAATTCATTAATTGGGCTACTAACTACTACCCCATCCAACATATTCTCCACATTTAGCCACCTGAGACTATTTCCTGTTTGCAAACCTGAAGAAATGACTGGGTGGTAAGAGATTTGGGTCGAATGAAGAGGTCATCACAGAAACTAACACATATTTTGAGATCCTTGAGGAAACCTGTGGCGGTTCTGCCAAATCCCACGGTCCACCTTCCTGAAAAACCCCCACCCATACAACACAGTCTGCATAAGCTTTCGCTAATGCAATCGCATTAGCATCTAAAATGCTTCACGCATTTAAGAGATCAAATCTTTGATCATTCAGTCCCTGTAAAGAAAACTTACCTTCATGCATTCTCTTCGCATACCACTGCTCCTTAAGGTTTCTTTATTAGCTTACCAGGAATCTCCAATCAATTTCGGCATCTACGTCGCCAGTCAAATTTCCTTAGATGAACTCCGGTAAACAAAATAATTTGATTTACATACATTGTAACCTTCATGACAGGGATCATAAATACTGCGCCGTCTATTTTTCCAGCCGCGCCATGTGTACAACAATGTTCCCTACATACACATTGGCTGGCGACTTACACCCTAGGGACCAAAGCAAATACGCATTCCGCGTCTCTTGCATCAATTAAACCCTACAGCATATTTAAATGCAAATAGGAACTCAATACCTACCCTTACTAGCGATGCCATTAACACATTTCCCATTGTGTAAATAGAAAAACCATTAACGCTTCTTCCTAATGGCGATACATTTACCTACGCATCCGCACCACAGCATGGACACAGGTCATAAATCTCTTTTATACTACATAGTTCTGGATCCGTTTCCTAGTAACCTTTCCATATAAACAAAGATCTAACGATCCTTTTCCCTTCCTTGGTGTATCAGGTTCTGGATCATGGCTTTGATCGATGAAAGGAACCGACGTACACACACACTTGTGTATTGTGAAGATCTCCTCTATGAGATTGTTTTGGTTACTCCAAAGAAAGACTACGTCTCTCTTGGTATAGGAGAACGCACCCCTAAGTTAAGAGAGCCTGTTTCACTGACCAAATTTCCCTTGATCAACGATTGAATATCGTTGAGTCTATTTCCATCCGCCGACAGCCATCGTCGCGTTGACTTCCGCTCTCCGCCGGTGCACGCGGAGATGTGTCTATACCCGTTGTCGAATGAGTGCAAACTTTTAATGTTTAAAAGTCAAGTGAGTGTCAAATGTGAATCAAACGGATGGTATGGATATGGACAATTTAACAAGTCTAAGATATGGACCGGATACCGGAGAAGAGACTTGCTAAATAAGGCCAAGATCGGATCCTGGTTGTAGTGCCGATGATGATGAAGAAACCTATTATTTGGAAGTATTAAAAATTGGAAAAACGATGGCTTAATAAGTCGAGCAAAAAGGAAACTATATTGAGAAATAAAATGCATATTTGCCGAAAAAAAAATTTCATTCAATAAGTCACTGACTTATCAAACTTACTGGCTCTTCACAAAAACTCTAAATTATACAATACAGATTAGTTTTGTTATGCCTAATTGTTTCTTGATTCGCCATCATCATCGGCACTACAACCGGGATCCGGTCTTGGCCTTATTTAGCAAGTCTCTCCACCGGTATCCGGTCCCTATCCGAGACTTGTTAAATTCTCTATAATATTTTGTTTTTCGTGCAAGGTTATTACCTTTACACCAACCTATCTCAGGGTGTGTAGTGAATAACATCGAATAAACTTTCGGCGATATCTAAGCATTCTGATAAACTAATTAACATATAATACAAGTATGTAATAAGTGTATCAATATACAAGGGCGAATCAAATATAAACCCTAATTTTACTTTTTTGCTTAGCAACAAATTGCGAACTACATATTCTTATGCGATACTGTTGTTTGGTTTATGTAGGGGAACCGGCGTGGCTAGTGGTGGCGCTAGTTAATATTTCTTGTTTACTTAATAGCAAAAAAGGTATATTTTTTACAGAGACATATGGCTCTCTATTGGATATTCTTAACCTATCCTAGCTCGTACCAATTCTATGAATGAATCACTTAGTTTTTACATGCGTATTTATACTTAAGCCTAAGTGCAGCTTATCATAATATTCCCATGGTTCGTGGTTATGCAGCTATCATGATATTTCCATGATCCTTGGTTATGCGGCTCATCATGATATTCCCATGATTCGTGGTTGTGCGGCTTATCTTAGTATTCCCATGGTGTTATCTGCAAGTGTAGATATTTCTTTATATTGCGGTTAGGTGACTGTGTGAATCGTTAACTCACTCGACTTTGTAGTCAGTACGGCCATGAGCGAGCAAGAGGTACATACGTCTGTTACGCAACGGATTATTATATAATTTTTAAATTAGAAAGGCGTTAAACCCCCGGAAATTTGGTCTCGATTGAAGGCACAGTTTGTCTATGAAAGTTTTCAATCCATTATCACTGATGATCTTAGTTTAAAAAAATTACTCTTCGATGGGTTCCGAGGTTATTGACCGTAAATGAAAAACAGATCAGAGATACATTGGAAGAAATGGGCTGGGAAACCTTCGAACACCCTCCTTACAGCCCAGACTTGTCTCCCTATGACTATTTTTTGGTCGTACCTCGAAGGAATCACTTGAGGGTAAAAAATTCGAAAGTATTGATAAAGTCGAGGAGCACGTGCGCAATTTGATAGCAACTCGCCCTAAATCTTTCTACGAGCAAGGGATATTAAATCTTCCAAGTCGGTGGTAAAAGTGTGTAGACTACTCAGGAGACTATTTTGAAAAATGTTGATAGTATAGTTAGTGTGCTAATGCTAATAACCTTGCCCGTAAAAATAGATTAGTATCGAAAGTTTAACAAGCCTCGAGACTTGCTAAATAAGGCCAAGACCGGATCCCGGTTGTAGTGCCGATGATGATGATAGTTAGTGTGCAACGTTATTCAATAAATTTATAAAAAGAAATTACCGTTATACAACCGGAATCCGGTCTTGGCTTTATTTAGCAAGTCCCTCCTTCGGTATCCGGTCCATATCCGAGACTTGTTAAATTGTCCATAATAATTTGTTTTTCCGTGCAAGGTTATTACCCTTGCGCCAAAGAGATACTTATCATCATCATTATCATCAGCACTACAACCGAGATCCGGTCTTGGCCTTATTTAGCAAGTCTCTCCACCGGTATCCGCTCTTTATCCAAGACTTGTTAAATTGTCCATAATAATTTGTTTTTCCGGGCAAGGTTATTAGCCTTGCGCCAAAAAGATACTTATACAAAGATTAATTGATATTGCTTGGTGAGGAACTCTTAACTATTAAGTTCTTCTTGAGTTTGGCATGGATTTCCAGTACAACTTGAAGTTCTTCGAACATCAGAAGAACAAAACCAAAAACCGATGCCATTGACCTTTCTTGACAGTTCTAGAGGATTGACGTAGCTCTATTGTTGTTTACCCGCTTTGACCTTGTCTTCGAAGTTCACACACGAAAACTCTAACGCTTGTTATGGAATTTTTAAAGCGGCATTTTTCAGAAGCAAAACTATGAAATTTAGATGTTACGCCGTGCTTCCTTTTTGATTGAGGGAACTGCGTAGCATTCGGAGTTTTGACTTTAAATTGGAATCTGTTTTTCTTATTTAAAATTTTAATAGTTCGTCCACATAATGTGTCGAGCGTCGAGACTGTAATTATAATAATGCATAAGGAATGAATATCCTCGGTGCCCCACCACTCGACTTTTGTGGCCTTTTTTTAGTTTAAAATACACATTCATTACAGAATATATTTACAGATTTTACTTAACACTAAAACTTCAAATTGAAATCTGTTTTTCTTATTTAAAAAAAAGATATATTTTAATAGTTCGTCCACATAGTGTGTCGAGCTTCGAGACTGTAATTATAATAATGCGAATGATCATGATTGAATGATCATGATTCTGTGATCATGATTGACTGACCCTTTAAAAAAAAAAAAAAAATTGTGGCGAGAAGGCCGAATTTAGCGAGACAAGGACATACGTGTCCTTCATCTTGTCTCTGACTTCTGGTCATCTTGCGATAACCAGAATCACCCACATCCGTGAGGATGTTGGGCTCGGTCTCGCGATCTCTGAAAAGAAAAGAGAAAAGGGGGGGCATCCATACTTTTATAGAGGGATGGTGGGAAAAAATCGTACAAGACCGGTAGGTCTTGGGTGCGGTAGTGAACGCAGATCACGTCTTTGGCGTCTGATAATCTGCGCTTTGGTCGGTGTGTATGTTTGTGTTTGTGCCGTCTTGTACTGTGCGTTCGTGTGTGTGGTTTGTTAATAGTAGACCCTATGGGAAGGGTCCAGGAATTCTCTATTATAGAGGGGAATGTTGTTGGGAAGGGTGCTTTCTTCAGTTTTGTACTGAAAAAGAAATTGTGGAGGTTTGATCCGAAGAGATCGAGAGAGAGAAGGGTCAAGAACGCAAGAGTCCCGTACAAGTAGGTTCTCGCTGTTCTGAATGTTTTCGAGGTACTTATATGCTAATTGAAGCAAGTACTCGTCGATAGGGGTAATGGAGGCGCCTTCGTATAGGTGAGAGTTGGGGTAATGGCGACCGTCAGGCCTTCTAGAATGATTGGTGCATCTTCTGAGGAGTTTCCTTTCGAAAACCCGAAGTCTTTCCATTTGGGCCGAAGATATGCAGGACCATATGGGAAAGGCGTACGATATTCCAGATCGGATTAGCTGCTTATAGCAGAGAAGCTTAACTTTGTTGTCAACTTTGTTCCTCCATTTCAAGATGTTGTGCAGTTGCTTAGACCGACCGAGGCCCCTTGGGAGAATGTGGGTCACATGTTTGATGAAATTCATTTTTGGGGTATAAGTGACCCCAAGATATTTCATCCTGTCCTGTGGTCTAATCGTAGTACCTCCCATTTTTATTCGAATATTCTGTGAATATCGAGAAGCAGGTTGGGACTGTTTACTACTCAGAATTATGGCTACTGCTTTGGATGGATTAAGTCGGATTTTCTATCGACTGTAATACTGATACAGTTCGTCCAAGTGACGGTTGAGTCGATTTGTTGCGAGGTTAGGGCCTTTGGTTGACGTGTACACCAGGACGTCATCCGCATAGCATATCTGATTTACTCTCCCGTCCACAGGGCGGGGGATATCGGAGGTGTAAATATTGAATAAGATGGGGCCTAGAATGGAGCCCTGTGGTACGCCTGCAGCGGCGTGAAAAGTTCGGGAAAGCTTTCCATTCACTCTAACTTGGAAGGTTCTGTTTCGAACGAACTGGTAGATGATATTACATAGCGTTACTGACCCTTTAAAGCATGTTTGTTCACTTTTTATACTCGAACTCTGAAACACATGAAAGTTTGTTTGGCCAATCATATTCGAGCAGCAGCCACAGTTGTTTGATATTGATTTTGCTGATGGTATTCAATCAGCTGCCATGGTCTTTGGAATGAAATGCATGGGGGTTTGTTATTTTGAGCAGCTGCTATGGTTGCTTGATTTTGGTGTGGGAATCGCTTAGATTCATGGGAGTTTGTTATTTTGAGCAGCTGACAGAGTTGCTTCTACAAACTCTCTTTTAGGTATATTTTTTTATTACTCTTACTAGCTTATATTATTTACCATATTGTTTTATTCCCTAATTTAATAAAAGAAATATTGTTCACAAATATCCTTAAAATCGCTTACAATAAGAAGATAAGATCCACAAGATAAGATCATGTTTAAGAACCTGAATCAATTCGGGGTACAAATGATAAACAGCAGAAATGTATGCGATTCCAAACTGCATATTACCGCATCGAGATGTGTAGTGTGAAATTCCAGTAAATTTCAGACTCCAGGAGAATCTCATACTATACAGTGTTGTGAAAAATTATAGACTCAAACATAAATGTTCACCTTCACAGGCGAAATTTAGGCTTTTCTTAGAAAATTAATTACTATTCCTTTGGCGCAAGGCTAATAACCTTGCCCGGAAAAACAAATTATTAAGGAAAATTTAACAAGCCTCAGAGTTGTTAAATAAGGCCAAGACCGGATCCCGGTTGTAGTGCCGATGATGATGATGAATTACCATTCCTAGTAAAAACAAATAATTAAGCCATTCAAGAGCTTTCTCTGAGTTGGTCTCAATAATATTTTGTCACAGAACTATTCATAAAAGTTTATTACTCATTCCAAGAAAACAGAAAATACACGTTTGAGTCAATAATTTTTCATGGCAGTGTATATCTGATTACACCACAATTTGGTAGAAACCAAGACAACATATCTATTCAGACTAAAATCCCAAACTTCGGTAGCAGTAATGAATGGAATAATGGGTCGTGTGTGATTGGAAGTAAACAGGCACTGCGTAGATAGTACATCTTAAACCATAAATGTTCCAATGATCAGTGCGAAACTCTCAGCACAATCGTATACTAAGAAACTATTTAAAAAATACCAATAAATAATATTTCATTTTTCTTTCAGGTTGATATACTAGCAACAACTAGCTTAGAGAAACGCCTGCGTGCCATCGAAAAAACTCTCGACTGTATGTCGGGCACCTTCAAACGTTCCCAACAAAGTTGTGTCGTTGTTAATCGTGAAGGAATTCAAGCCTGCCAAGCTGTCGAGTGCTGTCAACGTTCCTCTACTGAATTATCAACTAGCACTGACTCGCATACCACAAATGATCACTCGCAGTTAATGCTTTAGTTCCTGGCTACTTAAAGATTTCAATAATATTATTCGACCATATATACAAATTATTTAAATTTACTTTAAATTCTAACTGAATAACAATTATACACACCAGGTGATTTTAGTGTTATGTATTGTAAAAATCAAGAGAGCAAACTCAACCAACTGTATAGCTTTAAGGATGTTCTAGCTTGTGCGTCAAAGTTTTTGTCATCCTATATATTCGATGTTAATCCCAAAATTGAATGTACCCTTTCAGTCGTGTATGGTGTTGTTAAGTTATATGTATGTGTTAGTAATTCACTGTCTATTTTCTAAAGTTTTCTTCGTCAACGCGTAGGAACACATCTTGGGGGCCAAAATTCAAGAAAATCTTAAGTGAAAGTAATACAAATGAAATGTTCATATAACCAAAATTGTTTCCAAACAATATTAAAAGAAAAATGAAGAATATATTAAATTTATAAACCTACAAACAATCAAACTTTTAGAGGGAATTATTATATAGAAAAAAAATAACTATATATATATGTATACATTTATATTTATATATAAACAAAATATATACGCGAAATTTAGCTAGAACTTTCTCTTATTATTACGAAATTTGTTATTCATATTAAACTGTGTACTAAAAAAAAAAAAAAGAAAAAACAATATCAAGAATAAATATTTAAAAAAAAACATATTTTTATTAAACAAAATTTAAAACACAAATAAACTGTTAACAATAGAAACATTTTAAATTGGTTATATTTATTCCACAGTACAGAATTTATACATTCCGGAAAAATAATAAGCAACTTATAAATTAATTAATTAACCGATCATATTCAATTATTATCTTTGTGTGTAGAAGTAATAAATGTGTATCAATCTAGGCGATGTAGGAAAAAAAATATATATTGTCAAGAATTAAATCATAAATATATATATTGTATAGTAAATATATATGTATATTTTGTATGTTGATAGTCTCGTTTAGCCAATGAACTACACGGTTTCCAAATGTGTAAAACAAAATAAAATGTAATAAATAAATAATAAAGCAACATAATACAACAATTCTTGAATAACACTACTCTCAAAACAAATTATTTATCTAAGACATAGAATCAGCATTTTACGTAAAAAAAACCAAACAAACAAATATACATAACAAACAAAAACACAAATAATAAAACAAAAATATTAATTGTTTAAACATTTATTATTATCGACGGCAACTGAATGACAATCTTCTGTATAGCGCCATCGCGTTCGTTTATAATTATGTTGTAAAAATAATAGTCAATGTACAAGCATTTTAGGAATTAACGTAAAACCAAAACAAAACAAACGAAAAGAAAAATAAATTTAAACTAAAAAGGTTAACAAAAATAAAAAGAGAATATTTGGAAAACCTACGATTCACATACCGAACCTAAACAAAGCACATGAAGCACTTCAACAGTGTATTACACAAAAACAATTAAAACTTTTGAATTATTATCCTTTGAAAAAGGTTTTATAACGTATTTTAGATTGTTCTTATTGTGTCAGAATATTATCTTAATTCATTCCCTTTGTAGATGTGTGTGTATATAATTTTGAAAATGTACCTTCTTTGTGTATAGACCTTACGTTTACTTATTTCATAATTCGTTGTACTTCTGATATGTGTACGGGCATACTACAAAAAAGATTGTTTAGCGAATTCTGTTAGTAATTACAAAAACATCCGACCCGATAATTCGGTAAACATACCTTTTCCCTTTGCTGTAAAGTTGGCGCTTTACTGTGAATTGGAATCTGTTTGCCATATTTTCTTTCCCATTCAGGTCAGATTCTTCAATCTATATTCATCGAAAATTGGCTTCATGTTGGTTTCAAAGTTCTCAATATCCTTTCCAGATACCACTAAACCTAGAAACCATCCTTTCCAGATACCACCTTTCCAGATACCACTCACTAAACCGTTTTAATAAAAAAAGGAAAAGAAAGTAGTGGACAGAAAGTCCGAATTTTGAGGAAAAAATAAACGCGACATGTATTTTCTAGATGCCTTGCAATCATCAGAAATCTTTGCATCCCTAAAGATGTTAAACAGATATGTTAAACCGGCAGAGATATGTGCGAAATCAATAGGAATCTTAGTTATCTGCAGATATGTTAGACATGCAGGAATGTTAAACATCCACAGAGATACCAAACATCCACAAAAATATTAAGTATCCATACGGTCATTGGACTACTGTGGCGTTTCTAACAGATACACACACAATACACAAGCAAACAGTAAAGAACACCGAACGAATCTCCAATAAGAAAATGCATCAGAGCCGTATACCATAACGATAACATAACAATTCCACATTAGTTGAGTGTACTTGAGTTTAGAAATCGAATTCGTACACGCGGCCAGTAGCCTGATGTGTTAAGCATTGGTTCAATTTTTGGTAATTCTAACTGTCATAGCGTCAGTTCGCATCACACGTTCTTCACTATCATCGCAAACGCTATACTACCACAGGAATCTTTGATGATGGTTGATGACTTATTGCAAGATGCTTTCTAGATAATTGGTCCGTTTGATGAATCCTGATTTTTTCCCCATAAGTCAAATTGTCGGCAAAGAGAATCAAGATATAGGCACACATCTTCAAGGATGTAAGCCACCCAGAAGAATATCAAGCAACTACATGGAATGTCAGCCAACCGCAGATAAACATCCGCAGGGTTTTTAAGTATCCGCAGACATTTCAGACAGCATTAAAGATGTTGCACGTCCATAGACATCTACGGGTTTGCTCAGTTTTGACCTACTGTTGGATTACTTACCTTAATAGGTTTGAGGCATTAAACATCCACAGGGATTTCGCCCATCATTAAAAATGTTATACATCCACAGGGTTCCTAGGCATCCACATAGATATTAGACATCAATGGGTACGGTTTGTTCGGTTTTTAGCTACTGAAGGATTATCTATCTTGATAGGTTTGTGATGTAAATCCTTTTTTCAAATACTCCTCCGAAGTGGGACGAACATATAAACTTCAGACACTGCCCCGAGATACTGTTGGTATTTGGTTTCTAAGGAAAATTATTTGTGCTGGA
This sequence comes from Microdon myrmicae, assembly GCA_963931805.1. Classification (NCBI taxonomy): domain Eukaryota; kingdom Metazoa; phylum Arthropoda; class Insecta; order Diptera; family Syrphidae; genus Microdon; species Microdon myrmicae. The sequence goes on along the minus strand of OZ007498.1, from coordinate 169,891,368 downwards.
AAGGAGCGGTGTTACTGCAAGGAGGCGTCTCGGTAATGCCACGAGCACGGATCGCCTACCAATGAGTGGACAGTATTTCGTGTTATTTTATTTTAAAGCACTAACATATTACATTTATTTGTCCGATTATATATTTACACTGATAAGTATTTATTTGTTTAATTATTATTTGCTTATGGCTCCTCGATAGTATAGTGGTTAGTATACCCGTCTGTCACGTGGGAGACCGGGGTTCGATTCCCCATCGGGGAGCCTCTGGCGCAAGACTAAAGACCTTGCCCGGAAAAAATAAATCATTATGGAAAATTTAACAAGCCTCAGGACTTGCTAAATAAGGCCAAGACCGGTTCCCGGTTGTAGTGCCGATGATGATGATGATTATTTGCTTATATAGAACTGTATTCGGTTACACGATCTCTTTATCTTGTGCACCTCCAGGCCGGACTCTGCTCTGGATGACGGCCGGTATAGTCTTGACCGGTGCTTGTGTTGTACTGGTTGAGGCGAGAGGCCGACTTTAGGAAGACAAGGACAAATGTGTCCTTCATCTTCTCTCTGGCTTCTGGTCTTCTTGCGATAACCAGAATCACCCACATCCGTGAGGATGTTGGGCTCGGTCTCAAAATATCTGAAAAAGAAAGGGGGGGGGGGGGGTATCTAAGTGTGGATAGGGTTAGTTCAGCTGTTCTCTAACTACTTGGATGGGGGGATGGTAGTAAACGGTGCGGTAGTAAACGCAGATCACGTCTTTGGCGTCTTATGATCTGCACTTTGGTCGGTGTGTGTGTGTATGTTTGTGCCGTCTTGTACATTTTTTTTTTTTTTTTTGGTTTCAGTAGGAAGGTGGAAATCTTCAAAAGATACCTCTAGACCGATCCAGAGACATGCCGGGTTTTTACCGACCAAAACCTCCTCCCGCCAGGCTCATATTCCCGTTGAGCTCCGCGAAACTTTCTTTTAGATATTCCATCGCGGGGCGGGGCGGAGTTTACTTGTTACTCCGCTCGTCACGTCGCAACTGCTGCATCGTTTCACCGAGAGTCTTGTACTGTGCGTGGGTGTTTGTAGTATTTCAGGAGTAGATCCTATAGGATGGGTCTAGGAATCCTCTATTATAGAGGAGAATGTTGTTGGGAAAGGTGCTTTCTTCAGTTTTGTACTGGAGAAGAAATTGTGGTGGTCTGATCCGAAGAGATCGCGAGAGAGAAGAACGCAAGACTCCCGCACAAGTGGGTTCTCGCTGTTCTGAATGCTTTCGAGGTACTTATATGCTAATTGTAGCAAAAACTCGTCGATAGGGATAATGGAGTCACCCTCGTATAGATGAGAGTTTGGATAATGGCAACCGTCAGGCGTTCTAGAGTGCTTGAGTCCTCAGAAGAGATTTTCTTTCGAAAACTCGAAATCTTTCCATTTGGGCCGAAGATATGGGAAAGGCGTATGATATTCCAGATCGGATTAGCTGCTTATAGCAGAGAAGCTTGACTTTGGTTTCAATTTTGTTGCTCCACTTCAAGATGTTGTGCAGTTGCTTAGACCGACCGAGGTCCCTTTGAAGAATGGGGGTCCCGTGTTTGATGAAATTAATGTTTGGGGTATAGATGACCCCAAGATATTTCATCCTATGGGTAATGGAGGCACCTTCGTATAGGTGAGAGTTCGGGTAATGACGACCGTCAGGCGTTCTAGAATGGTTAGTGCATCTTCTGAGGAGTTTCCTTTCGAAAACCCGAAGTCTTTCCATTTGAGCCGAAGATATGCAGGACCATATGGGGAAGGCGTATGATATTCCAGATCGGATTAGCTGCTTATAGCAGAAAAGCTTGACTTTGGTTTCAATTTTGTTGCTCCACTTCAAGATATTGTGAAGTTGCTTAGACCGACCGAGGTCCCTTTGAAGAATGGGGGTCCCGTGTTTGATGAAATTAATTTTTGGGGTATAGATGACCCCAAGATATTTCATCCTATCTTGTGGTCTAATCGTTTTTTTCACAAATTTTCACTTTCTATATTTATTTCCTGTTCTTTTTTCACCGTCACTTATTATTCACCATTTTACCGTTTATTATATCATGTTTTAATTGTTTTTTTTATTTTAACCAAATTTCTCGTTATTTTCGTACGTTACTTTTGATTGAAAACAAACAGGTCCGCACTCGTCCGCACGCCATCCTAATCGTAGTACCTCCTATTTGTATTCGGATATTCTGTGAATATCGAAAAGTAGGCTGGGAGTGTTTACTACTCAGAACGATAGCTACTGCTTTGGATGGTTTAAGTCGAATTACTGGTTGTACTCCCCAAATGCCGCTGCTTTTCTTCTCTCTCTTGTCCCCGTTCCCTCGTTCGCATGTTGTCACAGGAACAAAGAGAGTGACTTGTATAAATTGCCGATCCTCAGTCCGGCAGTCGGCATATGTTACGTCGCCAACAAATGTTACGTTGTTATGTTACGTTGCTAACAGTCATATGTTACGTCACCAACAAGTGCCATATACGTTCTATTCTGTAGTAAAACTTATTTTTTATATAGGCACCTGTGGCGTTTCTAACAGATACACACACAGTACACAAGCCAATAGTGAAGAACAACACAGAAAGTAAATCGAATAAACAAAAGCATTCGCCGTATACCAAGCAGTAACATAGCAAATCCACATCAGTTGAATGTACTTGAGTTTTGAAATCGGATTTGTACACGCGGCAGTGGCCTGATGTGTTGAGCATTGGCCCAATTTTTAGTGATTCTAATCGTCATAGCGTCCGTTCGAATGACACGTTCTTCACTATCCTCGCAAACGCTATAGACCTACATCATCATCATCATCCTCATCATCATCGGCACTTCAACCGGGATCTGGTCTTGACTTTATTTAACAAGTCTGAGGCTTGTTAAATTTTCCGTAATAATTTGTTTTTCGGGGAAAGGTTATTAGCCTTGCGCCATATAGGCCTACATAGAGAGATTAAATTATAAGTTTATTGGATCTATTGGATGATTTTTGTGGGCGGATTCCATCTCGACATCAAGCGTAATAAGCGTAAAACAGACAAATATCCTGCACATGACTTCGATGAGACACTGGCGGGAACATTGTATCAGTGACATGTTGTCAAACATTCCCATTAATTGCTTCTGTTTCCTATTGATTAGTGTGCCTACCGTAACATGTAAACACGTAAATAGTATTCCATTCGGGTCTAATTTGAGAGTTTCCGAGGAGGAGACTGTGGCGGCCCTGCGAACCTCACAAATCATCATCATCATCATCATCATCGGCACTAAAACCGGGATCCGGTCTTCACCTTATTTAGCAAGTCTCTCCACCGGTATCCGGTCCATATCCGAGACTTGTTAAATTGTCCATAATAATTTGTTTTGCCGGGCAAGGTTATTAGCCTTGCGCCAACCTTTCTCAGAATATCGCTGGATGCATTGGTTCACTACTTGGCGGTTGCCAAAGCAGCTATCCAGGGGTGTCACCTGGAGACTGCATGCCAACTTGGATTGAACAGGGACAAAGATCGTCCTGGCCTTCGCCGGGTTGAAGCAATCAGTGACTGTATGTTCCCTCTCATCATCATCATCATCGGCACTACAACCGGGATCCGGTCTTGGCCTTATTTACCAAGTCTCTCCACCGGTATCCGGTCCATATCCGAGACTTGTTAAATTGTCCATAATAATTTGTTTTGCCGGGCAAGGTTATTAGCTTTAAGGGTTAAGTACCTTTCCGCCCAGACAAAGGACCCATACATCCTGATGTCCTCAGCCCCACATATCCACACATATGGACCGCATTCCTCTACCAATTCCTCATGCCTGCACCGCTATTGAAGGACACAACACTAGAAACGAATGTGTTTCGTAATCCATTATCTGGGCAACACAGATGGCCCCGCGCGGCAGCCACAGGTGTTGACAGCCATCAGAAATTCTACGCGATATATGGCTAAGAAATAAACAATATTTACGACCTCTTCTTGGGCCAGCTGCAATTTGGTTTTCATTGATCGAAAGGACCATTTTGAGAACAGAAGATAAACAATAAATGAATCGACACTGTTCCTACAAAGAGATACAACCTTTGTAAGGATATCGCAACCGGCGATAACGATCTCGACCGAGGAAACCACCAAAGCCATAATCCATATGCGGCTAAAATACGCAAAGGGATACCGCAGAAGTGTGAAAAGCCTAACGATTTTCAGTGTATTTTCGGCCACACGGACAGCAACGTTCGGATCTGTGTGTGTGGGTCTATCGACACAGAATATCTACGAATGAAGTGAAAGCGTAGAACAAGATAGGATGCGGTCTCCTAGGCAGGAAACATCTCCTGGAAGAAAGGGGATTCCAGGGGAAGGGGAATTTAAAAGAAAGGGGAGAATAACCGGCTGAGTTTCCTTCCTACGGGAAAGTTTTTAGACAGTTAAGGTGCAACGTTCGAGGAGGAAAGATGCTCAAGAAGAAGAAAACGAGGTCGAGTGTGCCGACGAGGACCAAAAATAAATACGAATTAATAAAAATTAATAAAAACCTTTTTTTATATTTTATTTGTGGACTGTGTTTGGCGGAACATATCAAACGAATCCGCCAAAAAAAGTATGTGAGCTTAACCTTAAAGCTCTAAGAAGACTACTTAGTTTTCCCCAAGTCAAAATTGCGAAATTCGATACATGTTCAACCTACATTACATTCGCACTAAAAGCAAAACAGAGCAGATGAAGGCCTTTCTTATATCTAACAATCTTGATTGTTCATCATAAACTGTAGCACCGAAGAACCATTTTTTTTTCTTCTTGGAAACGTCGTATATTGCGTTATCTAAACAAGATTAGCCTTTTCCCATTTGCCATGACTCTCAATTAATGGTCGCTCCACATATTTGAAGCTGCGAAAAATACTCTCAAATGTATGGGGATCCTTAAGAGATTCAAAAGATACTTCACTCCATCCAACCCGGCCATTATTTACAAAGCGTACATTCGTCCCAAAATGGAGTTCTACTCCTATATTTAGTCAGCCGCATTCAAAACTAGGGTACACGTATCCGATAGGATACAAATACAAACAGTGAAGCTGATTAGGGTCCCAGCCGCAAGTCGATCAATTCCGTCGTTAGAATACAAGCACAAGGTATTGTGACGTTTCTAACAGATACACCCACAGTACAGAAGCAAATAGCAAAGAACAACAGAGAAAGAAAATTGAATATACAAAAAGCATCAGCCGTATACCAAGAAATAACATGGCAATTCCACATCAGTTGAGAGCACTTGAGTTTAGTAGAGTACATGCGGCCATTAGTCTGATGCTTCAATGCTTCGCTTCCTAGTTGTTTCTCCGTGCGCTCAAATCACGTTCTTCACTATCCTTATTAAAGGTTATAGTATCATGCTTGTCCCTTTTCTATTGGTATTACCATTGTCGTTGTTGAACTGAACTTAGTAAATGTGTTCCGCCCCTTCAAATGTTTTCCCGCTATACCCATGAATCTGAGAATGCGCATCAGTTCACGTTGAAAGTCAATTTCAGACGCACAAAGAAACATAAACAATCATTCTTTGGCCGAGCCACACGAATATGGAATGCTCTACCTGATCATGTGTTTCCTCATCCTTACTATGTTCAGGCATTCAAGACCAATATACATCGATACCACCTTTCCTTATCCGTTTTCTCTCCTTCCGCTCGCATTGTGCTCTGACATTTAAGGGTACGAGAAATCTAAATCTCCTTTTGTGCGCGCGTTAGTGTAAAAGAAAAAAATTATAAAATGTTATCCAGTTCTTGATTTAATGAACTTGTGGCGAATTTAAATTACGCTGCCCATAAATTTCATTTACCTCTCTGAACGACATCACTTTGAAATTTCTTAAGGGGCATTTGAACTTTCACGAGCGAAAAAGTTAAGTAAGAAAAGTAAGAAAAGAAGAGAAAGGAGGGAAAACAACGACAATACCGCGTCAGAAAGACTTTAGAATTTTGTAAAATACGAGGACATGCCCAGAATTAATCGGCCTGACACACAGATGGCGAATGACAGATGAATGTAATGACTGTAGTAGATAGCGCCAACCCTAGAAAGATTAAGTTTCAAGTTTGAAGACGCAACGTTGTTTATTACTTGTTTGACAACCATCAATAGTGAACGCTCTCAGTGAATTGGTAAATATGGAAAAAATTCGTCATCGTTATGTGATTCAATACTTTCATTTGAAAGGACTTAGTGCAACCAATATCAAAGGCAAGCTAGATTCTACTTTGGGGGAATCTGTACTTTTGTTCTCAACAGTGAATTGGGTGGCAGAGTTTAAACGAGGACGAAGACATACATCGCAGTGGTCGACCAAATAAGGTGACTGTTCCAGAAATGGTAAATAATATCCACAAAATGGTATGGATGACCGAAGACTAAAAGTGTGCGTGTTAGCAGAACTGGTAGGAATTTCAAAAGTACTGCACATCGCATATTGACTGAACAGCCCAAGATGGGCGTTTGCACACAGTCGAACAAAAACCGCGTCATGAGGATGTTTCAATCGAGTGTTTGGCCATGTTTCGACCCACAAAGCCGAGTTTTCATAACTATGATGAAAGATGGGTTCATCACTACACACCCGAGACGAAGGAACAGTCAAAACAAAGGGGGTGAATCGGCTCCAAAGAAAGCAAAGACGTTTCTATCTGCAGGCAAGGTTATCGCTTGAGTTTTTTCTGGTTCCGCGTAGTATAATTTTCATTGATTACTTTGAGAAAGGAAAAACCATCAGCTGCGAGTATTATGCGAACTTATGGCAGCGTTTGAGTGTTGAAATTAGGGAAAAGGGTCGCGGTGAAAATAAATAAATAAATACGATAATACGCACGCATCCATTATTTCAGAATCCAGATACGAATTGTTTCCTTACCACCCTCGGACTATTTCCTCTTTCCAAAGTTGAAGAAACGGCTCGGTGGTAAACTCCACTAACTATTGCATAATCGTTCGACTAGAACACGTTCCTCCCATATTCGCTTTTCCTTCGTTTTAAACAATACAAGAGTGTAAATTGTGGCAAGGCTCATAGCCATAATGAGTGATGAGACTCTTAAGATAACCAGCAGTAAACCAAATTTATCGAAAGAGAGTTTCCTCTCCCCCATACACAATAACTGATTCCATTTGCTTTTTTTATATCTTATATGCATCCCAAAGAGTATACCAATGAGCGTAAAGTATTTAAAAACACAAGGTGACCTTGAAAGTGGGGAAACTGAAAATGCATTGGTTATAAAAAGCACGATAGAGAAAAAAGACCGTATACCATAGTACATGTTACTGTATATCTGCTAGCTGTTGCGCGATGAAAGATGTTACCCGTAGGCTTATTAAAGATACCATTACAAGAACGAAGAAACACGCATAACCCTAGCAATATGCCAACAAGCAAAGAAGAAGGTGTTAAATGCCTTAACACTTGCTGGTTCAAGAATTGCATTATTTATTTTTGTTTTAAGTACTTATTCCAGATCATTCTACTTCGTTGATGCTGCGGCACGGATGGTTTTCCGGTTTATTTTTCAGTTGCTTGGGAAAGGTAGTCTTCCATTCTCTTGACAGCTGATTTGCAAGGCTCTCGTAATTCCTCTTGAGTATTTGAAACGAGTTGTGGCGAAACTGTATTCGTTCATGACCTCCTCCTTTTACCTCACTTGCACCGGAACCAATTTTTCGAAGCCCTACTCGTAATTGCCAAAGCATTGGTCAAGCGTGCGAGCCTTCAAGCTGCCATTGAATATCTGCGTAAAGTTACCCCCATTATCCTTGTGTAGAACAAGTTGGTTATGCCACCAACATCACCGCTGGTGAAATTATTCCTCCCACAGGGGACGGCCGTGTCCTCTTAGCCTTGGCCGATATCGCTACCGGCTTTCTTCGTTTTATCGCCGAGATCCGGCTCGAAGGACCAAAAATGTTGCTGAAACGAAAAGAAAAACTGAAACAAACAAACGGCGCTTCACTAGCGCCGCTTCAGTCTCTCTTTTAGTGGACTGTATTTTTCTCCGGCACTGGGCAGCCAACGCTGATTTCTTCTTTAGAGGGATTGTACCTCCATAGCTGGACTCTTCTCTGGATGAAACGGGCGTGTGAGTCTTCCCCAATACAAATCCCTGATACTCGAAAGGTGAATACGACGCGACCAACGAAGAAGACAAGCCAAATATACGAATACAATTAGCTAGCTTATTTTCCTAACGTTTATTTTCTTTCCATATTATCTTTATATGTTATATATTATTTTATTATTATTTAGAATTTCGTATCTCTTTGCCGGCGGGTCTTGAACAACACCTATTGGGGAGGAGTTCATTCCACGACTCCTGTCGCTTCACCGCCGCGCTCGCTTTTTATCTCCTGCAGTTTTCTCCTCATTCGCTTTGTTTCTGTAAATCACTCGTTTCCTCCTTTTTTTTATTTTTTTTATTAGACTTCTCTCGTGAGAGGCGAACCTATAGCGTCGAGTGGGCGCCCCGAGATGCCATCAAATAACTGTTGCATTTCTTTTTGAATAGTTGCAGGTTGTAACGCTCCGGGAACACTCGCGTGGGAAGGGAGTGCCACAGCTTCCCCGCTCTGTAACGGAACGAGTTCTGATACAGGGATGTTCGCGCTGTCGAGAGATGAACCACAAACGGGTGCGATCCGTCGGATTGTCTTGTGGAGCGCATATAGACCGAATTGCGTGGAACAATGCCAAGAATCTCCGAAGAACAGCACCCGTGATAATATCTGTAGAACAGACAGAGGTCGGCCACTCGCCTTCGATGTGATAGCGACTGTAGTCCCGACGTCAGCGCCGAGTCCCCGATCAGGCGGATCGCTCGTCTTTGTATGCTCTCAAGTAGGTCGAGGGTATGTTTAGGAGCCGAGCTCCAAACATGAGAGCAATATTCGAGCGCGGGCCTGGGGCACCCCCGAATTAACAGGATACAGATCCGAACACTCGCCGTCCACAACAACCCGGATCGATCGATTCTCGAGGAAGCTCCTCATCCAGTCGCAAAGCTTTTGGGAAAGTCCATATGAACGAAGTTTGCTCAGCAATGCCCCGTGCCAGACGCGGTCAAAAGCCTTGGAGATATCTAATGCGACCGCCCTTGACTCACCATGCCGTTCAATCGCAGATGTCCATATATCAGTTATAAGTGTCAAAAGGTCTCCTGTGGACCGCCTGCCACGGAATCCGTATTGACGGTCATTCAGAAGACCGTTGCACTCCAAATACTTAACCAACTCTGTATTGATGACTTTTTCCATTACCTTTGATAAAATAGACAGTAATGCAATCGGACGGTAATTTTGTGGGAGACACAAGTGAGTGATTTATCGCGATCGGCATACAGCTGATCGTTGTGCTGAGTGCTTGTGTGCTGATGCTGATAGCTAGTGCTAATCGCATCGCCAACAGTCTCCCCCGCAGTGCGCAGCACTCTTTCTTGTGATGGCGATGTCGTCACTGGAATCAGCACCACGACTCGGCGCGTTGGTCTTCGCAGCGTTCCTCATGTCTTCTTCACGTCCAGGACTCCGATCCTTTCGTCGGGTCCGGGATATACAGCTTGTACTTCCCCGCGGGGCCAAGTACTGTGCGGTAGTGAAGGATCCGCCACCAGGACTACATCTCCAACTTATGGGTTGGTGGTATCTTGTCCGTCGATTCTTCTTGTCATCAGGGTTGACAGGTATTCCTTTACCTTTCTTGTCTGGCGGTTTCGTTCGTTTCTCGGTCTGCTGCCCCGCCGTTGGTGTCATGTTGTCAATAAGGCCATAACTCTTTTGATACCTTGCCGTAAAGTCATTATCGATTTTCGGAATCATCTCTGTGTGAATATAGCTCCATCCTTGTCTGTGTATGTCCGTACACCATTTTCCTCACCATACCTATCGTCATTCACGGATATCTGATTGTTCGGTAACCACTGATTCTTGTTAACATCCCAACGATAATGTTCGGTTTCAAATTGCTCAGCAATCGTCTCAAGAGCTTTCGAGATCCATTGATTTGTTTTCCCGCACCAGCGATACTGTTTGTTTTCGTAAAGACTTATCGGTTGATTTGCACTATCTTCGGGTTGACCACCATGTTCTCGCCAAGGCAGCCACTTCTCTTCGATACCGCACCACTTGTATTTGTACTTGGTTGTTGGGTCGGTGTAAATAGCTTCTCCCTCACTAATGTAGGATACATTTTCAGCTTTGTTTCGCCAATTTGATGTTCCGCGCGAATGACACTGTCCGCGGAGTTGTCAATTCTCCCCTTCTTCTGTGCCTTCCGGGCCTACCTGGGGCTCGTTCCGTTGGTGGTTTACTTCTCGTTTCTTTGATTGCGAAGTTACGTCTAACGAGCAATTCCGTCTCGTCTTCCTTCGTCCTGCCGTAGTTGACGGATTTCGCCGGTGGGCTGTTACTGGCCTCGCACCCGTGCAAGACCTATCCCAGACTAGTGAGTGAAGCAACTGGTTCGGTGCTTCTCCCTTTCCTCAGCCTCCTCGTAACTATCAGGCCCCGTTGTCCTGCCCGATGAGTAGTTTTGGGTCCTGCTTGGTGTATGTCAACTGGTCTCCCACGTCTCGCAGGTGCTAGCACCCCGCGATTGTCTCTTTCCTCACTTCCCGCTGTGAAAGTTTGAAATTAGGAATGGTTCTTACCTCGTTCGATCTCTCATTTCGGCTGTGGGCCCCTTTTATTCGCACTTGGACTCTTTGCGAAACATTCCTCTTGATGGCCGATCCACCGACTGTCTCCCGAACGAGCGCTTCCTGTTCACCTTTCGCACCGATCTTTCCGGCGATTGACGAGTAAAGCAACGAAATGATTGATATCTCGTCTAGCAGCGCCATTACCCGGACCGATCCCTTGGGTCCGTAGAGATCCACTGGAACCATCTTCAGGTATGCTTTGATGCCACTAACGGTGCGCGTGGCAGTAACTACCTCTCTTCTGGTTTCTTCGCAATCGTTGTTCGATGGGGAGATGTCATGGCGTGACCTTCCTTCTTTTCTTGGTGCTATCCTCGGTGAAAATTCGTCTGGGTGGAGGGTGACGTGGCGCTGTCTTCAACATCTATCGCTCGGTGGTGCCATGCAGTCTGCTCTTCGGTGTTTGGATCGAAGGCACTTAAAGCAAAGCCTTGCCTTTTTCACCAGGTCCCATTTCTTGCTATTACTGGCTTTCTCGAACTTGGGGCACCTGGGGACGTCGTGGTCCTTTAGACAAACCGGACACTCGGGTTTGCTTCCGTTCCCAGGTGCGCCATTCTCTCTAACGGCGTGGATTGGCCTCCTTTCCGAATGGCGTCGTTCTTGGGATGATGCACGTTGGTAGTAGCCTCCGCTCGGCTCCATGATACTTCGGGTTGGGCGAATTTTGCAAACATGCACGAACTCGCTGAAAACCCTAAACTCTGGCTGGTCCTCTCCTTCATGGCTGTGGTACTACGTAGACCACCTGTACCTCTTTGACGACGGCATCTTGGCCGTCAGTTCTTTTACTGTCTCAGGTGCGTTGAGGTACTGCTGCTTGCCCAGCGCTCTGATGGTGGCCACGGAGTTCGTCACCCGGCTGGCGAAGACTCCAATCTCGTTCGGATGTTCGGTTACCCGAGGTAGACCTTTTAATTTCGTCAGCTCCGCCAGGGCCAACGCCCCTGGTCTCCCAAAGCGAGCCTCCAGTCCTTCCATTATATCTTGTAGGTCCTCGGCAATAAACAGGAGGCTTCTAACTGCCTCTCTCGCTCTTCTCTGGAGCGCTCTCCAGAGACGCGCCAAGTTCTGCGCGTGTGTGAATCCGACGCAGGTATCTACAAACGATCTCCTGAAAGCCAGCTACTCTTCACTGGCACCGTTGAAGTGAGGTAGTTATACCATTTGCCTCGACGTACTTGCGTACCAGGCGAGAGCCTGGCTATGGTCTGGGCCAGATCCTGGATGTCACTCCTTCCTTCTTCGCGATGTGGCGACCTGTCCTTACGGGCTCGCTCCCCTTGTTTTTCTTCGGGCGGTCTCGGTAGTTCGTCCCGTGGATTGAAGGGGTTCCGCTCATGCTCGTACTTCTCTTCGTCAGCCTCGCTCTGGCCCGCCTCGTGTTCGGAGCCTATTCTCAGTAATTCGAGTTTCTCTCGGGCCAACTTGGCTTTCGCCTGGACCACCTTCGCCTTCGCCTCAGCCACGTCCAGTTCTCGCATGGCGACTTTCAAACTTGCTTCAAAATCAGCTCGCCTCGACGACTTTACCGAGCTTCCTCTTGAGATAGTGCCTCGTGTTCCGCGCCGAGCTTCGGTCTTGGCACGGTTGTCTCGGGTCCCGTTCTCTCCGGCGACGCTGGTATTCTGGCTTGCCTCTTGGCACGTTCGGTCGATCTCCTGCCTTGGGGTGTGGGGTTCAGAGTGGGTCCCACTTGCTTCGGCCGATCTCGTTATCGTCACCTTCGTTGTATTTGTCGCTTCGGTCACATGCGCTGATCCCCTTCTGGCGAGCGCTCCCACAGGTCTGTCATAATCTCCTCCAAGCTGTGTGGGAGATTCTTCTCCTGTGGCGGCTACATGAGGTCCGGTGCTGCTCACTCCAGGTTGAGCGGGCAGTCCTCCCACGGGGGACGGCCGTGTCCTCTTAGCCTTGGCCGATCTCGTTACCGGCTTTCTTCGTTTTATCGCCGAGATCCGGCTCGAAGGAGCAAAAATGCTGCTGAAACGAAAAGAAAAACTGAAACAAACAAACGGCGCTTCACTAGCGCCGCTTCAGTCTCTCTTTTAGTGGACTGTATTTTTCCCCGGCACTGGCCGGCCAACGATGCTTTCTTCTTTAGAGGGATTGTACCTCCAGAGCCGGACTCTTCTCTGGATGAAACGGGCGTGTGAGTCTTGCCCAATACAAATCCCTGATACTCGAAAGGTGAATACGACGCGACCAAACGAAGAAGACAAGCCAAATACACGAATGCAATTAGCTAGCTTATTTTCCTAACGTTTATTTTCTTTCTATATTTTCTTTATATATTATATATTATGTTATTATTATTTACAATTCCGTAGCTGATCGCATCGCCAACACTGCCCTTAAATGAAAATACATTAAATAATTCATTGCATTGATAAAATCACAGTCACGCCATTTAGCAGACTCCTTGTACTTGGCTAGAGGAGCCTCAAAATTATGCTATGCCAATTCTTGCCGAGATCCCCATAACTGATTCTGACTCCAAAGATTATCTTCGGACGCACTAGACATACATTTTGAGGGGACCTCACTTGGATTTCAAGTAATCGAATTAGTTACATTCAAGGCGGAACTTTCGGGTGTTATTTATTTTACTCTAATAAAAAGATATTGGTCTTATTTTCAACCTACTCATTTCGGCTTCCATTAAACAAATATACGACGATCGCCAGGGGTGAAAAACTTGTCTCATAATTGTATTGCTCACAAATCGACTATTTGCCACGATATTCTCAATTTACAAACGTCAAATTTGATAGCTTTATTTATTTATTGGGTTTATAAAATAAAATATAAAGGGTTTTTCAAGCGGGGCACAACATAAACGTTTTTCTAAGGGAACATAACAATTTTGGTGTTTTAGGACAATCGCCGCTTAACTGTTGGAGAAATCTTATCAGAAGTGGGTATCAGCTATGGAAGTGTTTAATCCATCGTTTTCAATAGGCTCTCGAACCGCACGGATGTTGTCATCTGTGCGACTTGTCCTTGGGCGTCGATCATGACTTTCGTTTTCGATATGTTGTCGCCCACTTTTAAATTCTCTGATCCACGTATACACACGATTCTGAGATAGTGTACCATCAAACTGTGCATTAAATCAAGAAAAAATATCCGAGGGTTTAATGCCGCCATATTTTAAAAATGTTATAATAATCCATTGCGCAAAAGAGACGTGTGTACCTCTTGTTCGCTCATGGCTGTACTGCCTACAAAGTCGAGCGCGACCTCTAGCCAAGCGAAGTCCGCTACTCTTCATAAACCAAACAACAACCTCGCACAAGATTATCTAGCTCGTAACTTATTGCTAAGCAAAAAAGTAAAATTACTGTTTATATGCGATTCACCCTCGTAATACGAAAGCACCCTCAAATTTGTTCAGGATCTGTCAATGCCAAAATGTCATTTAGGATTTACTACTTTATTATGGTGATGTCCACGAACGCGCAACAATTGGACATTTTTAAAAATTACTACCGAAATTCTGAGTCGGCGGTTACAACTTTAGGAGCACTTACTCTTTATTTCGGTCGTAATAATCGTCCCGCCAGACAGAATATGCGTGCTACAGGGAAAATATGTATTCACTATTGGCTGTTCTTGTGTCAGTAATACAATACAACGGTCGAAAGACCGAAAATATTGTAACCGTAAGTGCTTCAGTTCAAAATGAACCAAATACGCCGAATCCACACCGGTGATAAGAATTTCGGATCTTTTCCATACCTAAATGTAGCATCTGTACTGGAGCCCAATATCTTAATAATTCTCAGTTATATTTAAATACGAAATTGTCACAATTGTCTCTTTTGAAAAACCCGACGCAGCGCACTCATTCCACAATGAACACAACGAAGAGAAGGCTCAACTCGGACTATAAATTATCCCTAAAAAATAATACAAATAACCCTCGTCGATCATAACAAGACGACGAACTGCAACAGTTATTTGGTGGCATCCGGGGCGTCCGCTCGGCAGTATATGTTCGCCTCTCCCGGGAGAAGAGTAATAACAAAAAAAAAAAAAAAAAAAAAAAAAAAGATGTCTAGTCCGTTTCATGCAAAGAATCATCCATCGTCTGGGATTTATTTACTTCTCTCCCCGTTGGCAAGAACCAGTGTTGGGTTGTTATGGATATTTTATCCAGCCGTCCGATCGTAGGTTTGATGTTTGAATGTTTCATGAGCTTAAAGACCTGCCTATACACAAACAAATGACAAACGACCACCATCAAACTTTGAGATTAAAGTTCGATGTTTTTTGCCCTTCACAGAGATGCATGGGAACTCTATGATGGCAACATGATTGTGTTTATATTTTCTCCTCTAACAGAAGGTGTACATCTCATACATATCTATTTCAGTAAGCCAACCTACTAAACAATCGCCATTCCTCCGTTATTAACAGATTTATCAACATCTCTCAATCAAGTCAAAGCCCATCAAAATAACCATAAACATATCATGAATAAATATCAAACAGAAAAGACAGTGATCGGTTAATAACACTTACCTTTACAGATCTGACATAAACGACAAACAGAACTGACAATGTTCAGGAAAAATAACCGCGTGGCAAGTTTACCAATTCCAAGAGTTTTGGGACAATTGGTTACATAATTAAAACACATTTAGTGCCCATTTCTTATAATGGGTTCTCCAATAGGGACTTGACAACTTTTTTTCGGTAGTAAGTTTTTATAATTTTCAGACGTTGTTCGTTCGTGTACTTAACCATGATGAAAATGTTGAGTTTACTGAATAAATTAGCGGTGACAGTGAAAGGATGCGTTCACAAATTAAATTCAAAGTTGTCAAGTCCCTATTGGAAAACCCGATATATTTATTTGTGTGTAACAGATTCCCGTGTAACAACTACACTCGACTTTTAGACGCTTATTATAGCAAGCCAGATGAATAGTTTTTATCCTACTGCCCTAACTAAAACTTGAAATATAAGCGGACACGCCTAGGCACACTTGACTATACATAAAATCCAAACTTGATGATATAGAGCGAGAAATCTACGGACGACACAGTAGCTATTGCCCTCTGATTTTCCAGCAAATCGACTGCAGGCAAATGTACCATGTTCCGTATCCTTTTTATCTTTTCACAGTGCTTTCTGAGAAATAAAACTATGAAGAGTCAGGTATTTGTGGCACTAGCTCAGAGGTCACTTAGTAACAAGTTAGTGGCAGTTTGTACCTTTTTAAGAAATGGTAAAGAACGTGATTCAAATATTTGCTATGAAAAGATTTGAATCGAGTACGAGTACACAAGGATTTTTATTCTCGCTATTTAAGCTACACTTTACCGCCTTAACACTCGGGTATACAACACTGATGACTTATGTTTGGATTCTGTGTTGGTGCTGCATTCTTCACAGTGGTTGCGGGCACATGTGTGTCTAGTGGAATCACAACAATTTCTCATACCAGCGCTTTTGTTCGGATGTCTAAAAAAGGAGGGAATTTCGACGTTTAATCCTGTATCCCATTTGACTCATTATGCAACTACGTCACTCTTTCTTCCATCTTGCTAACATCATACCTTCAAACATTGCAACATCCTTCGCCCTTTTTTTCGTTTTCAGTAGGAAGGAAATCTTCAAAAGATACATCTGGACCGACCCAGACGAATGCCGGATTTTTACCAACTAACACCACCTCTCGCCAGAACATATTTCCGCTGTTCCCCATGGAACTTCTGTTTTAGATATTCCATCATGGGACTAGACGGAACCTACCTCTTACTCCACTCATCAAGCCGCGACTCCTGCATCATGTCACATAGAACATCATTTATTACGGACCTAGCTTGTTTTGAACTTAGCATGTTTCTGCTACTCCTATTGGAGTAAGTGTCCCCCTCTTATCTCTCCCAAAATCATTCGTGGAGTCTCAAATCTCATGCACACACGTGAGTACGTGTTCCACATTTACTATTGTGCCTTTGCAGTACAAGCAGTATGGGTGATTGACATGCTTATACTTGTGCAAGTATTGCCGAAAGCATCGATGTCCTGATATTAGCTGGCCTTCTATTTTCAAATCAAAGTGTTCAACTTTCTTGCGACTGCTTATTAAAACTGCCTCCGTCTTATGTCCAGCTAGTTTCATTCCTGCCATATCCGGATTGCTTAGGGAAATATTCTCCAAGTTATCCAGATGTTTAGCTACTGCCACTATCGCCAATTCATCTGCGTACCCGATGATTCTAACTCCTTCTGGTACATTGACTCTGAGCACACCATCACACATGATATTGCATAACAGCGGGCCCAATGCAGACCCTAGGGGTACAAACGCTATTATTCCATATTCTTCAAGTCCTTTATCAGTGTCATAGAGCAGTGTTCTATCCGAGAGATAACTTGCCGTTATAAACATCAAGTAGGTTGTAGATTGCCCAACGCTTCTAGTATCTGATTCCAGCTGGTCAAGTTAAATGCATTTCTAACGCTTGGTATCACCATGGCGCAATACTTTGGTTCCTCCTACCCATCGTGCTCCAGCTATCGGGATGACACAACAGATATGATCTACCTTTCCGGAACCCACACTGCCATTCAATGAAACCCGGTATGGCCTCGCTGAATTGTTCCAGGCGAGTGGCGATTACTCGCTCAAGCAATTTTCCCAGTCGTTTCCAGCACCCACAACGGGCCATAGTATGACGGCGCTTCTAGGTCCTTAAATACTTTTAGTGAAAATCCGAGCTGCCATTTTTTCCATTCTTGAGGAAAATGTCCTGTTTGGAGGCAGGTGGTGAAGAGGCTGCTAAAGACTCGGATTTTTAGTTAAAGACGTCTTCGCCAGAGTGTTGGGAGTTCCATCCAATCCCGGGGTCTTATTGTTTTTAATGACCCTTGCACCCAAGGGTACTTCTTCGATGGTTAATTGAGGCACTTTCTATGATGTTCCATTCCTCTTGTGCTCTCGTATATTCACACTGCGGGAAGAAGTTATCCCTCGCTCCGCCATGAAAGATTTGAAGAGTTACAAAGATATTCGCCGCGAGGTATTAGTCGAATGGCCTTTACAATTGATTCTCACAGGGTTTGGCAATGTTGAAGGTATCTCTGCCGTGAACAGAGGATTCGCTGTGTGCTTAAACTCGTCCAAATGAAGCATACCTCCAGTTCAAAGAACCATATCATAGTGGTAATCCACCTATGGTTCCTTACATCATAGCTTTGCCCAGTGTACCTTGCCGCTGAAGTTCGCGGTTTGTGACCTGTAAAGTGCTAATCCACCTATGTTTCCTTACATCATAGTTTTGCTCAGCGTTCGTTACCGCTGGTGTTCGCGATGTGTGGCCTGTAAAGTGCCCCTTACCGCTAGTTTAGGAAGTAACTTCGGGCGTACCGGAAAATATCAAAAATAAAAAGCGATTCTTCTGGCTATGTCATTTTATTGAATTTTTACCACACCTTACATGCTAGTTATACAATCCGTTCATACTCCATCGTATTCTAAAACTAACTGTATCAGCCTTGTAGCCATAGATCATCAAAGCCAGGCAGCAGGCATGAAGCATTCGCCTTCCTGCCTTAGTTATTTGGCAGCAATCTATTTAAAGAAGTTCCTTGTCATAAACATAATTATGTATTCACATAATGTGGAATCACATGTTTTGTCGTGGAAACATGTTTTAGAATCACATATCGTGGAATCACATATTGGGAAATTACATGATGTGGATGCGCACGTTGTGGTAGCATAAGTTGTGGAAGCACATATTATGGCGTCATATATTGAGAAATCACATATTGTCGAATCACATGTTGTGGAATTACAAGTTGTCGAATTACATGTTGTGAAATCATATATTGTGGAATCTCATTTTGCGGAATCACATATTGTGGAATCACATGTTGTGGAATCACATGTTGTGAAATCACACGTTGTGGAATCACATGTTGTGGAATCACATGTTGTGGAATCACATGTTGTGGAATCACATGTTGTGGAATTACATATTGTGGGATCACATGTTGTGGAATCACATATTGTGGAATTACATATTGTGGGATCACATGTTGTGGAATTACATATTGTGGGATCACATGTTGTGGAATCACATGTTGTGGAATCACATGTTGTGGAATCACATGTTGTGGAATCACATGTTGTGGAATCACATGTTGTGGAATCACATGTTGTGGAATCACATGTTGTGGAATCACATGTTGTGGAATCACATATTCTGGAATCACTTGTTGCGGAATCACATATTGTGGAATCAGATGTTGTGGAATCACAAGTTGTGGAATCACATATTGTGGAATCACATATTGTGAAATCAATGTTGTGGAATCACATGTTGTGGAATCACGTGTTGTGGTATCACATGTTGTGGAATCACATGTTGTGGAATCACATGTTGCGGAATCACATGTTGTGGAATCACATGTTGTGGAATCACATATTGTGGAATCACATATTCTGGAATCACTTGTTGCGGAATCACACATTGTGGAATCAGATGTTGTGGAATCACAAGTTGTGGAATCACATGTTGTAGAATCACATATTGTGAAATCACATGTTGTGGAATCACGTGTTGTGGTATCACATGTTGTGGAATCACATGTTGTGGTATCACATGTTGTGGAATCACATGTTGTGGAATCACATATTGTGGAATCACATGTTGTGGAATCACATGTTGTGGAATTACATATTGTGGGATCACATGTTGTGGAATCACATATTGTGGAATTACATATTGTGGGATCACATGTTGTGGAATTACATATTGTGGGATCACATGTTGTGGAATCACATGTTGTGGAATCACATGTTGTGGAATCACATGTTGTGGAATCACATGTTGTGGAATCACATGTTGTGGAATCACATGTTGTGGAATCACATGTTGTGGAATCACATGTTGTGGAATCACATATTCTGGAATCACTTGTTGCGGAATCACATATTGTGGAATCAGATGTTGTGGAATCACAAGTTGTGGAATCACATATTGTGGAATCACATATTGTGAAATCAATGTTGTGGAATCACATGTTGTGGAATCACGTGTTGTGGTATCACATGTTGTGGAATCACATGTTGTGGAATCACATGTTGCGGAATCACATGTTGTGGAATCACATGTTGTGGAATCACATATTGTGGAATCACATATTCTGGAATCACTTGTTGCGGAATCACACATTGTGGAATCAGATGTTGTGGAATCACAAGTTGTGGAATCACATGTTGTAGAATCACATATTGTGAAATCACATGTTGTGGAATCACGTGTTGTGGTATCACATGTTGTGGAATCACATGTTGTGGTATCACATGTTGTGGAATCACATGTTGTGGAATCACATATTGTGGAATCACATATTCTGGAATCACTTGTTGCGGAATCACACATTGTGGAATCAGATGTTGTGGAATCACAAGTTGTGGAATCACATGTTGTAGAATCACATATTGTGAAATCACATGTTGTGGAATCACGTGTTGTGGTATCACATGTTGTGGAATCACATGTTGTGGTATCACATGTTGTGGAATCACATGTTGTGGAATCACATGTTGTGGAATCACATGTTGTGGAATAACATATTGTGGAATCACATGTTGTGGAATCACATGTTGTAGAATCACATATTGTGAAATCACATGTTGTGGAATCACGTGTTGTGGTATCACATGTTGTGGAATCACATGTTGTGGAATCACATGTTGTGGAATCACATGTTGTGGAATCTCATGTTGTGGAATCACATGTTGTGGAATCACATATTGTGGAATCACATGTTGTGGAATCTCATGTTGTGGAATCACATGTTGTGGAATCACATATTGTGCAATCACGTGCTGTGGAATCACATGTTGTGGAATCACATATTGTGCAATCACATGTTGTGGAATCACGTGTTGCGGAATCACATGTTGTGGAATCTCATGTTGTGGAATCACATGTTGTGGAATCACATATTGTGCAATCACGTGCTGTGGAATCACATGTTGTGGAATCACATATTGTGCAATCACATGTTGTGGAATCACGTGTTGCGGAATCAAATGGCGTGGAATCACATGTTGTGGAATCACATGGTGTGGACTCACATGTTGTGGAATCACATGTTGCGGAATCACATGGTGTGGAATCACATGTTGTGAAATCATATATTTTGAATTCACATATTGAGGAATCACATGTTGTGGAATCACATATTGTGGAGTCATATATTGTGAAATGACTTATTGTCCAAACCCATATTGTGGAATCGCATGCTGTAGAAAACACGTTGTGGAAATATATGTTTTGGAATCATATGTTGGGAAATAAGATAAAGTGGAGTCGCATATTGTATAATCACTTGTTGTGGAATCACATAATGTGGAATCACATATTGATTACTGTATTGATCACAAATTGTTGAACCACGTGTTTTAGAATCACATATTGTGGAAATGCATATTGTTGGGTCACGTATTAGGAAATCGCTTATTTTGCAAACCCTTATTGTGGAATCGCATGCTGTGGAAGTACATGCTTTGGAGGCCCCTGTTATGGGATCACATATTCTGGAATCACTTATTGTGGAATCACACATTGTGGGCTCACACGTTTTGAAACCACATATTGTGTAAACCACATATTGTGTAAACCACATATTGTGTAAACCACATATTGTGTAAACCACATATTGTGTAAACCACATATTGTGTAAACCACATATTGTGTAAACCACATATTGTGTAAAACACATATTGTGTAAACCACATATTGTGTAAACCACATATTGTGAAAACTACATGTCGTGGAAACCACATATTGTGAAAAACCACATATTGTGGAAACACATATTATTGAGTCACGTATTGTAGAGTCATATAATTTAGAATCACATATTGTGGAAGCACATTTTATGGAGTCGCTTATTATGGAACAACATATTGTAGATTCTCACGGTATATAAGGACATGTTGTGGAAGCACAAGTCGTAAAAACACATAATGTGAAAACATACAATATATTATGGAAGCATATATTGTGGGATTATAGATATATACATATTATGGAGTCATAGAGATCGCTACCAGTGGGATTATACCTTTCACTTGAGTCCGATGTGATCTGTCAACATTTTAATAGAAACATTCATTTTGGTGTTATCAGATTATTCAGCGAGTGATATGAAAGTTCGTTTGCTCTGCTGTTCTGGTTGCTGTGGGGCGTTGAGTACCCCCAGTTAACTGGTGTATGGCAATAATTTATTTTGATTTTTCCTTAACGTTTTTTAATCGTCCTTTTTCCGACCGCACTCAAGTTTAATTCTAACGGGTCAATTGAAAAGTCCCCGGCCGCTCATAGTAAAACACATTTTTTTGGCAAAATTCGTTTTTTTTATTCAACATAATTCCCTTCGAGGGTGATACACTGATTATAGCGACCCTCCAACTTTTCGATACCTTTTTTGTAGTACGATTTGTCCTTTGCTTCAAAATAGGCCTCAGTTTCGGCGATCACCTCTTCATTCGACGAAAATTTCCTCCCAGCGAGCATTCTTTTGAGATCTGAGAACAGGAAATACTAGTAGTCGCTGGGGGCCAGATCTGGAGAATACGGTGGATGCGGAAGCAATTCGAAGCCCAATTCATGGATTTTTGCCATCGTTTTCACTGACTTGTGACACGGTGCATTGTCTTGGTGAAGCAGCACTTTCTTTTTCTTCAAATGCGGTCTTTTTTCGGCGATTTCGTCCTTCAAACGGCCCAATAACGCTGTGTAATAGTCGCTGTTGATGGTCCTTCCTTTTTCAAGATAGTCAATGAAAATTATTCCGCGCGCATCCCAAAATACATACGCCATAACCTTGCCAGCCAACTGTTGCGTTTTTCCACGCTTTGGGGCGGGTTCATTGTGTGCAGTCCACTCGGATGACTGTCGATTGAACTTCGGCGTGAAATGATGGAGCCATGTTCCATCCATTGTCACATATCGACGCAAAAACTCGGGTTTATTACGCTTGATCATCTCCAAACACTGCTCCGAATCATCAACTCGTCGTTGTTTTTGGTCAAAAGTGAGCTCGCGCGGCACCCACTTTGCACAGAGCTTTCTCATACCCAAATATTCGTGAATGATATGATGTACACGTTCAGTTGATATCTTTAGAGTGCCTGCTATTTCATTCATTTTCAATTTACGGTCATTCAAAATCATTTTGTGGATTTTTCTAATGTTTTCGTCGGTAACAACCTCTTTTGGGCGTCCACTGCGTTCACCGTCTTCGGTGCTCATTTCACCACGTCTAAACTTAGCATACCAATCCTTGATGGTTGATTTTCCTGGGGCGGCGTCTGGAAACTCGTCATCAAGCCAAGTTTTTGATTCAACTGTATTTTTTCCCTTCAAAAAGCAATATTTTATCAACATGCGAAACTCCTTTTTATCCATTTTTTTCACAATAACAAAAGTTGCTTCACTCAAAATACTATAATTCACAAACTAATGATCCGACATCTGTCAAATTTATACAGACGTCCTTTGAAAGTTAGGGCTAACTAAAAATCATATGGATTTAATTCTAGTGCCCCCATCTATGTGCCTGGCCGGGGACTTTTCAATTGACCTGTTATATTGCGTTGGAATCGCGAGCGCACTAAATTTTATTTTTTCTTATCCCTTTTAACTTCGACCGCACTCTTAGTTAATTTTTCGTCAACTGACCATTTAATTTTAATTTTTTTGTTTTCTTTGTTTTTATTTGTCCTTATTTAATTGACCTTTTTCCGACCGCACTAAAGTTTAATTCTATTTTACGTTGGAGTCGCGAGCGCACTAAATTTTATTTTTTCTTATCTCTTTTAATCTCGACCGCACTCTTAGTTAATTTTTTGTCAACTGACCATTTAATTTTAATTTTTTTGTTTTCTTTGTTTTTATTTGTCCTTATTTAATTGACCTTTTTCCGACCGCACTACACTTTAATTCTACTTTGCGTTGAGTCGCAAGCGCTTTAAATTTTATTTCTTCTTAAGTCTTTTAATCTCGACCGCACTTTAAGTTAATTTTTTGTCAACTGACTTTAATTTTTATCGTTTTTCTTCTTTGTTTTTATTTTCAGCGCCTACCTTTTTTTACATAGTAAATTTTTATTGCCTACTTGAAATTATATTTTAATTTATTATTACTCTTCATAGTTATGCAGGAGAGAGAGCGGGTTGGTGCTGGACTCTATCACTATCTAATCCCCCGTTTGAGAAAGACTGAAAGCAATGTCGCACAATACATTGAATAGAACGGAATATTTTTCTCACTAAATCTAAAATAAACAGAGAACGAATGACAGCAATCATTAGGTTGCATTAATACTTATTCTCATGTATCTTGAATGATTATCATTCAAATTTTTATAACATCAGGGGATGCAGAGAAAGTAGTGAGAAACAAGTCCAAAGTGATTTGTGATGCAAGTGTTCGAACATAATATCGTATTCCAAGCGTGGGTAAAGCAAACCACAACACACCAAGTAGGCGTTGTAAGAGTTATCCATCTTTCGTTGTTTCTAGACGAAAATGACATTCGCCCGTCAGCAAAAAAAATCTTTTCGCACAAACGAATAGACTCTTTAGCACACAGTATGTCAATATCTTATAAAAAATTCACTAAAACATCACACCGAAATCATTTTTAAAGGAAAATGTAATGGCTCCCGTAGGGACTAAAATACTGTTAAGTGTAAAGAACCTCGTAAGAATTATTGAAGGGTCGCGCTAGGTATATTCGGCATAATGTCGAACGGTCGAGTACAAAATCCACACAAACTAGAATGTGCGTGGATATCCCGATACCGAAAACCTTTAAAACCGTTCATTAGATTGGTTAAAAATGTCCATTTGCGTATTCCTAGTGAGAAAAATAAACACAATGAACGACCCGACCGCTTGAGAAATTACATTCATGTTTTGGAACTTGTTACAATTTCAAGTAGAAAAAGTTCTCGATTTTCCGCAGGTTCAATCGAGGATTATGCCTCTTTGGTAGAATAAACTTACAATTGATATCTCTAAAATTATGTAATCTGCAACAGAACTCCGCGAAAGCCTCTTTTTTCGCCCGCACGGGTCATCAACGTTTAAATGTACCATAAAATATCTCTTCTGTACGCGTATTATATAAAAAATAACTTAACTGGTCAAGAAGATATATGTACCGTGCCCAATTTATTGGTTGACCCTTTGCAAATCAATTGAAAGATTGAAATCTCAAAAAGCATATTGCCTTCGTTCTCTTTGCTGTAGAGGCTTCGGCGTCCACCTGCCGTTTAAGCTATATTTTGATTCAGATATAACGTAGTGAACACTAGGTTCATACTTCATAAGAAATCGGCAGAGATAATAGGTTGGATTCTTTTTAAGTGGGCGAAAACTATACTGAGATCGCTAATTCCTCATTTACTGGTGATCGGCATTAAACAAATGCGGTACTTATCGTACACAATACTGTGGTAGTGTTTAGCTATGCACCAACCACGGGTTCGGATTCAGCTAACACCCACTGAATAGCAGAGAAATTGTCACACAAGAAAAATCAAACGAATAAAATGCACTGTGTTTATTTAAAACTTCTTTATTAATTTTCCGCAACACTTAAATTTACACTTGAAATCTGTCAACTATTTTACTGTAGATTACTTAATCAGTACTTGGTTTATATCTTTTAGATCACACTGAAGAACTGAGTTTGTATACTTAATGGTGGCTATATTTCACAAATACCCTTCTTTCGTAGATATATGACTGGTTTATTTTTAGTATTAAAAAGAAAACCGAACAGCACAGCGGTAGAGACTCGACTCTTTTCTTCTCGTCATTAACTTAAAAAGATTAACCGCAGCACGAATCCATAAATTTGTGTTTCAATTTATCGCTCACGACTCCTCGAAATAACGTAACTCCTTGGTTGATGAAATCTGACTGGTTATTGGATGCCTCTTTACAGACATCCAACGAAAACGAACCTAAAGGATTCGCCGCCAATGGAGAAGGTCCAAACAAAAGGAAACAGGGAAAAACTCATGTAGCAGATCGAATCCCCTGCTACATGTTTGGGCAAGATAAACTGCCGCCATCCGCAAGGGATAGATTCTTTGATTGACGTGAGTCAATAAAACCCTTGCCGAAGGCAGGAATCTATTTTGGAAAAATGAATCAAACATTGGGTATGGCCGTTGTTAGATCATCTAAAATAAACAAATTTCGGTCGTATGATTCGATGCATGTTATCTTAGGGATATGTTAATCCCATTGAAGGTACTGTCAAGCGAAAGTATCCGCTTGGGTGTTTACTTTGTGTAAACTAAAATTGGTGGTCATGACCGATGCTGGTGATCGTTCAAGAAACGGCAACGGATCATAAAATCGGTCATGCTGAGATAAGTAAATATGCGCGCCTGAAAGGCCAATGTTTAATTTGATCTTCTTTACTGGTAGGAAAGATAGATCGTAGACATGCCGTTGGAAATCTGGCTTGCATATGTGCAAGCAACCCGAAATAATGCTAGGTCAATGAATGGGTACGAAGATAACACACGGAAAGATCAGCGTGTGTTGGTAGATATGTGCCATCCATTGTTCGGTCGCGGAAGCTCGTGGTGATGCTGAATCGATGTCATGGTAAGATGATAATCTTGCCATGAATTATGTTTTCAGAAATGACCGTGGAGAAGGGGTTTGGAAAAACCCCCCAAGGAAAGGTAAGCTGCCTATAAGGTATTTATGTCGGTTATCCTTTGGGATAACCGAATTAATTCCAGCAAATTGGTTGGCGGTTAAGGCCGTAGCAAGGTTGTATAATCTTGCTGAAGATTCGACTTCAAGGTAAGTCGCATTGCTGGAAATGGTGGGGATCGAGCGATGCATGACTCTTCGGGCCCTGAAAAGCCCCACAATACTGTCTCATAACGCTTCGCATAAAAGAAAATTTAAAAAAGGTTGATGATATGTTTAATAGAAGAGTAATTTCTGTTGTACCAGCAATGGCACTGTTTTTTTTAAGCATTTATTTGCAAAAGAAAAAGCAGTACAGATAAAGTTTTTTTCAATATCAGACTAAATTCTAAGCCTATTTTAACATATTACATTTTGATGTAATGGCACTGTTACTAGGTTAAACTAAACTTTTTCACATTGCCCTCGTTTGCATTGCAGACAAATGATCTATGGATATGATCTTCTGATATTAACTCGAATTCCACTAACTTATTTGCGAATAAATAGCAAGTTCAACTGCCTCAGACAGGATTTAGCAATGAGGTCTCAAACTACCTCTTGAATCACTAGGGCAATTTTATTTTAAGGTTCTTTGGCTTATTATTATTCACGAAGGAGTATCCGATATAGTTTTCTACGTATAGTTGACAAAAACGCTTTTCTCTTGGTGGAATAGTTTATTAACTTCAGGTTATTAAGTGGTCATCATCATCATCATCATCGGCACTACAACCGGGGTCCGGTCTTGGCCTTATTTAGCAAGTCTCGACGCTTGTTAAACCTTCCATAATAATTTATTTTTACAGGCAAAGTTATTGGACTTGCGCCATTATTAAGTGATACGTTTAATAAATGTATTATTGTGAACTAATATCTGACATTGTATAAGCTCATAATTTTTAAAATCACGCTTGTATTACATCCGTCAACTCAGGAATCTCGAAATGAAACAGTTTAAATCTAAACTAAGCGATGAAAAGATGCATTTGTTTTTCACATTGAACCTCCTATTAATTATTTTGCCCGAATAGTAGACTTGTTTTTGAAATGCGCTCTGTAAGGACTTATGGTACTCGTATGAAACCGACTAACGAAGTTGATCATGGGGTTCTCTTTTAGAATGCCATCAAGGTGCGTAATATATTTCCAGTTCGCCCTTTCATTCTGTGCAATAAATGTACACATTGTTCTGTTTCGAACTACTCATTCCTAATCATGAACTAAGTGCTACGCTTGAGTTTAATTACGTTGTTGCACTATTAACTTTTTGTTTTACTTTTTTGTTATATCTTTTTTCTCTTCTGAAACTTTCACATTATTCCACGTGTTCTATTAAATCAGTGTTTATTTTGAGTCATTCATTCCTAAAACAAGGTATTGTTTTAACATTAACACATGTAATACTTTTCCATAATTTTGCATTACTTATACCAGTAATTTGTAATATAACAGAAATGTGAATCAAACAATATTTAGCTGTGAATATTTAATAATCTGGCTTATATTTTATGTTTTATTTTACTTATATTTTTTATTACAGCGATGGATTTTATTTAATAAATATCAAGTTAATATATAAGTTTTGTCAAATGTTTCTCGAGTTTTTAATATTTATACAAATCCTTTTCGACAAAAAGAAACAACACAAAAATAATAATACAATGTCGTACTTTCTTAAGAGTGTATTTTCAAACTAATTTATTAGGTATTTTAATAAATATAATTATCAAACAATCAGAATATCGTGTATTTTTATATATAGTATGTGATTGATCGATATATAATACATGTGTACACAAATAAGGAAAATCATTTAACTGTAATTGTCGTAGTGTTTTTAATTAGGTTTTTGTCCATTTAATATTAATTTAATTATAATACACTTAATAAACTATAAAGATGAAGAAAAAGTAAAAAAGTCGAATTTTCTTATTAAGTGATATGGGGATTCAGATTTTTAAATGAATTCCACAAATTGTAGCGTGGGGGGGGGGGGGGGGTGTAACGAAAAATTTGCATCTATTAACATTGTTTACCACTAGCCACGTGGCCTCCAAGGCACTAATTAAATTCAACCCTAACGTGAATGATTGTTTACCACTATCACTGTAATAGAAATGATAAAATATATATTTAAACATTTTTAACCCTTACGGACGAGAGGCACGACGAGTGGCGAGTGAGGGGAGGAGGCGGTCGGTGTATATGTTAGATTTCGTTATCTCCAACCGATAGGGTCTCACTATTGGTTCTTGGAAAGGCTCCTTGGCTGTTGATGGACTTTTATACGATGTTTGAAATGACACATCATGACAGAGATAAGATAATACAAGATTCTTCTAAGAGTTTTTTTTTTTTTTGGTTTCGGTAGGAAGGTGGAAATCTTCAAAAGATACTTCTAGACCGATCCAGAGGCATTATTATGGCAAATTTAACAAGCCTAGGATATGGACCGGATACACGACGACGACCACGGAAACGAAAATGGCTAAACGTTTTAAGAATTTTTTCATGGAACGTCCGCTCACTATACAGAGCTCGAATTGCACAGCAGCTAGCCGATGCCCTCTCCGGATATAAGGCTGACATAACAGTAATGCAAGAAATAAGATGGACGGAGAGTGGTGTTGTTCAAAGAAACGAGTATGACATTTAATACAGCTGTCATCCAAAAAACCTTGTGCTCGTGGTAGGCTTTCTAGTCAGCCGAAAATGAAGCCTGCCATCATCGTCTTTAATTAAACTCTTCGCTTGATAAGCAAGCTTAAGAACATAAGCCTCATAAACGTTTACGGACCTACAGAGGAGTACTCTGACGACGAAAAAGAAGAATACTACGAGAACGTCGAACGGCCCCACAATGCCCGCCCAAGATACGATGTGAAAATCGTTCTTGGTGATTTGAACGTGAAAATAGATCGGGTGGGGGTTTTCAGGCACTACGCAGGTTCCCATAGTTTGCATGAGAACACTAATGACAATGGACTACGAGTCATCGAACAGGCAGCATCAAAAAACTTGGTCGTTGCAAGTACCAGGTTTCCCCGTAAATATATCAACAAAGCCACCTGGGTACACCTGATGGAGGCACTTGCAACCAAATTTACCACGTGTTGATAGATCGCCGCCACTCCTCGAGCCTGATGACGGTATGAACGTACCGAGGTGCCGACGTCGACTCGGATCATTATCTCGTTGGTATAGTTTTCCAATCCCGGATTGCCTAACGGAGACGTATTGCCTCCGCGGGTCAGGTTAGAATCAACGGAGTGTCGGGCGTAGAAGAGGAATGGTCACGCCTTAAAAATACTATCATTGGTACCACTAACTCCATCTTAGGCAGTAGTCGTAGAGATCGGAGCGACTGGTTTGATGATGAGTGCAAACCAGCGACTGAACGTAAAAATGCTGCATACCGGAGAATACAGCAGTCTCATAGGACGCGGGTACGCGAGGAGAAATACAAGGGACTCAGATGATCTGAAAAAAGACTTCATAGACAAAAGATAAGTGCCCGGGAAAAAAAAACCTTGTCTGTGAAATAAAGAAAAGTAGAGAGCGGGGTCCGCACCAGGCGCGGAAGTTCTACTAAATAATCCGCCGTATGACGCGGTACACACCACGCTGCATTTACTGCAAGGATAAAGAAGGTAATCTGATGTCACCAAGCATTGAGGAAACATTAAAAGCCATAAGACAGCTCAAATCAAATAGAGCCCCCGGTGCTGATGGCATACCAGCTGAGCTGATCAAACAAGGAGGGACAGCGTTACATAACGTAATTCATGAGATCGTGGTGCACGTATGGGAGCAAGAAGAGATGCCGGAAGATTGGCGTCGTGGTATAATTTGCCCCATACATAAGAAGGGAGATATCACACTGTGCACCAATTATACGGGTATAACATTACTAAATACCGCCTATAAGATACTGTGGCTTTTTCGACCTAACGCCACTGCTTACCTCTTGCAGGTGTAACACAAAAACTTCTTCCTAGAGCACCTAAAAAAGCCTTGGAAAACAATTTATTATGGCGGTTTCATTGAACGCCATTACTTACCTTTCTATTATCTACTCAAAGATTTCTCCTAAGCACCTAAGCGCATAGTTTTTCGCTATTGCAAAAGCATTAGCACCAAACAGACATTTCTCCCAAGGGCTTGGTTGCATGAAACGCATCATGTTCCTGAAAAGCAACTCGGTTGCAGCACCAAGCAACCGACATAAATTCGAACCATATCGGTGCTAATATCTTCCAATGAATTCCGCAGGAAATATTCCCCATTTTTATCTGCATACATGTCAGCCGGTCGTCTGACCCATAGGCATATCTTACCTCGCGATTGGCTGCCAAAGGAAATCGAATTCTCTATAATGTAAATATACACATGAGAGTTCGATCCTCTGAGCCGCCATGGTTATGTGCACGATCGGCATAGATGATGTACGCAGTTGCCATACTATGTAAATCCAAATTCCTGTCGGTATGATGGTTTGCACCAGCTGTAACCACTTCTTTTATTGTTTCCCCTGGTTGGATTCGTATATCCACAGTCAGCATACTCATGGACACACAGAATGAACAACCGAAGCGATCATGGCGTGTGTGTTCGCCCTCGCTGTGACCAATGTGTCAGAAAGCTGCTCCCATTGCTGGCCCAGCGAGGGAAGAATTCAATTTACTCCTTTACTAGTTAAGTCGAAGTATAACCACGGTAGTGTGTGTACATAAGTCTAAGTGATAATTACAATTAATAAATCAGAACTATTTTTTATGTTTTCGCTGTTTGCTGTCGCTCTAAAGTTTCATTTAAATTACCTTCGGAGCTAAACTTAAGTGATAATTGCAATTAATAAATAAGAACTAACCTTTAAGTTTTCAATGTGTAGTGTTGTTATATAGCGTCATTTTGAATAAGTTTAAATAAAAATACTAGATGAACTACAGTGTTTTATTTTCTGCGCCTGTGATCAATGGCAATTAAGTTGGGAAGTCTTAGTGAACCTGTGCCCCTGTGGCACGTTACTAAAGAAATTCCCTTATCCCACAATACTCTCCACTGTCCTACAAGATCGGATACCCCCATACACTAAAGTCATCATTGCTCAATATCAGTGTGGCTTCATCGCAGGCAAATCAGCTATTGATCAAATATTCGTCCTAAGGCAGGCGATGGAAAAATGTCTGGAATTTAAGATTTCATTATATCATATATTTATAGACTTTAAGGTCGCGTATGAAAGCATAATCAGGGCAGAACTATATAATGTCATGAGAAAGTTTGGCATTCCAAACAAATTGATACGACTTTGTAGGTTGACCATGACCAACGTAATTAGTTAAATAAAAATAACGGGATTGCTGTCCAAATCAATAAACATCTTTAATGGACTCCGACAAGGGGACGGTCTGGCATGCCTCCTCTTCAACCTGGCGTTGGAGAAATCAATCCGTGACTTTGGCGTCACAATTAGAGTGACTATTACCACAAAGTCCAGCCAGATAATTGCCTACGCAGATGACATCGACATCATCGGTAAAACCGAATCGGCTGTACTGGGCTCCTTCACCCAGATCCAGCAGGCGGTACAAAAACTGGGACTGCACATTAATGAGGGGAAAACTAAGTATATGGTGGCAACTTCTGCGAAGTTCTTCTGCCGCGTTCGAGAGGAAGGTCTTTAGGAGAATTGTTTGTCCCATATGTGAGGGAGGACGATTCCTGAGACCCTACAACCATGAGTTGTACGCAATCTACCTTGAAGCTAATGTTGTAAGAAAATTGAAGCTCGGTAGACTTGTGGCGGTTCCGCCAAACCCCACGGTTCGCTTACCTGAAAAACCGCCATAACTTCGACCCAACTTATAAGTTTCGCTAATGCAAGCGCATTAGCACCTGAAGTGCTTTACGCATCTAGGTTATCAAATTTATAATCTAAAAGTCCCTGTAAAAGAAAACTTACCTTTCATGCATCCCTTCGCATACAATTCAATGTAAGATTTCTTGTCTACCTTTTCAGGAATCCCAAAACCTATTCGCTACCTTCGGTTGCCGGGCAAATTCCACCCCTCCCACACCGTCACCGCAATCTCCCCGCAGCAAAAACATTTCCTTCCCAAGGATAACTACTGCTTTCAATGCATTACCTGGAAATGCCTGCAAAGAATTTTTCCTACAAGGGCATTCATATATGTATCAATGCGTCTCTGCATAAGCGACCAAAAATTATTCGAATTTCCTATTAGTGTAGATTTTCACACTAGAGTTCGACACTTGCGTCGCCATAGATACCATGTACCATGGACACAGATGGTATATACAAACCGCCATTGTATAACCATCTAATCTGCCTTGCAATGACTTGCAACTATCGATACAGGTGCAAGCACTTACCCAGAATTGCTCCTTTGTTTGAATCTCCAAACAAGCATCGACTTCGCGCATAGCCGCCCGATTGAATTCAAAGCATAAACAATGCGAATATAGAATCCGTTTCCCGCAAAATGAATTTCCCTGCATATACAAATGCAAGCGAGAGATTCGTTTAGTCCACCAACCCATTAACACCATTTCTTCGATGCGTCGCGTCTATTTATTTAGCCGCGACGCACATCTCAAACAAAGATCCAATTAGGTTTTGTTTGCTTTACCGAACTCACATCTCCTGGATGCACATTATGCCCCTTCTTGGTGTTTCAGATTCGTTATCATGGCTTCGACCCATGAAAAGAACCGACGTACACATATACATGTGTACCATGACGATATCCTCTATGAGATCCGGTTATCACCACCGTAAAGGCGAATGCACCCAAATTTCCCTTGTTAGCGAATCAACCGCTGAGTCTGATTACAACCATCAAAGTGGACGGTGCGTTCGCCATCCACCGGACTGGCGCCGGTACGGTGTGAAAAAAAAAGTCGAGTTTGAGTCGAACGCGTATCGAGTCGTATTAATTTGCACTTAAAAGTAATTTTTCTTATGTCCCGTGTATAATACCACAACTAGAGTACTTTACCATACATTGTGTTTGTGCGTTCGTTTAATCGCCAGTGTAATTAGAATCGGCCCTTTGTAATCTAATCAAATTCAATAAATAATAATAAACTAAATCAGTGCATTTCATTTGTCTATTGTTGTTTCCTGGTGATCGTTCGTTTGCAGGCCGCGGAACAATCGTAAGTGACATCGGAACTTTAGTGACAATAGATGATGGGGATGGAAGTGAACGGAGTGCCCATGCCTGGAACAATGCTTGCTGCCGATAGACTCCGGGGAGCGGGACATCTAGCTCGAAGGAGCGAAGAGGAGCCTGCCCGGCAAGCCACTTGTGGGGTGATGTATGGAAGTCGACAGCATGGCAGACCTTGTCTGCGATGGAGGGATGGAATGAACCAGGACGCCCAGAGCCTGGGAGTTCGAAACTGGATGACATCGGCTCAAAATCGGAACGGTGGAGAGATTTGTTAAATAAGGCCAAGACCCGATCCCGGTTGTAGTGCCGATGATGATGATGAGATAGCCAATGAATTCTTTCACAGCAAGAATAGAGGTTTGCGTTCTATTTAAGATTGTGTCCGACTGGCCAGCAGAGCCAATAACCACAACCAACTAGGTAGTGCCTAAGAACAACAACAGACCCGAAATTCAACAGACCTGGCGCCATTGACATATCGAATGGCGCTGAGTTGTTTTTTAAGTTCGATTAGAACCACAGATGCCTGGTATGCAGACCACGATCTTTGGATGGTCCAACATCAAAGGAATCTGATTGAGGAATAAAAACTTATTTGTTTGTGTATTTGAATATTCATCCCTTGGATCCAATGAACCGGCATTGTAAGTAATGCATGTATTTTCTTTCGATTGTCTAAGGGTTAAGCAAACTATTCAATTAATATCATGGTTCTCAATTAACCAAAGTTTAACATGAAACGTATTCATTTAACATGGGATGATTTAAATATATCGTCATGACAGCTACACGCCACGATAAGTTAGCATTTGGCCGTAATCTCAACAAAGTTTCCCTTTTATCTCATTTTGTGTAAAATTAAAACAAAATAAACCTACATCTTACCTCGATTTACATGCGCAAGTCACACTAAAATAGATCGAATAGATTCAATTTCGCAACGCCGTATATCTTTCCATATTTTACCGATCATTCGCTGCATCGTTTATTCTATTTCCAGAGGGTTTTGTTCTATCACTCAACACAACAAGAAAACATTATAGTTGTGAAATCAATCACTTACGGCATCTCTAAGATCATTCATTTTTTATATAAAAACCTAAGGGATATAATAGAACGGTTAGTGATAACGCATATCTTAGTTAATATTTGGGAGGAAACATATAAGAGGAAGTGGTAACAACAAAGAAACCTCTTTAAAACCACATTCCCTCAGAAACAACGAAGTCAAACTTATGAGATAAATACCTGGAAAGCTTTGAGTGTGCTCTAAACTTAATGTGCACCCTTAATTCGCACCCCTTTTCCTTACAGACAAATTTGCAATTTGCTTTTGCATTAAGGTTCAAGTTGTACGTGGTTTTGAAGCGTCTTTTTACTCACCAACACAAGCTGCAACAACTTACAACGGATCTCATACCACGATAGAAATCTAAGTATCTGTAAATACATTGTGCATATGCTGACTACTTGTTGCATTTGAAAGTTTGTTGTTCTATCTCTAAACGCGTCTCTGTTGGAGCTTAGAATGCAATTCAACATACAGTTAGTTTGGTTTAGGGAACGTTTAGGTTGTAGAGCTTCGGTCGGTTTACAAAACGTCAGCGGTTATAATCGGCATTTTTCCTAAAAGCAAATGCATCTCTAACGGTTTTCTATATTCAAATTCTCACATATAATAAGTGTAATTGACAAATCGTAAAAAAAACTTCTTAATTAAATAAATGCGTTCCAAAGAGCTTAGAATGTTCCAACGCTAAACCGTCAGGACCCTAAATACTACTTAATAACAAGATGTAAACTTTGTGTAGTGTGTACCGTTTGTGTTTTTTTTTATTTTATTATTTTTATTTATGGTGTTTTTTTACTACTTAGTTTCAATCAGTTAAGCTTGTTAGAAAACACGGAAATAATGTTTATCAATAAAAGCTTAATCATTATGTCCAAGTTGTAAAGTCTTCCCTTTTTCTATTGTTTGTTTTTCCGTATTAGGAGAATAAATGTCGTAAAAGTGTTGCTTCTAATTATCTTATAAAGTACGTGTGTCATAATTATAAAGCGATTGATAATAAATAAATACGTGTGTGCTAATACGGTGAAGTTTGTGCACACTTGTGTTTGTGTATGTAGTCACAGTGTAATTAATTATCGTAAAATTTATTAAATATATTGTAATAAAAATTAAGAGAGAGGAAAAAGTCTAATCTAAGCCAAATAGTGCTGTATTCAAGGGCTTACATACAACATTTCATTCAGTGTGACCTTCGGCAATATATAAAACATGATAATCAGATAGTGAAGACGCGGCTAGATAGTAAAGATGGTGGGTAATTGCGATGATTAAAAAAGCTGCGTTCTATCTCTATTTCGGAATAGCCTATTAAACGTCAGCTGAAACCGGCGGCACTGAAAAACAAAACATGGAGCTTGTCGTGAACATATATGGGGCAAGGAAGTGTGGCGGTCATACCATATCAAGAGAACTAGCCCCTTTATATCCTTTTAAGGTATTTTTAAAATGATTCTTTGACACAGTGAGTTTTTGGATTTTGAATAACGTGGAAGCTTATTTTCCAATTCCCTTGAAGCGATTCTCTCGCCTTTGCATAGTTAAGTGCTGACATTTAAATGAGACCTTCAAAGCGTTTCTTAGTTGTTCTACTCAGCTACAAATTAATCAATGCATCATTCATTATTAATTGAATGTCTCACTGATTGTAAACAAATACAAAAATTATTTTGCTAAATAAGCAAGTATTAAGTTTACTCTAAGGACAGTTTAAAGGCAGCATATGGTAAATACGATCATCAGAAAGATATTATTGTTGAAGGAATTAATCGGTCGTTTTAAGTGTCCGATTGGAAAGGAGCAATCTCTATGGTTGCCAGAAACCAAGTCATATTAAATGAATTTTTTTAGAGGTGCTAAAATAAACAGATTACTTTAAAACTCCGCAATTTTTTTATTACAACTTTCGACTGTTGAAGAATTCCTTTTTTTTTTTACAAAACGAAATTATATCCAAAAGTGCTGCATTTGCCATATTTTTCAATTCAATTTTTATTTGGTAGATAATTACGTTTATGGTATATTTTACAACTAGTACTTAAGAGATTTAGGATAGCAATTCCTTTACAACTATAATCTTAAATCTATATAACGACAATAGCACAATTTTATTGAATAACAAATAATAAATTAAGAGAAAACTACAATTAAAAACCCTTATTTGAATCTTAAGACTAATATTGCACGAGCTTCCGGTTATTTTATATAGTAATGACCTCTATATAATTTTCACAGACAGAGTACATATGTTGTGATTTAAGATAACGCAAGACGGGAAACGAGAACATTGTCAGAAAAAGAACAATTGACGAAGAAGTTTCGATTGATTTTGTCAATAAGGAACAACTACCGGTTTAACGTTAGCGTTTTCATGTAGTTCATGTGTCGAATAATGCCATGGCAAATTCAGCAACATTTTCAATATTTTATTTTGACACCTTTGCAATTTTATTTTGTGTGTGCGAGCACAATTACACCATACAGGGGGCCCGTTTGAAAAATGGTTTTAAATATTATAATTTTATTTTCGATGCTAAGCTTTGACTTTCTACACACTAATGGATACATAACTCTTACGACTTTGTTTATTTTGTCAATTGTGGTAAGATGTGTTTTTGAAAGATAAGTTTTTTATCTAGAATAATACCTAGATATCTACAGTCTTCGGACCAATCAATATCAACTGCACACATACTGAGTTTAGTGCCATTTGGTAGGTAGCAGTGTTTCCTGCATCTCGAAAACCAGACAGCTTGTGTTTTATTACAATTTATATTTATTTTCCATTTCCTGTAATATACTGCTAGTTTGTCAAGAGCTGCTTGCAAAGAATTGTAGACATTAGTGACTAAGGCACCCGAAGAGAAAATGGCCGTATCATCGGCAAACATAGCTATCTGAATGTTTTCACCTAGACATGGTAAATCTGCGACAAACACTGTGAATAATATGGGACCAAGGACCGAGCCGTGGGGTACACCATAGTGGATTTGGTGAGTAGAGGATATGTCGGTTCCTATACTCACAACATATGTTCTCGAACGAAGAAAGCTCTGGATAATTTTGATAAGCGGCATTGGCAGGTTAAGCTTCAGTAGCTTATAAATCAAGGCATCGTGCCATACCCTATCAAAGGCTTTTTTGATGTCTAGAAGAACCAGTCCCGTTGACTCCTTGTCGATGAATTTACCAGCTATGTGGTTTTTAATGCGCAAGACTTGGTGGATTGTGCTGTGACCACTACGGAAACCGAACTGAAAGTTTGGTAAGATGTTATTGTCTGCCACAAAACGATCAATCCTTTCCTTAATGATTTTTTCTAAGAGCTTACTTAGACAGCTAAGTAGACTAATAGGTCTGTAGCTTTCGGGGCTGTTTTTCGGTTTGCCGGGTTTCGGGATAGGTATTACTTTTGCTGTTTTCCAACAGTGCGGAAAATAACAATTCTTAAGACAAGCGTTGAAAATGAACGTTAAATAGTTACTTGCAGCAGGTGGAAGTGCTTTGATTAATTTGTTGTTAATATTATCGAGACCCGCAGCCTTTTTTGATTTCGATTTTTTTATCAATTCTTTTACTTTGCTGATATTAGTTGCGTAAGTACTTTCAGCTGGTGTTTGAGAAAGTACATGGATGGTGTTAGCAACTTCAGCTTCAGTATACGCGTCGCTTAGATGCATAGATATGGAGTGGTTCTTACTAAACGTGTTAGCAAGTAGGTTCGATTTCTCCACTGAAGAAATAAACAACTTGTCGTGAACTTTAAGCGGAGGAATACTTGACCCTGTCTTTTTCATAATTTTTCATATTTTCCAGAACGGTTTGCTTGCTTTGTCAAGAGAGGAAAGGTGTTTATTCCAACACTTGTTCCTATATGTTGAGATTTCGTTTTTAATGATATTATTTAAGACTTTAACATTAACGAAAACAATCGATTCTATAACGCAGCCATTTTCTTCTTTCTGAGTTTCGTACCCTAATCAGATGTAAGATATTTTCAGGAAGCGGTGCCTTATCAACTAGAGCAGTGGAACATTTAGGTATCGC
Organism: Microdon myrmicae; assembly: GCA_963931805.1. Lineage (NCBI taxonomy): Eukaryota > Metazoa > Arthropoda > Insecta > Diptera > Syrphidae > Microdon > Microdon myrmicae. Next base: position 169,852,542 of record OZ007498.1, on the reverse strand, counting down.
AAGATCGGCCGCTCTATTGATAACAGAAACAAAATTGTTGCATAGGATATCAGTGTGCTCGCTACAGGTTATAGAATTTAGGCTGGTATCACGTAGAACCGAGTTCGTGTTTATATATGATTTATAACAATTCCAGTTGGCAGCGGAATAGTTGTGGTGTAAACAGGTTCGACTTACAGATACTGTATTATTCACTGTGAGGCTGATCGGAAGGTGGTCTGAACTTAACACATTTAGAGTTAATGGTACTGTGCAGTAATTTGGAATATTTGTGATATATAGATCAAGAGTTGAGGGGTTCTTGTTAGCGCTCGCTGGGATATAGGTGGGGAGAAGTGGATAAAGTATGGAAAAACTTGGGCTGGATTCAGTAACATCTAGTAAAATGTTACCCCAGCAGTTTGCCCTAAGACAATTCCACGACTGATGTCTGCAGTTTAGATCACCACCAATAATTACCTTGTTTCGAGTGTTGAGTCTATACAATTTTTGCAGATCCCCCTTAAAGTAAGTAGATTTCTCAATGTTTTGAATTCCACCAAGGAAATAGACCGAAAAAAGACTCACCTTGGAGTTATCACTTAATGTTACATCTATACTAATTTCCTCAATTAACCTAAGGTGCAATGAAGGACGCAAGGAATGTTCTATACATTTTTTCACAACAATGGCGACACCTCCACCACTAGCATGTACCCTGTCTAGGCGATAACATATGTAGTTTTGATGTGAGAAAGAAATGTCTTGTTTGAGCCAAGTTTCTGAAACAAGTGCAATGTCAATATTAAAATTTATCATGAAACTAAAAAATTCATGCTTTTTGTTTTTGATGTTTCTCGCATTCCAAGTTATGATACTAAGAGAGTTTCTTAACATGTTTTTTCCAAGTATAAGTAATGACGTTAAATTGGTCAGCTTTAGTTTGACAAGCACTAAGCTTGGTTACAACTTCATTAAGAAGAGAGTTTATCTCGCTAAATGAGAACAAGTTATCATTAGTTAAAGTTTCTGACGGATTTTTCTTCGTGTGTGTCGTATCACTGTTGAAAGGTTGCTGAGTTTGATGGAGGCCAGAAGCCCAGGTGGATGAAGGAAGTGAAGGTTGACGCACAGATCGGGGTAGTGGAGGAAAATTATCAATGGATAATCGGTCGGGCACTGGCTGCTGTTTGTCACTCGGAAGCTGTAGGGAGGTTGTATTTCCTGTACCACGTCCCCGTGGGGATAATTTTCGGCGAATGTCTATGTACTGCTTTCGGCTTATGCATTCTGGATCGGTGGATTTATGTGGCCTATTACAATTTGCACACTTGACGACCTCATTTGTTTTGCAGTCGGATGTTTTATGGTTTCCCGAACAGATTGCACAGAAGCTATTTATATGACAATGCATCGAGCCGTGACCGTAAAGCTGGCAATTATGACATTGTGTGACCTTACCTGGATTATGTTTTTTAAAGTCCCAGCGAACGATGGTTTTGAACAAGGTGGAGTAGTTCCGTTTTAGTTCGTTTAATTTAACAGTACCGCATTGAATATAGACGATGTACAAGTAGTGTTTGTACAGGGCTTTTGTTGATGAATTTAATGTGATGGTTTTAACATCTAGGCACTTTATCCCGAGTGCAATTAGTTCATTTTTCACTATATCGTTGCTTATCAGGTCTAATACGGATAACACTACCTTTAATGGACGATTTTCCTTACGCGAGTGGGTGAAAAACTCTCATTTTAATTGTAAGAGTTCGGTTCTGATTTTGTTATATATGTCCATTGTTGGGGCACATATTTTTTGTCCAAGTGAAATGTTTTTAATTAGGTATTTGTCTATTTTAATGTTGCTCAAAATATCACGCACTTTAGCACTAGTTGTTTTTAACACCACAATTGGCGGAACGGTTTCTTTAGGAAGTTCTGCGCACAGTTCGTCATTGGTCGGATCCATTTCAGGAGAGTCTTCCATCAGACTTTGAAGTGGTTGAAAAAAGTTAGTGTTTGAACACATTTTAGATTTTTATAGCTCTTTATTGTTCACTTTTGAAAGTTTATCCGGAGGAGTTTGGCCTCCAATAACGGAGTCGTAACGCAACCGTTTGCGCTTAATTTTGTTTAACACACGTGTCCCAGGGGCCATAACTTAACGGATATAACACTTGTTCAAATTTTTGTATGCGGAAAACGAGGCAAAGAAAACAATATAACGATAATTAAATTGTGATAATTATTGTGAAAATAACGGTTGATTAAGATAAATAGCACGAGCAAAACTGTGAGAAAAGTTGTCTCTTTGAAAGTCAGCCAGGTACTGAACCCCATTTGGCATATGTTTTTCATTAATCTTAAACAATAAAATATTCCGCTTACATGTGTAGTACTATTTATTGGCCTGTAGGGACCCGGTAGTTCATGACCTCACCGAGTCGACTCCGCCATTGTTCCCTGTCCTGTGCACTCTCCTTCCACGCTTGACCAGCTGATCCGATCTCCCCAGGGTCAAACCTAACATTGTCCTCCCATTTCCGTCGCGGCCGTCCTACCTCCATTGACCTGCCTCCTCGTTATATTTACCTCCAACGATTCCCCATAAAACTTTATTCTCGAATACGCAGAATTTGTTTTTTCCCGTTTAGTGAGAGCCCATGTTTCGCATCCGTATAGAGCATTTGGAATGATTATGGTTCTATATACACGGAGCTTTATGTTACGTGATAGCAGTTTAGATTTCAGCAGTCTACTGACTGCGTACCAACTAGCGTTGCCGGAATGCAGTCTTTTGTTAATTTCCTTCAACGTTTCGTTACTGGCCGTCAGTAACGTTCCCAGATATTAAAACGCTTTGACGTTTTCAAATAGCTTGCCTCTGATGTTTATATGTGTTCCTCGAGGTCTACCTGCTCTCGCCGTAATCATGTATTTTTTTTGTCTTCATTTATTGCTAGGCCCACCTCTTCTGCCGCTTCCATGATGATTACAATGTTTTTAATTACAGTTTCTAGATTATCGCCTAAAACGGGGATGTCATCCCCATATGCGAGCAATCTTTTGTGTTATTATTCGTGGCTAGTCTGTGTCACAATTTCCCTGTGGTCGCTGTCATCGAATTTTAAGGAAAGTGTGACTACCGCCAATTAAAGGATTAATTAAGATAATACGTGCTGCGAAAATAAAGTGATTAACTAAAATAATACGTGCTGCGAATAGTTAATAAGTGATGGCTGGGAAATAATCGGATTAACCCCTAAAGGCGCTGCCGGTAGGATCCAAATTGTTAAAGGTTTTTTAACAATTATTATAACAATTATTATTGTTTTTGCTTCACTAAACTTACCCCGAATCTTCTTCAGTTTGCTTGATTGTTGGATATTCATCTGTAGGGGTTAATCCGCTTATTTCCCAGCCATCATATAACAGCCAATCGGCATGATTATGGTTCTATAGACATGGAGCTTTATATTACGTGATAGCAGTTTGGATTTCAGCAGTTTACCGGAGTGTAGTTTTTCGTTAATTTCCTTCGACATTTCGTTACTGGCCGTCAGTACTGTTCCCAGGTATTTAAATTCTTTGACATTTTCAAATATCTTGCCCCTGATGTTTATGTGTGTGCTCTGAGGTCCACCTGCTCTCGCCATAATAATGTATTTTGTTTTGTCTTCATTTATTTCTAGGCCCACCTCTTCTGCCACTTGCATGATGATTTCACAGTTTTTACTTATAGTCTCTAGATTATCGCCCAAAACGGCGATGTCATCCGCTTATGCGAGCATTTGTGGGAAGCCGTTCAGGGATGATCCGGCCATTATGTCGACTTGTACTTTTCTGATGACATACTCGAGCACACGGTTAAAAAGATATGGTGAGAGGCCATCCCCCTGTTTTAGTCCGTCGCGGATTTCAAATGGTTCTGAAAGGTGGTTTTCTACTCTAACTCGCCCTTTGTTTTCGTTCATACACATATTTTTTCGGGATTCCCAGCTCAACTACAATATGGTAGAGTCTTTGTCTTGCGACTGAGTCGTAGGCTTTTTTGCAGTCAACGAACAGTTGGTGAACCGTCTCTCCGTATTCCCACTTCTTTTCCAGCAGTTGCCTTATTGTGAACATTTGGTCGCTTATTGACCGGTTCCTACGGAATCTGCATGGGGATAATAGAGAAGTTGGGGTGGAGTAAAATATTTCCTGGCTCTAAAAAGACAACTCAATTTTCTAGAGGTGGACCTGAAGGTGTTCATGCCACGAAAAATTCCCACAGACCGTAACGCCGAACAAAATGTAGGTTCTTCTTAAATTCAAGCTATTCGTCATTAGTTGTGGACCTGACGATCCATTTTTTCTTGTGAATGTTGTGTATTGCGTCTTGTTTGCATTGAAGTTTTAAGGTGGGAGGTATAAAAATGAATAGACTTTACTTTATATTAAATAAATGAAGTCTTTTATTGCCTATTTACTAATTTAGGTGCTCACAGCGCGTGTGTCTTTACTCTTCGGCCTCTGACTGCGAAATGACGCTCCTCGCTGTAGCTGTCGCATGAGCCTACTCACACATATACTTACATATCTATCTGTGCTCATGCGCGCTACACTATACTACATACTGTGTAATATAAACGTATACACATTCTCAACGTGAAGTCATCGAGGTTGATCTTTCCCCACCGCAGAATTCGATCCAGATTCCGATTCAGAGAGTAAATCTGGCTACATCTCAGCTGATGCGACGTTGATGGATTAATCTGCCGATCGATCAAAATTGAGGAAGTGTACTATCATCCGCAAAACAAAATATTCTGTTACCCTTTGATAACAAACCATTGATGTGAAGCTAAAACAAGATTGGAGCCAAAATAAAACCCTGAAAATTAATAGAATATATATTCGAAGACACGTCGTCCACAACAACCCGGATCGGTCGATTTTCGAGAAAGCTCTTTGTCCAGTCGCAAAGTTGTTGGAAAAGTCAGTATGAACGAAGCTCGCTTAGTAACACCAGGCGCGGTAAGACCCTAAGAGATATCCAATGGGAACGCCCTTGTTTCACCATGTTTTTCAATGGCAGATGTCCATCAGTATCAGATAAAGGGGTCAAAAGGTCTGCCGTGGACCGCTTGCTACCGAATCCATATTGACGATCATTTAAAAGACCATTGCATTCCAATTATATAATCAACTCGGCATTGATGGCCATCACCTTGTATAACATAGACAGTAATTTTGTGGGAAATACCTTTTCCCCCTCTTTGGGATCAGCTGAGGTCGAGTGATTTTCCAGCAGGTAGAAAAGGTCCTCTGTACATAAGAAAAGAGAAGGAGTTTGTTAAGATCCAGGACTGTTCGGGAACACAGCTTTTAGGGACAAACGTTCGTATTCCACTTGGGCCGGTTGATTTTCTACAGTCCAGTCACGGAGAATGCGTGGGCGGAATTTCACATTACGTATCGAAGATTACACCAACGCGTTTACGGGTGGTTCCAAATGACAGGCATCGAGGTTTGAATTCGCGGAAAATGAATTCGCGACCACAATGGGTTTATCCTTTGAATTCGTGACCAATACCCCGCTGCCCGTCACTAACGGAAGAAAAAAGAAAAAAGCGCAGTTATTGCAGATAGCCTTTGCCATTGACCAGAAGCGACGCGAACCAGTTGGGCACTCAAGTAGTTTGTTGGTCAACTTGTCATTGTGGACCTTCCTCGCGGTATTTGCCGCCCAAATGCCTGAGTTGGTAAGGAGGTTGTGTCTTGCGTTTGATTCTGCAAATCTAGATTCAACTGGTGAACTTGCTATTGCAGTTCGGCGCAATTACTGAGTGGTAGGTAGGGTCGCAAAGCCCAGCGCCCGATGAAATACCAGCCCATTAAGGGCTTCATGAAATGGTTGGGCTCCTCCATGGTATAGTGATTAGTATACCCGAGTGTCACGCGGGAAACTGGGGTTCGATTCCCCGTCGGGGAGCCTCTGGCGCAAGACTAATGACCCTGCCCGGAAAAAACAAATCATTATGGAAAATTTAACAAGCCTCGGGACTTGCTAAATAAGGCCAAGACCGGCTCTCCCGGTTGTAGTGCCGATGATGATGAAATGGTTGGGTAAAATCCTTGAGCATCTTCCAGAGTTTGGGTGATGGACCCGGTCGAGAAAAAAAAGCATCTCGGGGCACTGACCCAGCGCTATAGGTTCGTCTTTCCTGGGAGAAATAAAATTTAAAAAACTCGATGGTGCTTCTGATACTGACAAAATTCATTCTGTTGACCTCCGTGGGATTGGAGCAGCTCTATTTTTGCCGCTGTAATCTGCTCGCATTTTCTATCAAACCAAGATTTGTCAGATGGTCGTCGTTGGATAGAATGCGGAATTTAAAGCTCCATTCTGAGAAGAATAATCTTCGTGAGCGCCTTCGTGGATGGGTTTTTGGCGGGTTTTAAAGAGTCGATTGTTGATGGCGGAGGTGTTCCGCCGAACACCGTTCACAAAAACGACACACGGAGCGAATACTGTCACAAATGAAACACGGAGATATGGTTTTTGTTTTGAATAGTTAAGTAAATTTATTTATTTTCCTTTTAAGTGTACCAAATAGTCGGCTGTTAATTGTTACAAATTTGTAATTTTATAGCAAGTCACTTCAATCGTATTAAAAAACTAATTAGGAAAGGACACTCAAGCACTGGTTGTATATTTTCTTAACAATCTTTAATAACAGGTGCAATTTGACTATGTTGAAAGTTCTTTATTAATGTTTAGAGTTCGCTGTTCTTCCGGCTTCAAACTGAGTCGTAAATAGTAAGTCAATTAAATCGGGTTTTTAAATAATTACATTTAATTCTTGTTTTGTTTCTATTGTTACTATAAATAGCCAAAAACGAGTATCTTTCGAATTTGAATCTCACACGTCACGTTTTTCTAATACCATTTAATTTGTTTTTATTACAGTCGCAAGATTACACACGGGTTCTCGTTGTCTCTTCCTAGTTAACTTACTCGTTGAGATTCTCAATGTAACTGACTTTAAAAAATCCTTATGGGGATGATTCTACTCACCCCACAGTTGTCTTTTTCGCTTTTCTCTTAATTGCGAATCTCTCCGCCAGGGAAGATCGCACTCTTTTTCTTGGTCCAGCGGTTCTCCGTTTCGTCGCAGGCCAGATGTGCGGATGTACCCACACACACTGGCGCGGAGGTTGCCGTCTGTGTGGCCGCAGATCTTCCTGGGATCACCAGAATTTTCACACCTTCTGTTGAGTTGCTTTTGTATACATTCGGGTGTGTGGTTTATTCTTGGCGATCCTGGGATCCTGGTAATTATCGTTAGTTGTGATAATTGTATTTGCTTTGCCCTATGGGAACAGCCTTTTAGTTTATTGTTGTTTCTCCGCAAAGGCCTTTGTTTAGGCGAAGTGCATTGTGGTAGGGCCAAAGGTTTAGCCGACGGATTCTTTTACGGCAATTTTCTTATCGCCGGGGATTTGATGTTTGTCGATATCTGACGCAGCTGTACCACCCACTTGTGTTTATCCAGCTAATGGATCGTTACGCAATTTCCATACTGGGTTGTGTCCTTCGATCGCCGTGCAGGCGTAGGGAAATTGTTCGGGACTTGTGGCCCACATATTTGCATTACCCATATGGCTTACGACAACAGAGTTTTTGTGTGCTTCAGATGGGTAACAAAGGAACCGTGGGATTTTTAGATCGCATTTTCCAATCATAAACATCTAGCGTGGGAGAGGCGTCACGATGTTTATGATTGCAAGAATTTTTGGTCGGCGGGCGAATCGCTGGGCCTTTGTTTGCGTACGTGCGCTTGTCGGCTTGGGATCTTGCGAGGAATTTATGGTCCTAATTGCTATTACCTACACGAGGAGATTATTCTGTTTGTTTTCAGAAAAAATGCGTTTAATGGATGAACCGAATGGATACATTGGTTCGATTGATTTTTACTATTGAATTCAATGTTGAGGTATTTGGAATGTTACCTTTTGTTTTAGGCAGAAGTAACGACTTTTGGGAAACGTGTCTGTGGGCACGTGTAATGGATATAGGTGAGTATGTTCCTTTGGTGGAACGACGATATCTCAACCTATAGTGGGTTGTGTGGTTCGTAGAACCGTGTTACGTGCGACTTCCGCCACCTCCATCGTTTGTTCGTTTTAATATATTTTAATAGTAGATGGTAAGCTGGTGAGAAAAAGACACGATCCACATGTTGAATGTGCGAACATACTCCTGTTCGAGTGTGGGTCGTGTTTTCGGAGTGGATGCTGATGGAGAGGGAGAGTAAGATGATATTTTGATTCCGTTTGTTTTGATTTTTGTTGTTGCTCGATACGGTTTTTAAAAGGAGTTGATTGAGTTCTGTTGCAGCCAGCAGTGAAGTGGAAAATCAGAAGAAAAATTGTCCCGTTTTTGAAAAAGAAGTAACATTTTTGAGAAAAAAAAAAAAGATTGTGAAAGTAAACGTTTGGAAATAAACGTAGAAAAGTTAAAGTTTAGAAATTAAACGTAAAACTAAAGGCGCAAGTGTTTAAACTTGGATTGGCCAGATCTATCCATCATGCTCGTGTTTTAATCCGTCAAAGACGGAAGCAGGAGATGAACATCCCATCGCTTGTGGTGCGATTGGATTCGCAGAAACACATCGACTTCTCTCTAAAATCACCATTTGGCGGTGGCCGCCCTGGTCGTGTAAAGAGGAAGAACCTGAAGAAGAACCAAGGTGGTAGAGCTGCCTCTGAAGAAGAAGAGGAGTCCTAACTGGAGAAGGAGATAATAGACACCCCACTCTGAACTGGTCACCGGAGAAAGGACTAACCACAGGTAACCAATTTGATTTTACACTAAAATTTCTGTGGCGGAAACGTCACAACTGGCGCTGCGGACAGGATGAGATAAGGAGAACATTCCAGTTGCACTCACAGTAAGACCAGAAGACGAATCGGGTTTGCAATTAGATGAGACGCTATAAAATTGTACACGCGACAGTTTGCAATTAACACACACCAAATTACTGAGCAACAATTAATTCCCGGACTATTAACCGAAACCCCAAGAAAACGGGACACTTCAACAAGGTGACGGCACCAGCAGCCCAACCAGTGGCCACGTCCAGGGGTATCCAGCATCAACTCAGGACTAGCAGCCGAGGAGTTTGTTTCTGGTGGAGGAACAATAGAAACAAGGAAGGAAAAAAGCAAAATATTTTTTTTTCTCTTTATACTACATCTATGTTTTACTTAGTTCTTTTTAATCCGTTTTTCTAATTGTTATAATTACTTTTGTATTACGTTACATTTTCTTATATTTTCTTTTTGTTTTTTTTTGTTGTTGTTCTTAGTTTGATTGATTTTTTTTTTCTCGCGTTCAATTTTTTGTTTATTTATTAACAGATTGCTTTATTCATTTTGTAAAACAGACATTCTTGGAGGGGATTCTGCTTTTCTTCCTTTTTCAGCTGCGCGTTAGATTTTTTTTTTTTTGCTGTGTTGCAAAATTTACCATAAGGTGGATATTGTTTTTATACGCGACAAGGGGCACGTTGGATTTTTTTTCCTCTTCTCTTTTTCTTTCCTTTCTCTGTCAAACTCTCTCTCTCTCTTCTCGGGCGGTGTCGTGGCCGTTTGTGTTGTGCCGTCTTTCGTTCGTTCGTGGTGAGGGAACGTGTTTATTGTTGTTTTTCGCGTCCGGTCTATTGGTGTGAGGGTTGGTTCTGTCGACAACGGAGTTGCTCTCTCTTCTCGGGATCCCGGGTTTTGTTTTGTTTCGGGAACGTGTAGGTTAGATTGCCCGAATTTGTGGACGAACGCTCAAAGACGGAAGCAGGAGGTGAACATCCCATCGCTTGTGGTGCGATTGGATTCGCAGAAACAAATCGACTTCTCTCTAAAATCACCATTTGGCGGTGGCCGCCCTGGTCGTGTAAAAAGGAAGAACCTGAAGAAGAACCAAGGTGGTGGAGCAGCCTCTGAAGAAGAAGAGGAGTCCTAACTGGAGAACGAGATAATAGACACCCCACTCAGAACTGGTCACCGGAGAAAGGACTAACCACAGGTAACCAATTTGACTTTACACTAAATTTTCTGTGGCGGAAACGTCGGAACCGCCACACCTCCATAAATGGCGAAGCTATTTAGGTTTATTATGTATTTGAAATGTAAGTGGTGATTTGAAAAAGTTGTCTGAGTTCTCAACGGTACAGTCATCTCCACCGTATATATGCCCAGTTCAGATGTTAAAAACATATTCAGAGTGTTTGCCTCGGTCATCCGGCACTCAGGTAGGTTCCACCACGGGTTGAGTCACATTGCGCTCTCACAGCAAACGCCACAGCCAGCCTCCCACCCTCGTCGACTCTGTTAGAACGTACCAACCGGCCGGAGCTGTGTACGTTAAAATCACCAAGAACAACAATCTCAGAACCCGGGTGGTTGATTTATATTCAGTCATCGATAGGTGAAAAATGTTCGAAAAGTGCCACCAATCGATCGTCACTCCGGGAGCGGTGAAGACAACACAGTCATTTTACAAAAAGCTTCAGCCCTATTTTTACCCAAAAGATGTCCAAGAATCGACCTGGGTTGATCGTCATTCGGCTAGCGATAAACACTACTCATATTACTATTTAGCACATTGTTCAATAAGTCCGGAGACTAGTTAAGAGATGAACAATCTTTATGACTTCTAGGAAGTACTAACCTTCAAACGATATATGTCAAAATTGACATGACAATCAGATCATAACATACTGAGTTATAGTCTTTTAAGTGACGCTATTTTTGCAATATGGAAACCGTGGATGGACGATTTGGGCAGCTCATTGCCAATTTGACTCTGGAGTGAAATTGTGAATCCATGTTTCATCCATTGTCAAATACCTGACTCTGTTAAAATGTACCAATCAGCCAGAGTTGTATATGTTAAAGTCGTCAAGAACGACAACTTCAGAAGCCGGGTGATTGATTTGTATTCAGTCGTCGATACGTGAAAAATGTTCGAAAAGTGTCGCTAATCGATCGTTCATCCGCGAAGCGGTGAAGACAACTGAGAAATTTGATAGAAATCTTCAGCCCTGGTTTTACCCAAATGATGTCCCAATTATGTGGGGTCAAGGCTGATAACCTTGCCCGAAAAACAAATTATTATGAACAATTTAACAAGTCTAGGGACTTGCTAAATAAGGCGAAGACCGGATCCCGGTTGTAGTGCCGATGATGATCATGATGATGATGTCCAAGTTATTGGGTTCTAATACTTCTTCTCTTTGGCTAGCCAAATCGGATCGGGTGAAGACGGAGACTCCGTCCTTAAAACGAAATCTCGAATGTAAGTCGTATCTTGGGCAATGAAGATATGTCAAATCAGTCGAACCCGATTACGTGATAACGAATTTCTTAAATTTCGGTTATTTATCAAAATATTTGCATGTTCTTCTGGCTGGCGTAGTCCACCCCGAGATTCGAATGCGAAACTAATTTACCTCCGGAAGTTTTATCCCAGAAAGTACTGTGGTGGTTCTATGAACCACACAAACCACTATAGGTCGAGATCTCATCGTTCCACCAAGGAACATACTCACCTATAGCTAAACAACACGTGCCCACAGACACGTGTCCCCAAAAGTCCTCCTTTCCACTTGAAATAAAAGGTAACATTCATCCTGGAGTCAACAACTCCACGTATCCACATATACATGGGCCACAAGTCCTGAATAATTTTTCTACGCCTGCACGACGATCGAAGGACATGACTCACCAACAGAAAATGTGTAACGATCCATTAACTGGATGTACACAAACGGTTGGCACAGCTGCGCCAGATGTCGACAGACATCACAGCCTCGGCGATAAGCGAATTGTCGGAAATCCAATCCGTCGACAAACCGTTCTCCTTGTCGCAATATACTTCGTCTAAAAAAAGATATGTAAACAACGATAATTACATTATCCCATGATCGGCTAGAAGAAAACGCTCACCTGATTGTTTACGTCAACAATCCATTAAAGGTGTGAAATTCGTATCACAGAGTGATCTACAGCATGCAGACAATAACCTCCGCGTCTATATATGTGAGAGCGATTTTCTCTGGAGAAAAGATTCTCGATTGAGAGAAAGTCACCACCCAAGGAAAGTGAAAGGAGGAAGAAGAAAACGATGGGGGTGAATAGGATCATCCCTGAGAGAAAGTAACCACAGTCGTCACAGAGAAACCGAAGGAGGAGGTGTGCAAGAAGAGGCAAGGACGGAACGTCGCGTGCGGATAATATTGCAAACGTAATCCAGAAAAAAAAAGTAAATGTAATTAAATCGCGATTGTTAGACGCCGATAAGTGTGTGACGGTCGAGCGCGTACATTGTAAAATCGGCCTCCAGTCGCCTTTTACGGCAAGCCGGCCTAGCTGTGGGTCTATTTTAACGTCCTATTCACAGGGTAAAATCTTGGTGAATTAACGATCAAATGCCAATTACAGGCCCTTAAAATAAACCTTCGTCTCTCTCGAAAAGGTGGTGATATTCCGTCTGCTGCCGTTTTCGGGAAGATTTGTGGCTTTTGTTGAAGTTTTGTGTTACCAGCTGTATCCATCAGACCTCGTCCCTTCTGGCTATCACCTGTTTCGATCAATGCACAACCTTTACTAGAATACGGTTCACTTTAGCCGGATATATCCAAAATTTGTTTGATTTGTTCCTGATCTTGAAAGGGGAACGAATTTATTGTGCAGAGACGTGATTGCTTCCTTAGAAGGATTGTTGTGTGTGTGGCGTGCATTACGCTCAGTATTTTTCATTAAGGAATGCGAATTATATTTTTGCTTATGAATAAAACTTAAATAGTGAGGGTTGCAGAGACATTTATACATATTTAGAGGACACCTGTTTTATTTATGTAGCAAATACATCAATTCCTTTTGAAGAATTGGGGTGAGTGACGGACATTAGGTATGGCAATTTTTCTTTAGGGAGTACACGTCCTTTTTTTGCATGTGAAAGAACCTGAAACGATTATGGCCCAACTTAGCCGAGGGCATCGGACGACATTATAACTAGACATTTTTCATCTGACAGCTGTTGTAGAGCACGCGTTAAAAACTTCAGTTTTAGAAGGTTAGGAGGTTACTCCCCAATTAAATATGCTTTCGGGAAATTGAAATTGTTAAGCTGAAAATTCAAAATAACTTCGCAATTGTGAAAATTCAGCGTGCATGGAGAAAAAGAAAAAAGCAAAAGCTGCGCGTTCAAAAGACACCATAAAAAGTTTGCATGGTCGATTTTTGTCTTCTTGTACAGTTGTCAGCGTGCATGGACAAAAAGAAAAAAGTAAAAGCTGCGCCTTCAAATGACACCATAAAAAGTTGGCATGGTCGATTTTTGTCTTCTTGTACAGTTGCCATTGCAGCCGTACAGGACTATAGTGGAACTTCTCCAATAACATCATCCCGACGTCGTTCTGCGCAATTGGACAGCAGACGGACCCCCTGGCATAATGTTGATTTGAAGGCATTCTCGTACAAAATTCAATTGAATCAGCGATTGTTAACAACTGAGAAGTGTCGTAAGTGAAACATCCGAATATCGTCGCCCAAATGGCAGAAACCGAGAAGTTTTAGCAACACTCATAGTCCCCCCATTGGGATCTCGGGGGGACTATGTCAGGGGAAACATCATGCAAGTATTATAATAAAAACGGAACTTTAAGAAATTCGTCATCGCATCGGGGTCGTTCTCGAGGCTCTGTCGACCTTCGACTGATAACCGTATTTTGTAACATCAGGCGCATCGGTTTCACCAATACGGATATAAACGCCGTCCAGCAATATTTGCATATAGCGAAACCTGATATCCTTTCTCTAACTGAGACCCAGGCCGATTCGTCAACTAATTCGAGATATCTTCGTTGCTCGGAATATGACTTACATTCGAGATTCCGTTTTAAGAGCGGAGTTGTAGGGGTTTCTCTATCCTATAGGAGAAACAGCCCACAATTCCAACCACAATACCTACCCATTTCCTTGATAGGTATTTACCTGTAAAACATGTCAAAGGGACGCATAGCTAAACTCGTTATTCTATGCAGATAATGGATAATTGAGTTTAGCTACAATCAACGACATACGGCAACACTATTGCGCTAACCATGGGATTTCCACCGGAAATTCCATTCGTATTGGTTAACAACAACCAAGTCAAACCAAGCAACGCGGTTGCGTCACAGTCCATAGGCTTGGGTATTTATCGAACATTCCACAGAATGGTATTATATCCCCAGCCGATGCGGCGTCCTATTGACTTTTCCCAGATCACCCATTCGCTTGGGATCAATGATCTCTGTTTGCTGGTGAATTACCTTAGCTAAGTTTTCCTCTCTCTCGTATTTCTGTCTTGCTATAGTGCAATGACCTAATAGATTATCACTAGGTCAGTAGACCAGCCGTAAACTCGGCACTGGCGCACACACACCTAGCCAGATCATCCCTGGGTTATTGTGCTTTCCCTTTTGATTTCTCCATTCTGGCTACGCCCATCGATGTCGAACGAATACACAAGTACGTTTCGACCTGGATGAGTGTGGTGAGTTGGGGAACACACAAGAGAGCATGATTACCATTGGCAGATCAATGTGTAAAAAGCAGAAATTACGATTTCCACCCTAAATAGAGTCAGTCGCTATTTGTATCTGAACCTGGTTGTATCTGCGGATGAGATAGTTCGTTTAGTTCACGGAACAAAAAGCCCAAGGAGTCGTTCGATAGAGTTGGTGTACAGATAAAGTTCTTTAGTTCCCGAAGCCTGTTTTGACGGTTCACCTATATTCGCGATTTGCGTACGACCGACCAGCTGAACAGTCTGGCGTTCCCGTCGCGTACTGCATTCCCTGCTTGACAGAAGTGAAATAGTAAATCATAGATATTCTGATTAATCCAGTGAGGCTGTGATTCATGTTGGCAAATACAATTAAGACCCAATTTTTAGCTGTGTAATTAAGTTCAATCGATATTGTGCCATTCATCACAATTTGCGTGTTTTCACCAATAAATAAATAGAAATAAATTTAAATAAATAAGAACGTGTTTTTTTCATTTCTTTCTGTGGATCATCGTTGGGGGATTACAGTGAATCCTGTGCCATACGTTGGCATCATACTTCTACCCCCACAGAGTCTGCGTCGTCGCGCTGTCCGATCAGACCTACCAGAGGAGGTGTTAGAACCCAATAACATGGTCATCATATGGTTGAGGGTCGTGTTGAGGAATTCTGTTAAATTTCTTTGTTGTGTTTACCAGTTCCTGAATGACGATCGACCGTTGACATTTGTCGAACATCTTTCACGTACCGTCGATTGGATACAGAGCAACCACCCGGCTTCTGAAATGGTTGTCCATTCCGATTTTAATGTACACAATTCCGGCTGGTTGTTACATTCTAAAGAACCAACGAGGATGGGAGGCTGGAGGGGATGTTCGCTGTTGGCTGCAACTTGACTCAATCCGTGAAGGAACCTACGCGAGTGCCGGATGCCCGAGGTGATTATGCGAACACCCTGGATTTGTTTTTGACATCCGAACCGAGCATTTATACCGTGGAGTTTGCTGCGCCACTGGAAAACTTAGATCACTGCTTGATATCGGTCGCGCAACCATTTGCATTTCAAACGAATAACCGACCTAAGCAGCTTCGCCTTGTATAGAGGTACGGGCTGCCAACTGGGAAGGTTTGTGAGATTTCTACGCATCCTTTTCGTGGTCGGAGATGTGCTTGCATGGGCGGAGTCGATCACGGAGAAAATTATTCTCGGAATGGAAATCTACATTCCGCATTACATCAAACGGAATTCATCTGATAAACCTTGTTTTGATGAAAAAAAGCTAGCAAATTACAACGGCAAAAAATATAGGTTTTAAACAATGGCGCTCTAATCCCACCATGGTTAACAGGACGAATTTTGTTAGAATCAGAAACGCGTGCAACCAGCCTATTGATACCGCGAAGAAAACCTACAACGACAGAGTGACCAATAAACTCTTTGGGTGGCCGATTGATTCCTGTCCCTTTTGGTCAATGGCAACAATAATATCGCTTACTCCCCTTTTAGTGACGGGCAGCGCAACGTTAGTCAGAAATTCAAAAGCGAATGTGTTCGCGAATTAATATTCCGCGAATTCAAACCTCGATGCCGGTCTTTTGGAACCACCTGTGATCGCGCCGGTACGGTCTTCGATGCGGGATATGAGGTTTCGCCCGGGTACTGGTACGTGATACTATTCAATGCATTCTATGTGGACTGTAGGAAGACAACCGGCCCGGACGGAATACCAGCAATAGTCCGTAAGACGTGAGCTCCAGAACTATCGCCGGTTCTTGGCAGACTCTTCCGCTTGTTTTATGCACGAGAAACTTTCCTACCTTCTGGAAAGCCACTCGAGTTCAGCCAAACCCAAAGAAGGGAAAAAAGTCTCTCCCACAAAATTACCGGCCGATAGCATTAGATAATTACATTTATGGTATATTTTACAACTAGTACTTAAGAGATTTAGGATAGCAATATTCCTTTACAACTATAATCTTAAATCTATATAACGACAATAGCACAATTTTAATGAATAACAAATAATAAATTACGGGAAAACTACAATAAAAAACCCTTATTTGAATCTTAAGACTAATATTGCACTGGCTTTCGGTTATTTTATATAGTAATGACCTCGATATAATTTTCATAGACTGGGTACATATGTAGTGATTTAGGATAACGCAAGACGGGAAACGAGAACATTGTCAGAAAAAGATTGACGAAGAAGTTTCGATTGATTTTGTCAATAAGGAACAACTACCGGTTTAACGTTAGCGTTTTCATGTAGTTCATGTGTCGAATAATGCCATGGCAAATTCAGCAACATTTTCAATATTTTATTTTGACACCTTTGCAATTTTATTTTGTGTGTGCGAGCACAATTACACCATACAGGGGTCTCGTACAGGAGTCATCATCATCATCATCATCGGCACTACAACCGGGAGCCGGTCTTGGCCTTATTTAGCAAGTCCTGGGGCTTGTTAAATTTTCCATAATAATTTTTTTTTCGGGCAAGGTCATTAGTCTTGCGCCAGAGGCTCCCCGGCGGGGAATCGAACCACGGTCTCCCGTGTGACAGGCGGGTATACTAACCACTATACTATCGAGGAGCACCCGTACAGGAGTATCGCTTGAAAAATGGTTTTAAATATTATAATTTTATTTTCGATGCTAAGCTTTGACTTTCTACACACTAATGGATACATAACTCTTACGACTTTGTTTATTTTGTCAATTGTGGTAAGATGTGTTTTTGAAAGATAAGTTTTTTATCTAGAATAATACCTAGATATCTACAGTCTTCGGACCAATCAATATCAACTGCACACATACTGAGTTTAGTGCCATTTGGTAGGTAGCAGAGTTTCCCACATCTCGAAAACCAGACAGCTTGTGTTTTATTACAATTTATATTTATTTTCCATTTCCTGTAATATACTGCTAGCTTGTCAAGAGCTGCTTGTAAAGATTTGTAGACATTAGTCACTAAGGCACCCGAAGAGAAAATGGCCGTATCATCGGCAAACATAGCTACCTGAATGTTTTCACCTAGACATGGTAAATCTGCGACAAACAATGTGAATAATATGGGACCAACGACCGAGCCTTGGGGTACACCATAGTGGATTTGGTGAGTAGAGGATATGTTAGTTCCTATACTCACAACATATGTTCTCGAACGAAGAAAGCTCTGGATAATTTTGATAAGCGGCATTGGCAGCTTAAGCTTCAGTAGCTTATAAATCAAGGCATCGTGCCATACCGTATCAAAGGCTTTTTTGATGTCTAGAAGAACCAGTCCCGTTGACTCCTTGTCGATGAATTTACCAGCTATGTGGTTTTTAATGCGCAAGACTTGGTGGTGATTCTGTGACCACTTCGGAAACCGAACTGAAAGTTTGGTAAGATGTTATTGTCTTCCACAAAACGATCAATCCTTTCCTTAATGATTTTTTCTAGGAGCTTACTTAGACAGCTAAGTAGACTAATAGGTCTGTAGCTTTCGGGGCTGTTTTTCGGTTTGCCGGGTTTCGGGATAGGTATTACTTTTGCTGTTTTCCAACAGTGCGGAAAATAACAATTCTTAAGACAAGCGTTGAAAATGAACGTTAAATAGTTACTTGCAGCAGGTGGAAGTGCTTTGATTAATTTGTTGTTAATATTATCGAGACCCGCAGCCTTTTTTGATTTCGATTTTTTTATCAATTCTTTTACTTTGCTGATATTTGTTGCGTAAGTACTTTCAGCTGGTGTTTGAGAAAGTACATGGATGGTGTTAGCAACTTCAGCTTCAGTATACGCGTCGCTTAGATGCATAGATATGGAGTGGTTCTTACTAAACGTGTTAGCAAGTAGGTTCGATTTCTCCACTGAAGAAATAAACAACTTGTCGTGAACTTTAAACGGAGGAATACTTGACCCTCTCTTTTTCATAATTTTTGATATTTTCCAGAACGGTTTGCTTGCTTTGTCAAGAGAGGAAAGGTGTTTATTCCAACACTTGTTCCTATATGTTGAGATTTCGTTTTTAATGATATTATTTAAGACTTTAACATTAACGAAAACAATCGATTCTATAACGCAGCCATTTTCTTCTTTCAGAGTTTCGTAGCCTAATCAGATGTAAGATATTTTCAGGAAGCGGTGCCTTATCAACTGGAGCAGTGGAACATTTAGGTATCGCAAGATCGGCCGCTCTATTGATAACAGACACAAAATTGTTGCATAGGATATCAATGTGCTCGCTACAGGTTATAGAATTTAGGCTGGTATCACCTAGAACCGAGTTCGTGTTTATATATGATTTATAACAATTCCAGTTGGCAGCGGAATAGTTGTGGTGTAAACAGGTTCGACTTACAGATACTGTATGATTCACTGTGAGGCTGATCGGAAGGTGGTCTGAACTTAACACATTTAGAGTTAATGGTACTGTGCAGTAATTTGGAATATTTGTGATATATAGATCAAGAGTTGAGGGGTTCTTGTTAGCGCTCGCTGGGATATAGGTGGGGAGAAGTGGATAAAGTATGGAAAAACTTGGGCTGGATTCAGTAACATCTAGTAAAATGTTACCCCAGCAGTTTGCCCTAAGACAATTCCACGACTGATGTCTGCAGTTTAGATCACCACCAATAATTACCTTGTTTCAAGTGTTGAGTCTATACAATTTTTGCAGATCCCCCTTAAAGTAAGTAGATTTCTCAATGTTTTGAATTCCACCAAGGAAATAGACCGAAAAAAGACTCACCTTGGAGTTATCACTTAATGTTACATCTATACTAATTTCCTCAATTAACCTAAGGTGCAATGAAGGACGCAAGGAATGTTCTATACATTTTTTCACAACAATGGTGACACCTTCACCACTGGCATGTACCCTGTCTAGGCGATAACATATGTAGTTTTGATGTGAGAGAGAAATGTCTTGTTTGAGCCAGGTTTCTGAAACAAGTGCAATGTCAATATTAAAATTTATCAAGAAACTAAAAAAATGCATGCTTTTTGTTTTTGATGTTTCTCGCATTCCAAGTTATGATACTAAGAGAGTTTCTTAACATGTTTTTTCCGAGTATATGTACTTAATAGCGAATGAAGTAATGACGTTAAATTGGTCAGCTTTAGTTTGACAAGCACTAAGCTTGGTTACAACTTCATTAAGAAGAGAGTTTATGTCGCTAAATGAGAACAAGTTATCATTAGTTAAAGTTTCTGACGGATTTTTCTTCGTGTGTGTCGTATCACTGTTGGAAGGTTGCTGGGTTTGATGGAGGCCAGAAGCCCAGGTGGATGAAGGAGGTGAAGGTTGACGCACACATCGGGGTACTGGAGAAAAATTATCAATGGATAATCGGTCGGGCATTGGCTGCCGTTTATCACTCGGAGGCTGTAGAAGGTTGTATTTCCTGTACCACGTCCCCGTGGGGATAATTTGCGGCGAATGTCTATGTACTGCTTTCGGCTTATGCATTCTGGATCGGTGGATTTATGTGGGCCACTACAATTTGTACACTTGACGACCTCATTTGTTTTGCAGTCGGATGTTTTGTGGTTTCCCGAACAGATTGCACAGAAGCTATTTATATGACAATGCATCGAGCCGTGACCGTAAAGCTGGCAATTATGACATTGTGTGACCTTACCTGGATTATGTTTTTTAAAGTCCCAGCGAACGATGGTTTTGAACAAGGTGGAGTAGTTCCGTTTTAGTTCGTTTAATTTAACAGTACCGCGTTGAATATAGACGATGTACAAGTAGTGTTTGTACAGGGCTTTTGTTGATGAATTTAATGTGATGGTTTTAACTAATTCGTCTAATCCGAATAACACTACCTTTAATGGACGATTTTCTTTACGCGAGTGGGTGAAAAACTCTCATTTTAATTGTAAGAGTTCGGTTCTGATTTTGTTATATATGTCCATTGTTGGGGCACATATTTTTTGTCCAAGTGAAATGTTTTTAATTAGGTATTTGTCTATTTTAATGTTGCTCCAAATATCACGCACTTTAGCACTAGTTGTTTTTAACACCACAATTGGCGGAACGGTTTCTTTAGGAAGTTCTGCGCACTGTTCGTCATTGGTCGGATCCATTTCAGGAGAGTCTTCCATCAGACTTTGAAGTGGTTGAAAAAAGATAGTGTTTGCAGACATTTTAGATTTTTCTAGAACTTTATTGCTCACTTTTGAAAGTTTATCCGGAGGTTTGCGCTTAATTTTGTTTAACACACGTGGCCCAGGGGCCATAACTTAACGGTTATAACACTTGTTCAAATTTTTGTATGCGGAAAACGAGGCAAAGAAAACAAGATAATGATAATTAAATTGTGATAATTATTGTGAAAATGACGGTTGATTAAGATAAATAGCACGAGCAAAACTGTGAGACAAGTTGTCTGTTTGAAAGTCAGCCAGGTACTCGGCCGATAGCATTAATGTCTATGTTATCTAAGGTGATGGAAAAGGTCATCAATGCCGAGTTAATTAAGTATTTGTGTGCAACGGACTTCTGAATTATCGCCAATACGGATTCTGTGGCAGGCGGTCCACGGGAGACCTTTTGACCATTATAATCGATATATGGATATCTGCGATTGAGGGGTATGGTGAGTCAAGGGGGGTTGGATTGGATATCTCCAAGACTTTTGACCGCGTCTGGCACGGGGCATTTCTGAGCAAACTTCGTTCATACAGACTTTCCCAGCATTTTTGCGAATGGACGAAGTGCTTCCTCGAGAGCCGATCGATCCGGGTTGTTGTGGACGGCGAGTGGTCGGATCTATGTCCTGTTAATTCCGGGGTGCTTCAAGGTTCAATTTTGGCTCCAACCTTGTTTTTGCTTCACATAAATGATTTGTAGGAGTTAACAGATAACAGAGTGTTCAGTTTTGGTGATGATAGTACAATTGTTGCCTCTTCTTCAGGGGACCGGCGGATTAGTGAATGAACGTTGTCCCAGCTGAGATGTAGCCAGATCGACTCTTTGAATCGGGATCTGGATAAGGTCCTGCAGTGGGGAACGGCCAATCTCGTCGACTTCAAGGCAACGAAGACACAATATACAACACTCACAAAGAAAAATGGATCTGATGGTGAATGGCGAGGCCCTCGAATCTGGGGGAAGCTTGAAATTGGCCGACGTCATGGTCTGCGGGAATGTATCGTGGCATAAACACGTGTCGAGCATCGCCGGGCCCGCCTCTGGAAACTAAGTATGACCTCGACCTACTTGAGAGCATACAGGGGCGAGCGCTCTGCCTGAGCGGCGACACGGCGCTGACGTCGGGACTACAGTCGCTATCACATCGAAGGCGCGTGAGTGACCTCTGTCTGTTTTAAAGATATTATCACTGGTACTGTTCTTCGGAGATTCGTGGTATTGTTCCGCGAAATTCGGTTTACATGCCTTCTACAAGAATTCGACGGATCATACCAATTCTCCGTACATTTCCTGGCGGCGAGAAGATCCCCACATCAGAACTCGTTCTATTACAGAGTGGGAGAGCTGTGGAATTCCCTCCCCGCGCGAGTCTTTTCGGAGCGTTACAGCCTACAACTATTCAATAAAAGCGGTAATGGTTACTTGGTGGCATCTCGTGGCACCCTGTCGGCAGTATACGTTCGCCTCTCCTGGGAGAAGTATATAAAAAAAGTTTGTTTACAAGCTACAATCGTTGAGTGTCGCTACTTTCGCTTTCGTAAAAAAAAAAGTAGAAAAACAGGAATATCGAATATTGATCAAACATTGCTTTTTGATGGGTAAAACTTCTGAACAAACATTCTAATGGTTGCAGAAATGTTATCCCACATATGCTCTCTCGAGAACAACAATTTATCGGTAGTTTAGTGAATTTAAAATGGATCGTACAAGCACCGAAGACGCACCTCGCTCCGAAATGCCAAAAGAGATTACGATGCTGAAATCGTAAATCGTTTTGAGCGATCGTAAAGTGAAATTGAAAGTGAAATGCGCGAGTTAGCTGAGGCCGGAGACATCTGCAAAGAACGATCGGCATACATTTTACACGATCTTTTGGAGATAAACAGGCTATCGGCGGGATGGGTGCCGCATTTGCTGTCCGTCGACCAAAAACAGCAGCGCGTTGACGATTCAACGGGCGAATTTGATGTTGTTGAAGCGTAATCGAGCGGAAATTTTTCGACGTTTTGTGACGATGGATGAAACGTGGGCCCATTACCATATGCCTGCATCCAGTAGGCAGTGCGCAAAGTGTTTAGAAAGCCACGAAAGCTGGCCAAAAGAAAAGCTTATAAACAAACAAACGAAATGTCACGAAACTTCATACATAAACTAGCGACAGGCGAGCCTCTTCATATTAGTCGGGTTTATTTTCTAGTGGCGCCACCTGTTGAAAAATCACGGGACTGCTCAGCTCATGTAGTATTGATGAGACAAAGCCGGCCTACTCACTTCTGTTCCTTTGCGAAGCTTGTTTGTGGGGTATATTTAGTATGGGTGCCAGCACGGGCTCAGGTTTGCTAATATCCCACCGCTGGTGATAGAAATAAAACGCACTTTTAGTGAATACGATTTTCTTTATTTGGCACACACAAGTTTTCACAGGAAACAGTTTTAATTTGATTTATTGTATCGGGCACTTAAATTAAACACTAATCGTGACAGTCAAAAACAAACGGATAATTTTGGAGAAAGTTAGGAAAATTGTAACCGCCTGGGCATTCAGCGGAACAATTACAATAGTAGAGACTTTGCTCTTATCTTAACCACACAAGCGTATAATCTAATAGGTTTACATCAATTCACAGGAAAAAGTTTTAATTTGGTTTATTGTATCGGGTTTTCCAATAGGGACTTGAAAACTTTGAATTTAATTTGTGAACGCGCCCTTTTACTAATCATCGAACTGTCACTGTCAATTTATTCACTAAACTCAACATTGACATCGTGGTTAAGTACACGAACAAACAACGTCTGCAAATTATAAAAATTTATTACCGAAAAAAAATTGTCAAGTCCGTATTGGAAAACACTAGGGTTATACAATAGGGACTTGACAACTTTGAATTTAATTTGTGAATACACCCTTTCACTGATCATCTAACTGTCACTGTCAGTTTATTCAGTAAACTCAACGTTTTCATCATGCCTAAGTACATGGACGAACAACGTCTGCAAATTATGAAAATTTGCTACCGAAAAAAAGTTGTCAAGTCCCTATTGGAGAACCCTTTATTAATGTACAGGAAAACCTTTTAATTTGGTTTATCGTATTAGACAGTTTAAGGAAACACCCCATACTCAATAACTATAGAACGACGACTTGGCTTGTTAGAAGATAATACCCGACTCGTGCGCACACTCCTGTGGATGAAACTTGACTCGTTGAGTCTCACTCTGCTCAGCTCAAGAATCAACCGACTCTCGTGGTGACTGTTTATCGACTCCTTGTACTGGATTATTAACCTCGACAGACTGGTGGTGAGTCCACTCTCAGCTAGGGGTGAGTTTTCTTTCTCGAGAGAAAGCGAAGTTTCCCTTTTGGTGACCATGGTGAGAGGATCTCTCTGAGCAGGTCCTGGTGAGATAACATTGTTTATCCATGTGGTTAGGTCATGGGTAAACGAAACCGAGAAAAGGAAATGGAACAAACTGCATCATAGGCGATTTTCATGCAGCTGTGCAAATAGGTTGTATGCCATTAGGGAAGCTGGTGCTAAAAGCCAATTAGATACTTACACAATGGTGATTTTGGACGGTATCTTATGCCGGCGGAAAGGGTCTAATTCTTTTGTGTGTATATTTACACGCTGGAGAATTCGGTTTATGGCGGCTAGACGCGAGATGCGTAAACTGCTTTTGTCGGTTGGATAAAAGGCTGCCGTGAATGTGGATAAGCCAGGAAAATCTGCTGCGCACGTGTGTGGCAGGCTACGCTGGCTGACGGGGGCGCGGATTTCCTAATTTATGATGAGTGCATGTATGTTAACGAATTATTTTCAGGGAATTTGATGATACATTAAATGTATGAACGATGCCCTTGGGGGGGGGGGGGGGGGGGGGGGGGTAGCTTTAAAGTAGCTTTGCGTAGCTTTAAAGAACCCCCACATGTTCATCAAATCGAAAGATTACTCGTAACTTCAATAAGTGCATCGCTTTTAGTAATTACTTCTTAATAAAAAAGGTATCCTGAGAAAGGTTGGCGCAAGGCTAATAACCTTGCCCGGAAAGACAAATTATTAAGGACAATTAAATAAGTCTCAAATAAGGACCGGATACCGGTGGAGAGACTTGCTAAATAAGGCCAAGACCGGATCCCGGTGGTAGTGCCGATGATGATGCCTAAATAAGGTTCTTACAGCAGCCATGATCTCATCGGGAAGCCAGTGTTGACACCGATTCACCTTTTTCGATGGATATTTGGCGAAACATTTTTTATCCAAATGACCTGGAGTCTTAAAGAACAAACGGGATTTTGTCGACTTTTTTACACATTCCGATTTACTTGTTTATTTATTTATTTATTTACTCGTGGGATTAAAAATAAATAATCAATATAGAAAAAACAATCCCACGAAAAACCCGGTAGGCGTAGGTGTGATGAGCCGTCACTACCATAAGGGAAAAAATCATCAAGAAAATACCGACTCGGTAAAAAGAAGACGTAGGGAAAAACGGAAAAAGCGGGATATACACGTCGGCACGTGGAATGTTCGAACGTTATATAAACCAGGCGCGATACAGACGGTCGTAGAAAACGCGAAACAATACAAAATGGACATCGTCGCGCTTCAGGAAGCTCGACTCCCACATCAAGTAATCGAAACCAATGGGTTTACACTGGCATGTGGAGGTACCGATATACATAACCTCGGAACCGGCTTCATCATAAGCAAGAAGATTACGCCCCATGTAAAAGATGGGCAGTTTATTAATGACCGAATGTCGGTGCTAAAAATACAGGGCCCATGGTACAATTATGTATTTATAAACGTACACGCCCCAACAGAATCTAACGACGAAGAAACGAAGGACACATTCTACGAGACCCTAGAGGAAGTATTTGGTGGGATCTCATCATTCGATGTTAAAATCCTCCTCGGCGACCTCAATGCGAAAATTGGAAAAGAAGATATCTTCCAACCAACAATAGGTAAAGAAAGCCTACATGACATTTCAAATGATAATGGTATTCGAATTATCACGTTGGCTGCGTCAAAAGATCTGGTAGTGAAAAGCACGATGTTCAAGCACAAGCAAATTCATAAAGCCACATGGATATCACCCGACGGCGTAACGCGTAACCAAATAGACCACTTCCTCATAGACAAAAGATACCACTCGAATATCATTGACGTAAGATCATATAGAGGAGCTGATTGCAACTCCGATCACGTTCTAGTGATGGGCAAAATCAGGAGTCGCCTCGCAGCAATCCCACATGGGCAATCACGGGAGACGAGCAAAAAGTTCGAGATTGATAAACTAAAAGAGCTACGCAAAAGGGCTGAATATCAAGACGAACTAACGAATAGATTTAGCATGCTAGAGAATAACAGTAGTGAGGAAGAAGAAGTCACTAGTGTGGACACTAAATGGACATCGACCAGAGACACAATGAAACAAACAGCCCAAGAGGTATTAGGATTTAAGAAAACAATTAAGTCCAAACCTTGGTTTGACGATGAGTGCAGGGCAAAGATCGAACAACGTAAACGCCTCAGAATGATCCACTTAGAAGCATATGATGAAGTCAACGCAGTAAGATACGCGACAATCCGGAAAGAGACAACAGACTTTTCAAACGCAAAAAACTCGAATGGGAGAAGACTCGAATCGATAAAATCATAGAAAATGCCAGAGTAAAGAACAGCAGAGGTATGTATGCCGGCGTAAATTCAATTAGAAATGGCTACCGAGGGAGAGTCAAAATAATCCGAGACACAAACGTCTGTCTGATGACAGAAACAAAACATATCATGACAAGATGGAAGCAGTACTTTGAAAACCTGCTCAATGTGCGCACCCATCAACCACAAATAAACGCACCAGGCGTACATACAGTGGAGCCCCAGATCCCAGAGCCCTCTTTCGTCGAAGTTGTAGACGCGATAAATCGACTGAAAAACAACAAGGCTCCCGGAGTCGATTACATACCGGCAGAGCTTGTGAAGCATGGAGGAGAAGTAACCGCTCGAAAGATCCACCACCTGGTTAAAACAATATGGGACGAGGAAGTCACTCCGGAAGAATGGAAAACCTCAATAGTAGTCCCCATTTTCAAAAAAGGCGACAGATCTGACTGCGAAAATTACAGAGGAATATCATTGCTCCTAACCACATACAAAATATTAACAAATGTCATACTGGCAAGAATCACACCGCACGCAGAAGAAATATTGGGAGACTACCAATGCGTATTCCGTCGGAACCGGTCAACAAGCGACCAGATGTTCACAATAAGGTAACTGCTGGAAAAGATGTGGGAATACGGAGAGACGGTTCACCAACTGTTCGTGGACTTCAAAAAAGCCTACGACTCAGTCGCAAGGCAAAGACTCTACCATATTGTGGTTGAGCTGGGGATTCCAAAAAAATATGCCGCCCTCTTTCAAATCTGCATGAACGAAAACAAAGGGCGAGTTAGAATAGAAAACCACCTCTCAGAACGGTTTGAAATCCGGGACGGAGTAAAACAGGGGGATGGCCGCTCACCATGCCTTTTTAACCTTGTGCTCGAGTATGTCATCAGAAAAGTACAAGACGACAACACGGCCGGATCATCCCTGAACGGGGTCACACAAGTGCTCGCGTATGTGGATGACATCGCCGTTCTGGGCGATAATCTCGGAACTGTAAGTAAAAACTGTGAAATCATCATGCAAGCGGCAGAAGAGGTGGGCCTAGAAATAAATGAAGACAAAACAAAATACATGATTACGGCGAGAGCAGGTGGACCTCAGAGAACACATATCAATGTCAGGGGCAAGATATTTAAAAACGTCAAAGAGTTTTAATATCTTGGAACGATACTGACGAACGGAAGCGAAACGGCGAACGAAATTAACAAAAGATTACACTCCGGTAACGCTAGTTGGCATACAGTCAGTAAACTGTTGAATTCCAAACTGCTATCACGTAATATAAAGCTCCGTGTCTATAGAACCATAATCATGCCGATTGTTCTATACAGATGCGAAACATGGGCTCTCACAAAACGGGAAGAAAACGAATTCCGCGTATTCGAGAATAAAGTCCTAAGGGGTATCTTCGGCGGTAAATTTGACGAGGAGTGAGGACAATGGAGGAAACTCCACAAACACGAATTGGAGGAGCTATACCGCAAACCTACAATAGTGAGAGTAATCAAGTCGCGAAGATTAAGATGGGCCGGACACGTAGCGCGAATGGGCGATGATAGGACTGTACATAGAATTCTTTAGGGTAAACTTACGGGAAAGAGACCGACAGGACGGCCGCGACGGAGATGGGAGGACAATGTTAGATTGGACCTCAAGGAGATCGGGTCGGATGGTCGAACGGGGAAGGAGAGCGCACGGGACAGGGACCAATGGCGGAGCCGAGTCGGTGAGGTCATGAATTTCCGGGTTCCCACAGGCCAATAAATAATAATAAAAATAATAAAAAAATAATTTATTTATTTATTTTTATTTTTTTCTGTTTCTGTATGTTTGTAGTTTTTATATAACTGATATTTTATGTATCTGCTTAAGACCGGGTCGACACGAATATCTCCTTTTGACGGAGAATTTTCTTTCAATAATTAAACTTTGAGAGTAAAAAATTAAATAACTGTCAGTCCCCAAGGCTTACTACTACAATCTACAAAAGTGAGTAGTTTTTACAGTCGGTGAATCACAGCCTACTGTTGTGAAAAGTAAGCTGAGCCGCGGCCACAGATCCATCAGCCATGTTCGCAAAGATGATCAAGTATTTTCCCCCACCACTTCGCGCAGGTTATACTATGATTAATATGTTCTTGTTCGTCGTCATCGAGTGTTTGGGTGGTGGAAATCAACCTGCCACCTTCAACACATGAATTTGTCATTTACCAAAAACGAACTAAAATTCTATTAGTTACACTAGTTGACTGACACCGCAGGCAAACTAACAAAAACGTCCATGGGCTCATTGCGACTACTAAATAAACTTTATAAGTGACAACTCAAAATTAATTGTTGGTCAGAAATGACCCTTTTTCGAAAATACTTACAATCAAAAAACTTCAGTGTTATCAACATGTAAAACAGTAGGTTTTACAGAAACAGTCGATTTATCTATACCATATACTATTTAACACACACAACTTGTCGGTTAGATTACCCCGAGCAGATCTGGATTGGGCCCATTAATAGCTATGGCGACATATAGTAATATAGATAACACTTCCATTAAGGTGCTAAAAGCGTCTCAATTTTTCACACGAAAGCCATTAACCCAAGTATTATAGATTCTAACAATCGTCTAAGCATTTGCAGCTGCCTGTATCAAGCCTGGAAAGCACTAGGTAATTCTAATCTCGTTTAGTCAGACGAGCAAGACCTTACGGAAACTCAATCCGCCCACATACCTACACCTATATTCAAGCGGTAAGATCAACTTCTCCTAGCAGCAACACCCAGCACATACGGCACAGTTGACTTTTACCTCATTTAAAGTTTCCGTGCACCAGGTAAAAGTGAGACAAGTTTAAGAGCATGGTGATTTCCCCCTGCGATCGCCCCAACACAAATATGGCGTTAGCGTTAAAGCTCAAGGTAACTGCTGTTTCTAATACCATTTCTTGCTCCTCCTACTTCGCTCGAGTGTTTGCTCTCCAACCCTTACTCAAAGCTCGTGTGATTAAGTACATGTTTTTGCATTACGTTCTAAGTCCCGTGCGCGGAATGGTATTAGAAACGATAGATAGTAAATGCAGCCTCAGAATGCAAGCAGTAGATGCACAAAACCCACACATAAGCAAAATTGTGCAATTATTTGCAAGTGTATTGGAGTACGTCATCTAATGCAATTAAGTTCATTATGTGTTTGCCGCGGGGACTGTCCATGTGTACCTTCAGTCAAGTTCAATGGCAAAAGCAATTGCTCTCCACTGGCAGCCGCCGTACACAGTACACAGTTGCACTACTGTCCCCAGCTGTGTTTGTAACTGCAACTTGTACTTTTTTTTATTATTAGTACCATACAACGTTTTTTTTTTTTTTCGTTTTGCTATTGTTTTGTTTTTAAGCGTGTGGAGCTTTTCAGCGCTTCTTTCCTATAACCGAGAAGCTTAGAGATTGATTTGAAATCAATTTAATTACTTGACATTGATTATTCGAGTAAGGTTGCAGAAATAATTGGATGATAGCGGAGATCAACTGCAGCCGGTCGGTGATGTTCGCCCTTCATCCCCAACCGCCCACTCTGCAGATAGACGACTTATCTCAAATCCCCAAGTATATATCTTGTGGATCCTTTGTAGATTTTCTGCTACTCTGAGTTTTAATTGGAGATTGCTGACCACCTCGCTTTCAGACTTACTGGACAGAGGTTAAATTTTGCAGAATACCATGGGGAAATTATAAGCTTGTTAAAATCCATTAAACTGCATCAGCAGGTGTGTAATGGTGAGAGCAATGAAATACCTCCCATACAACCAGCGACCAGGTAATCGGTTTACGTTGAGCATTTGATTAACAAGCGCAAAATATGAAATAGCCAAGCAACGTATTTCCGTCTTCAGCGAATTTCTGCTTTTGAGCTTTCTGTCAACAAATAGGCTAATTAATCAATAATTACAGGTGATGTTCCGATTGCAAGACTAAATGGTCATAAATACGATATATTGTGTGGACAGGTGATACGATACCAGTTGACCAATTAAAATGTTTACTCTGTCTGATAGCCCAACAGTCGGCTGCTGGGGAATGTCGAATTTTTAAAAAACGAATGTTAATCCCACTTGATTACATAACGTTCGCGGTCCCACTACATTTGGTTGACCGTAGAGATTAAAACAAATGCTACGGCAGAATCTGCGGCGCCGTATTGTACGTTCCAGTGATGTGGATGGACTTATCGGACTTACTATGCATCATCTGCAAAGGGGATTTATACAGAGATTGGAGAAGTTATTTTTGACGTACAATCTGATTAGATACCTCACAAATGAAGTTAATCAGATAAACGGAACAGGGTCCTTTGGGGCTACAAACTTGTCTTCCACTCACAAATATTATTCGAAATGCTTTTAATTTATATACAGGCACTCTGGCGCAAGACTAATGACCTTGCCCGAAAAAAAAACAAATCATTATGGAAAATTTAACAAGTCTCAAAACTTGCTAAATAAGGCCAAGACCGGTTCCCGGTTGTAGTGCCGATGATGATGATGACTATTTTATTGATTGTAGACGGCAATTTATTTTCTTTGTTTCTCTTTTAAAATTCATTATATATACAAGGTGTTCCAAAAGTCGGCTTCAATTTTCTGCCTGGACGAATGCATCCACTGGGAGTGATGTATGGCATATGTACGAGGGTGGCTGAAAAGTTTCCAACCTCAACCTGACGATAGCAGCACTCGTCAATAAAGCTAGTGAATAGTGAACGTCGTTGTGCATCTTTTAACAGTTACTCACCAAAATTTCAACCATTTTGGAGGGGAAGTTTTTATTTGTCAGTCGCTTGAGTAAGTCGACGTGAGTGATAATGATGATGATGAATACCGCATTTATTGTACAATAATTTAATAAATGTTTACTTAGGACTAAATGCCAAATCCTATTTTACAGACTTTTCTTATTCTTAAAATAATTTACTGGCTCTACACGAGCCTGTGACGACTCTAACAGATACACACATAATTCACAAGCAAAATAGTGAAGAGCACCGAACGAAAAATCGAATAAGAAAATACATCAGAGCCGTATACCTTAGCGATAACATAACAATTCACATCAGTGGAGTATAGTCGAGTTTAAAAATCAAATTCTAAACACGGTCAGTAGCCTGATGGGTAACGCTTAAGTACTTTTTTTGGGTGATTCAAACTGTCATACGAATCACACGTTCTTCTTCACTATTACTTCAAACGCTATAATTGGTGACTACGGCGTGATCTGTACACACAGCATACACTTTCCCATAGTAAACAGAACTTTACACACGATCACGACTTCCGCATAGAGCACAGCCTCCGACGTTCTCTCGTTCGCTACGTCGTTCGAATACGAATCTGATCGTAACGAAGTTACTGCGGATGGAGTGGTGTGGCATCTCTAACAGATACACACACAATTCACAAGCAAAATAGTGAAGAGCACCGAACGAAAAATCGAATAAGAAAATACATCAGAGCCGTATACCTTAGCGATAACATAACAATTCACATCAGTGGAGTATAGTCGAGATTAAAATTCAAATTCTAAACACGGTCAGTAGCCTGATGGGTAACGCTTAGGTACAATTTTTGGTGATTCAAACTGTCATAGCGTCAGTCCGAATCACACGATCTTCTTCACTATTATTTCAAACGCTATATCGTGGTCTGTGGGAATGTATCGTGGCATAAACACGTGTCGAGCATCGCCGTGTCCGCCTCTGGAAACCTCTGGAAAACTAAATTATCATTTTAGAGCCAAGAAATATTTTACTCTGGCCCAACATTTTCTCCTGTATAAATACCAAATAAGACCCGCTCTTGAATATTGTTCCAATGTTTGGAGCTCTGCTCCTAAGCATGACCTCGACCTACTTGAGAGCATACAGGGGCGAGCGCTCTGCCTGAGCGGCGACACGGCGCTGACGTCGGGACTACAGTCGCTATCACATCGAAGGCGCGTGAGTGACCTCTGTCTATTTTAAAAATATTATCACTGGTACTGTTCTTCGGAGATTCGTGGTATTGTTCCGCGAAATTCGGTTTACATGCCTTCTACAAGAATTCGACAGATCACACCAATTCTCCGTACATTTCCTGGTGGCGAGAAGATCCCCACATCAGAACTCGTTCTATTACAGAGTGGGAGAGCTGTGGAATTCCCTCCCCGCGCGAGTCTTTTCGGAGCGTTACAGCCTACAACTATTCAATAAAAGCGGTAATGGTTACTTGGTGGCATCTCGTGGCACCCTGTCGGCAGTATACCTTCGCCTCTCCTGGGAGAAGTATATAAAAAAAGTTTGTTTACAAGCTACAATCGTTGAGTGTCGCTACTTTCGCTGACGTAAGAAAAAAAGTGGAAAAACAGGAATATCGAATATTGATCAAACATTGCTTTTTGATGGGTAAAACTTCTGAACAAACATTCTAATGGTTGCAGAAATGTTATCCCACATATGCTCTCTCGAGAACAACAATTTATCGGTAGTTTAGTGAATTTAAAATGGATCGTACAAGCACCGAAGGCGCACCTCGCTCCGAAATGCCAAAAGAGATTACGATGCTGAAATCGTAAATCGTTTTGAGCGATCGTAAAGTGAAATTGAAAGTGAAATGCGCGAGTTAGCTGAGGCCGTAGACATCTGCAAAGAACGATCGGCATACATTTTAAACGATCTTTTGGAGATAAAAAGGCTATCGGCGGGATGGGTGCCGCATTTGCTGTCCGTCGACCAAAAACAGCAGCGCGTTGATGATTCAACGGGCGGTTTGATGTTGTTGAAGCGTAATCGAGGGGAAATTTTTCGACGTTTTGTGACGATGGATGAAACATGGGCCCATTACCTTAGCGATAACATAACAATTCACATCGGTGGAGTATAGTCGAGATTAAAATTCAAATTCTAAACACGGTCAGTAGCCTGATGGGTAACGCTTAGGTACAATTTTTGGTGATTCAAACTGTCATAGCGTCAGTTCGAATTACATCACTATTATTTCAAACGCTATAAGCCCTCTAAATTACACATTATAGGTTTGTGTAATCCCTTTCAGCGTACAATAATATTTTTATATTTTCTGTTAGCTGAATATTTTAGGAAGAAGTTTTCTTCCTCTATCCTCCTATTTTTCTTTTTTTAATAACATACTACTATTTATTGGCTTGCAAGAACCCGGAAGTTCGTGACGTCACCGGCTCGACTCCGCCATTGTTCCCTGTCCTGTGCGCTCTCCTTTCACGCTTAACCATCCGATCCGATGTCCTCAAGGTCAAACCTTACATTGTGATCCCATCTCCGTCGCGGCCGTCCTGTCGGTTTCTTTCCCGTTGGTCAATCGTCAAGAATTCTACACACGGTCCTATCGTTGCCCATTCGCGCCACATGTCCGGCCAACCCAACACTAAGGTAACATTCAATTCAGTTGTGTTCGATTGTGATCCAATTATGATAAATTTATTGGTCAAGGAGGTATTCTGGTCTAGACGCACGAATTTAACGCAATTTTTGAAGTGCTGTAAAAAAGAGCAATCAATATTGTTACTATTCATTTTTTGATAGGATGTTTATTAATATTTCACGAATACAGTAAAAAAATCGAAAAAAAAAATTCAAAATTCAAAAAGTTAGCGGCTGATGAAGTGGGGGATCTCAAAAGGTTGGCACGCGACCATACCCACGACTCAACCCTCCTAGCAATCTGAACAAAAAAAAAAGATTATTAATTTACAGAAATCCCTCTGTCGTTGGAACTAAAAGAGTTGAAAAAAAAAAGTTTTTTAACAAAATGGCGACTGCTTAAAAAAAAAATTATGTTTGTACTACTTTTTTTTAGTTTTTAGAATTTTTAAAAAAATAGTTAACATTGAAATTTGGGCATGGGGATAGTTCATGCAATATAAAAGCCTATAAAGAAGACATATACTAAATTTGAGGTGAATCGGTTCAGTAGAACTTGAAAAATCGTGGGTATTGTTTTTAAAAGACAGTTTCGAGAAAAACTCGTTTAAAGTTACACGTGAAGT
Source organism: Microdon myrmicae (assembly GCA_963931805.1). Classification (NCBI taxonomy): domain Eukaryota; kingdom Metazoa; phylum Arthropoda; class Insecta; order Diptera; family Syrphidae; genus Microdon; species Microdon myrmicae. Next base: position 169,818,091 of record OZ007498.1, on the reverse strand, counting down.
TTCTCGCGGTCTAAGTCATGAAATGATATTTTAGGCTTACGTTTATTCAATCTGCCATTCCTGCTGCATAAATTGGACCTTCCTTGTCTTCGAAATAAGCATCTTTCGCGCTTCTCTCTTCCAACCGAGCAGCAAACAGGGTCGCAGGTTGACAGAAAGTCCCTAATGTTTTTTGTTCGATTCGTTCCGGCCGAGTCGGTTTAGACGACGCGTCAGCAAAACAGCCATACCTCCGAAAATAATTTGAATTTTCTAAAATCCTCTTCAAGACATATTCCTAGAGGGTTAAGTTTTGAAAATATGAAAAAAAATAATTTTTCAAATTTCTAGACCAGAAAACCTCCTTAATACAAGCACAATCATAGAAATACATAGAAATTTTGGGGAAGGGACAAATTTAGAGTTGGTGTATTGGTGTGTTTGCCGTGTAGTGGATTCAGAGGGGGTTATAAAGAGACGGAGTTTATGAATGGAAGTGTTAAGGTTGAAGTCAAACGAGTTAAGGTAAGAATTGGCGCTCAATAGCATACGCGAAATGGTTTCGTTAAACCCATAACATGTGTAATGAGTTGTCAGATAAATTTGACGAGAAAGGACACTTGCACAATCCACCGACTGTGGATGAAGGTAATGTCAACGTGAATTCTACGCTTTTCGCTTGTAGTCAGATCAATCAGTTTTAAATTAAACTGACTTGTGTAAGGGGGCTTACCCAACACAGTATATGGCTAGAATAGAACAACCTTCTGTTGTGCCTTGTGTTTATTGACTGACTCCCAACCCAAGATAGAGAGCTTACGAGTTCTCCGTCGGTGTGTGTAACACCGTATGTGTATGCATGCATACATAGATTCTATTAATGTACATCTATACAATATCTTCCCTTATACGTATATAATCTTACAATTAATTACGTTCATTTCATAAAATTCATGTAAGCGAACATATCCTCTACGTTTACAAAATGTTTTCACTCACTAAAATCATATAAAGAAATTCACATTTTTAATAAGAAGTTCATGACTTCACTGACTCGGCTGCGCCATCGTTCACTGTCCTGTGCACACTCCCTACACGCTCGACCATCCGAACCGATCTCCTCGTGGTCAAACCTAACACTGTACACCCTACACCATCACGGCCATCCGGTCTCTTTCCCGTTGGTCTTTCGTCAAGAATTCTACGCACGATCCTATCGTTGCCTATTCTCCCCACATGTCTGGCCCGTCGTGATCTTCGCCAACTGATTACTCTCACTATTGTAGGTTTTCGGTATAGCTCTTCTAATTCGTGGTTGTGAAGTTTCCTCCATTAACCTGCCTCCTCGTCATATTTATCTCCAACGATTCCCCATAAAACTTTATTCTCGTTCGCCGTTTCGTTTCCGTTCGTCAGTATTGTTCCAAGATATTTAAATTCTTTAACTTTTCAAATATCTTGCTTCTGATGTTTATATGTGTTACCTGAAGTCCACCTGCTCTCGCCGTAATCATATATTTGGTTTTGTCTTCATTTATTTCTAGGCCCACCTCTTCTGCTGCTTGCATGATGCTTTCACTGCTTTTACTTACAGTTTCTAGGTTATCGCCCAAAAGGTCAATGTCATCCGCATATGCGAGCACTTTTGTGACCACGTTCAGGGATGATCCGGCCATGTTGTCATCTTGTACTTTTCTGATGACATACTCGAGCACACGGTTAAAAAGACATGGTGAGCGGCCATCCCCCTGTTTTAGTCCGTCCCGGATTTTAAATGGTTCTGAGAGGTGGTTTTCTATTCTATATCATCCTTTGTTTTCGTTCATGCAAACTTGAATGATGACGGCATATTTTTTCGGGATTCCCAGCTCAACTACAATATGGTAGAGTCTTTGCCATGCGACTGAGTCGTAGGCTTTTTTGAATTAAACGAACAGTTGGTGAACCGTCTCTCCCTGTTCCCAATTCTTTTCCAGCAGTTGCCTTATTGTGAACATTTGGTCGCTTGTTGATCGGTTTCTACGGAATCCGTATTGGTAGTCTCCAAGTATTCCTTCTGCGTACGGTGTGATTGTCGCCAGCATAACATTTGTTAGTATTTTGTATGTGGTTGAGAGCAATGATATTCCTCTGTAGTTTTCACAGTCAGATCTTTCGCCTTTTTTTGAAAATGGGGATGGCTATTGAGGTTTTCCATTTTTCCGGAGCGACTTCCTTATCCTATATCGTTTTGATGAGCTGGTGGATCTTTCGAGCGGTTGCCTCACCTCCATGTTTCACAAGCTTTGTCGGTATGCAGTCGAGTCCGGGAGCCTTGTTGTTTTTCAATCGATTTATTGCGTCTACAATTTCGTTGAAAGAGGGCTCTGGGATCTGAGGCTCGGCTGTATGTACGTCTGGTGCGTTTATTTGTGGTTGATGGGTGCGTACATTGAGCAGGTTTTCAAAGTACTGCCTCCATCTTGTCACTATATTGTTTGTTTCTGTGACCAGACAGCCGTTTGCGTCTAAAATTATTTTGACTCTCCCTCGGTAGCCATTTCTTATTGAATTTATGCCGGCATACATACTTCTGGAATTTTCTAGGATTTTTTCGATTCGAGTCTTATCCCATTCGCGTTTTTTGCGTTTGAAGAGTCTCATTATCTCTTTCCGAAATGTAGCGTATCTCTCTGCATTGACTTCATCAAATCTGTGTAAGTGGACCACTCTGAGGCGTTTACGTTCTTTGATCTTCGCCCTACGTTCATCATCAAACCAAGATTTGGACTTAATTCTTTTCTTAAATTCTTATACCTTTTGAGTTGCTTGTTTGATTGCGTCTTTGATCAATGCCCATTTAGTGTCCGCACTACTGGTTTCCTCTTCCTCATTCCTCCCATTCTCTAGGATGCTAAATCTATTCGTTAGTTCCTGTTGATATTCAGCAGTTTTACGCAGGTCTTTTAGTTTATCAATGTCGAACTTTTTGCTCGTCTCTCGTGACTGCCCATGTGGGTTTGCTGCTAGCAGACTCCTGATTTTGCCCATCACTAGAAGATGATCGGAGTCGTAATCTGCTCCTCTATATGATCTTTCGTCAAGGATATTCGAGTGGTGTATTTTGTCTATGCGGGAGTGGTCTATTTGGTTACGCGTTACGCCGTCGGGTGATATCCATGTGGCTTTATGAATTTGCTTGTGCTTGAACATCGTGCTTTTCACTTATAATACACCCGGTATACCCCTGGCTGCAAACCATCCAATGGGCACGGTGACGCGGTAACACCCTGGATTAGGGGTGGTAGATCGTTGCGTGTTACTCCTCGGTAGCCTTTCATTTTTGGTTAGTGGACATCACATAGCCTGTCTGATATGGGCGGCCCTACTGGAAGCGTATCTATTCGTCAGCATAGCCTGAGTGATTCATTGTAGTTTTAGCGCCCCCACCACGTCAAGATTTCTGTCAAGCGGGGGTTTTAATAACATAACAGAAAAAAAGGATTAACAAAAAATATTAACAATAATATTAACAAAAATGTTAACATACAGAGATTGTAAAATGAAAAATGAAAACGAAAAGGAAGCATAAATATATATGAGAAGGGAAATGATCCTTTCTTCATTGTCAATCCACCACCAGTTGGGCCCATGGTGGTCGGTCATTTATAGATTTATCTCGATCGCCTCTTGCCATGCTAAAGCGCAAGTGAACTGCAGTATTAGATATTTCACTGTAATAAAGAATCTGTTTTTCCCTGGCACCACGAAAAGCGTGGCAGATAATAGGGATTTCATGCTTGTCTTGGATAAGATCTTTTCTATCCAAGAGAGGGAACACTTCAAGTGGAATAAACCCATTTTGGAGTGTATTCTCCAGATACATGTTATTTAAATTCCGTACTGCAATTGTCCACCAACAAATGTATTTCGTTGGTGGGCCGGGGGGATGACGTCAGGACCGAAATGCGCAGTTCCTGACGTGCAACGATGTGACCAAATCTTTTGTATTTTGGCGTAATACAATTGTCCACCACCCAATGTATCTTGTTGGTGGGCCGGGGAAATGACGTCAGGAACAATGATATGCTCTCCTGGCGTGCAATGACACTATTTGCTGTTGGCTGAAACAATTATTTAAATTGCGTACTGCAATCGTCCACTAACAAAGGTATTTTGTTATTGGGCCGGGGAAATGACGTCAGGAACAATGTGGTCTCCTGGCGTGCAGCGCCACTATTTGTCGTTGGCTGGAACAATAGCTATAAAAATGTGTTTAATTGGAAATGATTACCTCGATTCGTAATCCCAAAATTTGTCATCCAGACAATGAAAACAATGTTGATTTTAATTAATATAGTGAAATACTGCGTTTTATTTCCAATGATTCCTATGAGTTTTGTTGATTACAAATGAATAACGAACTGTAGTCGCCAAGCAGTTAACGAAGAAGAGTGGATTTGATGACAGTTCGTTTGTAAGTTTTGTTTCGGTTGTTTTGACAGCTGTTTGCTGACATTTGTTGATTAGTTGTCATTGACGGCATTCAGTTGCGGATCCACTGACTGCATTCAGTTGAATCCGCAACACATGTCATTGGGGTAGTATGCTCCCGAGATAAGATTATTTTCGCTGCACATTGCCCTTGCAGTGTGACCACGAATAATTTTCATAATAAAATTGTCTATCCTATTCAATCCTGAGTTGTCATACAGCGTCTTATTAGGGTAGAATTTCATGTATTGAGACTCAGATGTTCTATGTAATCCGAGGCAGGAACGCAAGCTGTGGCGGTTCCGGCAAACCCCACTGTATACTTACCCGAAGAACCCCCATAACTACAACCCAACTTTCATAGTTTTCCGCTAAGGCAATCGCATTAGCACCTGTAAATGCTTCACGGTTCAAGTATCTAATGTACTTATCTAAAAGCTCCTGGAAGAGAATTCTTACCTTCATGCATTAAGTCGCATTCAAAATTCCCCACAAGAATTCTGTCCAAACTTATCAGATCATAAATCCAAAACCCAATTCGGCACTTTAGGTTGCCAGGCAATTCCCAATCTTACCATATGTATTTTCCCTAGATGAATTCCTGTAAAGAAACAATTTGTAATATAACCATCATAACCAGGGATAATAAACATTGCGGCGCATATTCCCAGCCTCACCATGTGTACAATCAATTTCTTTACATACACATTGGCTGGCGACCTTTACCCAAGGGACAAAAGCAAATATACGCATCTTGCGGCTTAAGGCATCAACCAAATCCTATAGCATAAGCAAATGCAAATAGGAATTATGTACTTACCCTTGGCAGCGATGCCATAAACACCAATTCCGTGTGAATATACGAAAACCAATTAGCACCATGTTCATGGTGCATTGCGGCTATCAATACAGCTGCAATGCACATTATAGACAATGATCTACACGATCTCCTTGTCTTCCCATGTTCCTGGATCCGCTTCTCATGATCTCGCGGCATGAGCAAACAGAAACCTGTGGCGATCCCGCCAAACCCCACGGTACAATTACCTAAAAAACCCCATTACCTCATCCCTAGAAGCATACGTTTGTGCTAATGCAATCGCATTAAGCACTGAAAATGCTACACGCATTAATTGGAGCAAAGCTATAATCATAAAGCTTCTGCAAAAGAATTCTTACCTTTTCAAGTATTCCTTCGCTTACAAATCCCCTGTAAGAGTTCTTACTTTCCTTATCATAAATTAACCTAAAAAGAAAAACCCCGGTTCACATATCATGTAACCATTCCAGCCAGGGATAATTATCATTGCGTCGCCTATTCCCATACGACCCATAACAGGCCTATGGACCACGCCGCACACCTTTGCCCTTGATGGCATCAAGCGGTAACATTTGCGTCCACTTTATTTATCGACAAAGCCCATACTATAACCTAGAACTAGTCACCACGACAGTTCCCCCTATTTAATCACAGCGCCTCCCAACGTACGCAGGACCACCTTGTTTTCCAAGTGCTCGGCGCCCCCTCTCACCACGCACCACCCATTCGAGCACCCCTATAGCCCTACCTTTTTTTCGTGACTTTGTTAATGGGGGGGGGAGTACTGTCGCGGTTCCGCCAAACCCCACGGTACAATTACCTAAAAACCCCCATTACCTCATCCCTAGAAACATACGTTTTTGCTAATGCAATCGCATTGAGCAGTGAAAATGCTACACGCATTAATTGGAGCAAAGCTATAATCATAAAGCTTCTGCAAAAGAATTCTTACCTTTTCAAGTATTTCTTCGTTTACAAATCCCCTGTAAGAGTTCTTACTTTCCTTATCATAAATGATCCTGAAAAGAAAAACCCCGGTTCACATATCATGTAACCATTCCAGCCAGGGATAATTATCATTGCGTCGCCTGTTCCCAGTTTTATTCATGTGTACAATAAATTTCTTTATGTATACATTGGCTCGCGACCTTTTCTCCCAGCAATAAAATTCTCTGACTCGCACAATGTGCAAACCAAAGCAAATACGCATCTCGCGTCTTAAACCTATTAGCACCATGCGCATCGGCATTGGGGCTATCGTAACAGCTGCAATGCATACCATAGACAATGATCTACGCGATCCCCTTGTCTTCTAATATTTCGGGATCTGCTTTTCATCAGCGACTGCAAGAGCAAACAGAAAACCAATTATCATCCAAGGAGATTCGGTTTGTTTGCATCCCATGATACACACTATGCCCTTTTCTTAGTTTAGATCCTTTCCTATTGCTTTGGTCCATAAAATAACCGACGTACACACACACTTGTGTTGCGTGAAGATCTCCTCTATGAGATCGGTTTGGTTACTCCAAAGAGAGACTTTACGTCTCTCTCGGAACAGGAAATGCACCCTTAATTTAAGAGAACCAATTTAACTGCTGAATTTCTTTTAACAACGATTGAATATCGTTGAGTCCTTTACCATCCTTTGACCCGAGCAGGTCGAGGCTCCATCGCTACCCTGGTGCGCACAGGGAAGCGATAATCAAGTATAATCGATTGTAGTCGAGCGTGTTTGTGAGTTCCGTTGTGATCGCTAGAGTTGCTGTCTCCGCGAGTACGTGTCTTGCACATTCCTTAATGGCGGCGTCGTTTACTTGGACTGCCGACCAATTATAACCTTTAATAATATTTTTGCGTTTTTCTCGTCCAAATTAATTGAAACATGTTAAGAGTAATAATCGAAACAATAGACTATAAATGAAAATCCTAAATCACAAACAACACATTACTTAGTGTTTTAATGTTCCACTGTTTTCCTTCGGCGTTGCCAATGTGCTTTCCTGATCACCACGGGTGAAACATCCACGGAAACTCAGTGACAATTTATGATGGAGGAGGAAGTGAACGGAGTGTCCGTGCCAGGCGCAATACTTCCTCCCTACAAACCCATTAGTAACCAATGAAATACGACTTGTTTACTTAGCCGAACTCACATCTCATTGATACATGCGTATCACTATGAGATCCGGTTACCTACCCCCAAAGAGAGACTTTACGTTTCTCTTGGGATAGGAAATGCATCCCCAAATTAAGAGAGCCAGTACCACTGGCCGAATTTTCTTTGCCAGCGAATTGATATCGAAGAGTTCTATTGCAGCCTCCGAGCCGGCCGGTCCACCTCCCGTTCTCCGTAGCGCTGCGGAGACGCGTTTACACCCCGGAGTCGTGTTTGTTTGTTTCCTTTTGTTATATAAGTGTCTGAATCTGTCAAGTGAATAACGAACAATCGTTTAAAGTAAATGTGAAGATTTTTTGTTACTTAGAATAGAACATCGACATAGACACTTGAAGTCGCGAAAGAATTAACCTGGAGCGAAGGTAAATTGAAATCCGCTGCTCCACTAAACCGAGGAACAATATTGTGTAAAATTGTTTACCCTCTGAATGTGTGTGTAATAAGTCTAGAGTAAATCATCATCATCATCGGCACTACAACCGGGAGCCGGTCTTGGGGTTATTTAGCAAGTCCTGAGGCTTGTTAAATTTTCCATAATGATTTATTTTTTCTGGGCAAGATCATTAGTCTTGCGCCAGGAGCTCCCCGACGGGGAATCGAACCCCGGTCTCCCGGGTGACAGGCGGGTATACTAACCACTATACTATCGAGGAGCCCTTAGAGTAAATACCAACGTTTTTAATTAAGAGCCGACAATAAATTTAATAAATACCATAACCGAGAGTTTTATTTCCATTATCAACGAGCCTGAATGTTTAGATGTGAACAATTTGTGGACTTAACACGGTGAGTTTCGAAAACCAGTGCCTGAATGTTTTGTTGCGAACGATTGTATACTGTATGAGTATGATGGAGGACGGAAGTGAAAATGCGCCGTACGCCGGTGCACAATACTTCCTCCCCATTAAACCATACCGGGCAACCATACACTAATATTGGCCGGAAAAATGCTGAGTACGCAATTATTTTAACTTTCTTAATCTAGGAAACTATTTCGGAACAGACTTCTTGTCATTCCATATGCTCTTTTAGCTGCGGAGAGGGCAGCTGCTATGTGCTTATCAAAGTATAGGTATTAATCCATCCAAATACCAAGGTACCTTACAACAGTTTTCATTTCCAGCGGAAGATTGTTGCTTCCTACAATGGAAAAGTTTTTCCTCTTATTTCTTGTATCTCTTGAAGCTGTAGAAAGAGGTGTTCTGAAATGGATGGTTTCTGTTTCAATTTCCAATCAAAAGCGTTTAATTTTATTGAAGTCGTCTTGAAGAAGTCTGTCAATGGCATCGATTTTTTTTCTGATCTGTACACCACAATATCGTCGGCATATGGAATAGCATGATTAAGAAACCCAACTAGATCACTAGTATAAATATTGAAGAGAATGGGAGAATTCACGGCTGCCTACTGTAAGCCATTTTTAATATGGAAAGTTTTATTGGAGATTTTGTCCCCACATTTTACCACAAATTGCTTATCCATTATCATATCGTAAATGATGTATAACAGATATTCGGGCAAACCTAGATTTGATAGCTTATATACAAGTTCTTCTAACCATACGGTATCGAAGGCCTTTTCAAAGTCAACCAAACATACGCCTGTGCATTGTCGTTTTGCCTTGTTCCACTGTATATCGGAAACAAATTTCGCAGCTGCATGAACTGTATCGTGGCCCGCTCTAAAGCCAAACTGGTTATTCGGAATGATGTCGTTTTCATCATACCAGTTTATCAATGCCTTATTTATGATTTTGTGGTATATTTGCTAATCTTCGGAAGCAGACTTATCGAGCGAAGATTGGCGGGATTGCTCCTGTCCTTGCCTTTTTTGGGGATCGGGTGGACTACTGCTATTTTCCAACGTCTTGGAAAGTATGCATTATTTAGAGCGTTATTGAACAAGGTACTGTAAATTTGCACCGCTTCCGGAGGCAAATGTTTAAGAATAGCATTCGGAATACCATCTGTTCCAGAGGATATCTTGTTTTTAATGGATCTGTGGATTAGGGTATGAGTGTCGCTGTGCTATGACTAGCACCGGTTCTACACCCGCCACCACTGTTTTTGTTCGCCGCACTGTGTCACCCACTGCGCAGCTTATCCTTGGTACCCTCGGGACCTTGTTCTGACTCCAAATGTGGCTCCGATCGCAGCGCGATGAATTATGTACCAAAAACACAGAACAACGTTTGACACGTTCCGTAGCTCTTTAATCGATTCATTATCCACAGTCTCAAACGATAACAAAAAGACTTCACCTTGGTTGATTATATATAGCCGTTTAATTATAGACAATTCAATGGTCGATTATATGTAGTTTAAAACAATAGTTTATGTAGTTTAGAACAATATTAATTATACGAGGGTTGCCTCTTATGTTTCGGGATTTGGCAACCCTAGCGTTGCAATCCGGCAATTGACAGCTCTGTCGTAAAGTTGGACATTTTTGAGGTTATACGCACTCAGAACGTTTTGACGTACGAGCGCTATTTGTGTTGTTTACAGTAACTTAAAAGATTCATCTCAGTCCAAAAATGGAATTAAATCGTCAACATTTTCGTGCGATTATTTTTTACAACTTTCGGCGTGGATTAACTCAGCAACAGTGCATGGATGAACTTAATTCAATTTTTGGCGATGAAGCTCCATCAAGGACCAGTGTTTATCGATGGTATGGTGATTTCAATCGTGGTCGTAGTTCACTCCAAGATGAATTTCGTGAAGGTCGTCCAAAATCAGTTGTTGTTCCGAAAACCATTGATGCTGTGCGCGAACTGATATTGGAAGATCGTCATGTGACCTATCGTGAGATTGAGACAACCTTAGGCGTTAGTGGGACCAGCATACATTCAATATTGCATAATCATTTGACTGTCAAAAAAATTTGTTCGCGTTGGATCCCACACAATTTGTCAATCGCCCAAAAAAAGCCTCGTGTCAATTGGTCGAAAGAAATGATCAAAAAATACGGTCGCGGTGCTTCGAAACACGTCTATGACATCGTGACAGGTGATGAATCGTGGATTTACGTGTATGAGCCCGAAAGTAAACAGCAGTCGACTGTCTGGGTGTTTCAAGATGAGCCAAATCCAACAAAAGCTGTTCGCGCACGAAGCACTTCCAAGCAAATGGTCGCCTGTTTTTTCGGAAAAACTGGACATGTCGCAACCGTACCACTAGAACAACGCAGAACAGTCAAATCTGAGTGGTACACAACCATTTGTTTGCCAGTTGTCTTCCAAGAAATCAGGAAAACCAACCGCCGAAGACGGATCACTCTTCACCACGACAATGCGAGCTCTCACACATCGGCTGCGACAACTGCATTTTTGAGCATCCAAAACATCGATTTGATGGGTCATCCGCCGTATAGTCCTGACTTGGCACCGAATGACTTCTTTTTATTCCCGTACGTAAAAAACAAACTGAGAGGTCAACGTTTTTCGACACCTGAAGAAGCGGTTGCTGCATTCAGAATGCATGTGTTGGAGATACCTCAATCAGAGTGGTAAATGTGCTTCGACAATTGGTTCAAACGCATGCAAAAGTGTATAGATCTTCATGGGGAATATTTTGAAAAACAATAAAGTGATTTTCGATGATCAATATTTGTTTTTTGTTCTCTAATCCCGAAATATAAAAGGCAACCCTCGTATGTAGTTTAAAACAATAGAAATTATTTCACACGCTTAATCTTATGCCGTTTAACATATAGTTACAATGTTACACTGATTAGCGGATAATTACATGTAGTTCAAAACAATATCACTTATAGTTACTTTAAGCAATATTAATTATATGTTGTTTAAAACAATAGAAATTATGTCACACGCTTAATCTTATGCCGTTTAAAACAATAGTTTCTATGTTACACTGATTAACGAATAATTACATGTAGTTCAAAACAATATCACTTATATGTAGTTTAAAACAGTAGAAATCTTTTCACACGCTTACTTATAGGCAGTTTAATATATAGTTACAAATGACGTCAGGCACGCGACCGAACTCCAGGACTTCCAAAAATCAACTCCTTCTTTCCATCGGCGCGATAGAAGACCAAAAACTCTGTCATCGTTTCGATGACCATATTTGGTGATGATCTCTATTATTTGGAGCAAGCAGAAAGGGTTGCACACGCACATACACGATGCTCCCTTCTGTTGCTCGTCGTGTGTGTCGCCCAGCATACGAACCATAGACTTGAATTTGAATAAACAAGCGTTCGCAGCTGGGGCGCCGGTACGGTGGACGGCCGACGAGCCGAAACACGACTCCGGTTTAATTAAGACTCCGGGTATGTACGCGTCCCGCAGCGCTACGGGAGCGGAGATGGAACCGATCGGCTCGGTCGGTGGATGGAAAAAGACTCAATCGAGGGTTGGAATCTGGCTCTTGATTCACCCTCAATTCGGGTGTGGTGAATATCCTCTCGGCTAAGGATATGTTTTACTTACCACAAGAGAAACGTAAAGTCTCTCTTTGTGGAATAGAAAACCAGATCTCGCAATGAATGATCATGGTGGTATGTATATATGGGTGATCGTACAGATCACAGTGTTTATCTATGCGTTTCAGCAAAGGATAAACGAAACCTGAAACGAGGGACAAAGAACAAAGGGAGAAGCGACCTAAGGCATCGGTCTGTAATGAGGGTCAGCTAAATAAATAAGCTGCAACTCATTAGGTGTGAATGCATTTGGGATACACCATACAATTTGTATATCGTATCTTTGGTCGTTGTAAGAAACGGATTCTTTATTTGCATTTGTTTATGTTATTGAATTCAATCCGGCGGCTATGCGCGAAGTTGATGATTGTTTGGAGATTCAAACAAAGGAGCATTTCTGGGTAAAGTGCTTGCAGCTATATCAATAGTTGCAAGTCATTGCGAAGCAATTTAGATGGTTACACAATGACGGTTTGTATAACATTTATCCCAATTGTATATGGCATCTAAGGCAACTCAAGGGTCGAATTCTACTGTGAGTATTTACACTAAACGAGAATTCGGTTCTTGGTCGCTAATGCAGAGATGCATTGATGCATGCATGAATGCCCTTGTGGGAGAAATTCTTTACAGGAATTCCTAGATAATGCGTGAAACCGTTAATTGCCCTTGAGAAGGGAAATCTTTCAGGTATGCGAGGAGATTGGAGTGCAAATATGGGGAGGCTGGAATTTGCCTGGCAACTGAAAGTGTCGAATAGGTTTTAGATTTATGATCCTGTATGATGAAAAGAATTCTTGTAGGGAATTTGGTTGCGAATTGATGCGTGAAACGTAAGAATTCTTTTACAGGAACTTTTAGGTTATGCGTTAGATATCCTTGATGCGTGAAGCTTTTACAGGTGCTAATGCAATTGCATTAGCGGGAAATTATGGAGTTTGAGGAGCTTCAGCACAGAAAGCTTGGGGGTAATTGAGCAAGTAGACCGTGGCGTTTCGCGGAACCGCCACAAGTTCTTCGTTGGAGATGATGTGTTCCGGGGTGAGTCCTGTGCTCAGCAGTATTTGACAATTCTTCGGGGTCCTCTGGACTCGAAGGCAGGGAATGTCATTATGATCTTTTCTTCTAAATACTTTATTTATTTGTGGAAACACATTCCTACCACTGGTTTTAATGGAGGGAATTTTGTTTCCATTCTTCATTAATTACTGATCTGTAGTTGTCACGGATCAGCTTTTGCACGTTTTTAAACAATGTATTAATTGTCTTTATTTCCTCGGTATAAGGATCGCTGGACTGTGTGATGTATTTGTCACAGAAATTGGGATATAAATATAAAAATTACCTGTCGTTTCAGTTCGTTGTGATTCAATGGATGCGTGACCAAATCGTGAGTGACTTCGGCGACGATCTGGAAAATGATGCTTTTCTTTTGTATTTAGCAACGGTTGGGCGTTCTCCTTGGTGCTAAGGGTCTCACTTTGCACACATGCAATTCCAGCTCTCAGACACTTGGTATTGTCAACTTTCCTAAACTTAGGTCCGGGTCCCTCGGCTAGCTGGAAGATTCTTTCTCAATTCCTTGAACTCGCTCGCAATTGCCGTCCTTTCAATTTGGATTTTGTTCACTGTTCCTTTTTTTAATACAAATTGCATGATTATTAATTCGGAATACAAGTTATATAATCGTCTTTTAAGAACAAGGTTTTCTCATATATTTTTATTCTGTTCACATTCTTTCTTTGTTCACACGAACCGTACTAAAAAAAAAAGCCGTCACATAACATTACTTTTTTTTAATCTTTTTCAAACAAGGAACGGGACGTAGCACTTCTTTCCTTTCTTAACCGTTGCTTCTTCTTGCCACCTCTACCTCATTCGATCTGTCAACGGAACCAAAACAAAAACTTGTCGTTCTCTCTCCCGCCATGTACACTAAAAGACCTTTCTCCCTCTCCATCTCCATCCACTCCGAAAAGGGTATCAGCTTCCACGCGATCCACAATCGAACAAGGGTACGTTCGTACATTCAACATGTGGATCGTGTGTTTTTTTCACCACCTTACCATCTATTATTATATTATATTTAAAACCAATCAAACGATGGGGGTGGCGGAAGCCGCACGTAACAACTGTCTGTAGAGCAGTTTCAGCTGGGAGAGCAGAGCGCTTTTTTGTCTATACAGGGCATCAATAGTTGAGTTTTTGTATCTATTAAAATGTTCCTCCATGTGAGCCGCTTTTGGAAAGTAACGGTGCATTGTTTTGATGACAATGTTGTCCATCGTTGAGAGATAATGATCTATTTCCTCATTTCGAAGGTTTCTATTAGTCGGAGGATCTACGCCATTGGAGGGTAGTTCCTTTTTATTATGCGATCAAAGCGCGACCAATGTGCTTTTCGGAAAACGAACGAATGTATCTGGTCGTACTGCTCAAGTACTGCGTGTTCGTTTGTAACATGTTAAACGGCGCCGAGGCCGTAATGGTCACGAAGGCAATTTCGAGTATTTAGGTCCGTGCCTAATAATTGTAGTCTCTCGTACATCATAAGTAAGTCCAGAAAGGAGTATCCTCTTGGATAAGATGGTGTACTTGTAGCGTACAATTCTAGTTTATATTCTGTTGCATTTGTTTGCCACCAGTTGAATAGTGCATTACCTCTTGTGTTCGGTGTGATATCACCCCAAGCACTGTGTTTGGAGTTGAAATCTCCCGCCAGAACAAAATAATTGTTTTCCGAGACTAACTTGAGATTACGAAAAAGGGTATCCAGTTCGCTGATAAATTGCGAACACTGAGGAGCTTCAGGTGCATACACGGATACCACGTATGACTTTGACTTTTCAAAGGTATATCTATAATGCAATCTTCCAGCAACTGAAATTTGTGTACATCTGTGCTGTAAACGACCTCGTGGTGAAGGCCTTTCTTAATTAAGACTGTTGCGGATTCGCAGTCGAAATAACCGGCGAATTCGCAATATTTAAATTTGTGGCATCATTTAAATTTGTGGCATCATTTAAATTTGTGGCATCACTTAACAATATGTGGCATCACCAATGAACAATGTCAGCTGATTGTGAATTCTGTTGGTTGTCACTTGACAACCAATTCTTTTATCTTTCCTTTCAATTCTTGGTTTCGTTAGCTTTGGATGATTTCAGTTTTGTTAATCTTTAATAATCTTGAAAATCAATCGAAATAAAGTTCATGTTTTATTGCTAAATTGTACCCACCAGTCTTCACTTCTTTAAAAGGCTAATATTTGGGAATAACAACCAAAGGTAATAATTTCACTTTAAACATTCAAAATTAGATTATTACAGCAAACGTGGACCAGTGTCGCTATACATTGATTCTGCCGTGCATTATCCCAGACCACCGAACATTCATTGGGTGGATAACAGTTTTGTAATATACAATTACAAAACAAAGACAGCAACTCCACCTCCTTGTGTGGCCTGTGGACGATCTTCTCTAATGACTTTATAATTTTTGTAGCCCAATTTGTGGTTTCGCTGACCAGAAGCACATATGGGCGTTCGGCTTCAAGCAGGTTACCGAGATTATCCCCCCTTTCCATGTGGATTAGTGAATTTACATTCACAGCAATAATTTTTAGAGTTAAATTAGTTGGATAGTTCATCATCTGTGGTATGTTGGGTTGTCTGAGAACAAGGACGAATAAATAATATCTATTCGGGCTGCTTTTTCAATCAGTTTTTTTTTTTTTCACATCCAGCAATCTGTCCTTGTATGGCTAACAGGACTGCTCTTATGTTTGATTTTGCCACTGGTGCGGGCGCTTTTATGACGTTGCGTGAAAGGTCCGCCGCCGTTGTATTAATTGCATTACTAGCCCCTTGAGAAAATGATATGCTAGGTGGGGAGGATTTTGTGACATTAGTTCATTGCTCACAACCACATACAAAATATCAACATATGTCATACTGGCGAGAATCACACCGTATGCAGAAGAAATATTGGGAGACTACCGTAGGAGTTCCGTAGGAACCGGTCAACAAGCGACCAAATGTTTACAGTAAGGCAACTTCTGGAAAAGAAGTGGGAATACGGAGAGACGGTTCACCAACTGTTCGTTGACTTCAAAAAAGCCTACGACTCAGTCGCAAGGCGAGACTCTGTCATACTGTAGTTGAGCTGGGACTCCCGAAAAAATATGCCGCCCGCATTCAAATATGCATAAACGAAAACAAAGGGCGAGTTAGAATAGAAAACCACCCCTCAGAACGGTTTGAAATCCGGGACGGACTAAATCAGGGCGATGGCATCTCACCATGTCTTTTTAACTTTGTGGTCGAGTATGTCATCAGAAAGGTACAAGATGACAACATGGCCGGATCATCCCTGAACGGGGTCACACAAGTGCTCGCATATGGGGATGACATCGCCGTTTTGGGCGATAATCTAGGAACTGTAATTAAAAACATTGTAATCATCATGCAAGCGGCAGAAGAGGTGGGCCTAAAAATAAATGAAGACAAAACAAAATACATGCTTGCGGCGAGAGCAGGTGGACCTCACAGAACACACATAAACATCAGAGGCAAGATATTTTAAAACGTCAAAGAGTTTTAATATCTGGGAACAATACTGACGGCCAGTAACGAAATGTCCAAGGAAATTAACAAAAGACTACACTCCAGCAAGAATATAAAGCTCCGTGTCTATAGAACCATAATCATGCCAATTGTTCTATACGGATGCGAAACATGGGTTCTCACAAAACGGGAAGAAAACAAATTCCGCGTATTCGAGAAAAAAGTTTTAAGGGGTATCTTTGGCGACAAATATGACGAGGAGGCAGGACAATGGAGGAAACTCCACAACCACGAATTGGGAGAGCTATACCACCGCAAACCTACAATAATGAGAGTAATCAAGTCGCGAAGGTTAAGATGATCTGGACACGTGACGCGAATGGGCAACGATAGGACCGAATTCTTGACGGTAAACCAAGGGAAGGAGACCAAGAGGACGGCCGCTACAGAGATGGGGGAACAATGTTAGGTTGGACCTCGAGGAGGATCGAATGGTCGAACGTGGAAGGAGAGTGCACAGGACAGGGAACAATGGCGGAGTCGAGTCGCCGACGTCATGAACTTCCGGGGTTCTACAGGCCAATAAATAATAATATGATAATAGGTTCCCTTTGCCGCGAAGTTTGAGTTTAATGGACTACCGGCAATTTGAGCGAATAATACACTGGGTGCAACGAAGTTATTATAATAACGAACTTTCATTCATTATACTATTCTATTCTCTATCACCAGCTTGGTGCATAGTGTAAGAACAATGACACGATTTGACCCAATTAATTTGTGAATCATTTACCAGCGCAAGTTCGCAAACGATTGTCGTTTGATTCTTACAAATCGTAACCGGAGGGATTCGTTTCTTTTACTTGATTGACCTTGAATTATGGTCGGCAACGACTGCTGGTTATGTGAAACTTGCTAATTGTGACAAGGGCAAATTGATTTACTTGATATGATTCTTCATGGTCATTTCGTGGGTATGTTGTTACACTACAATATGCTCGTGTAATGATTTTTCCTTTTTGAAGATAATCGATTAAGATAACTCCATGACCATCACAAAAATCAGTCGCCATCACTTTCCCAGCTGAAAAAACAGTTTTTGCGTTCCACTGTTTTGAATGCATTTTTGTTTCGGGCGTGTAATGGTGTATCCAAATTTCATTTCATTCAGTAATTAATCGGCGCCATAACTTGGATTTATTGCGTCTAAACTGCACCAGCGGAACGTTGGAAATGTTCATTCGAACACGTTTTTAGTCTAACGCGAGCAAACGCGGCACCCACAACGGGGACAGCTTTCTCATGCCTAAATCTTGATTTAATATGTGACAAACACGTTCTTTGGACATTGTCATAGCCTCTGCTATCTCTCTCATTTTAATTCGACGGTCGGCTAGCACCATTTGCTGAACTTTAGCGATGTTATCGTCAGTGGTTGCAGTTTTTGGACGTGCGGAATGTTCATCGTCTCCCAAGCTCTCACGGCCACGTTTAAATTCAGCTGCCCAAAATTTCCCTGTGGTAAATGATGGTGCAGAGTCCTCATACACAGAGTCCAACTCATCATTGAGGGGTATTGCCTTTCAAAAACAAAAATGTAATGACAGCTCGATGCTCAATTTTGTCCATTTTCACAAAAACACTCACATCGACTCACTCAAACGACTGTCAAATAAAAACTAAGCATCCAAAATGGCTGAAATTTTTGTGAGTGATTGTCAAGAGATACACAACTACATTCAATAGCTTTTATTGACGAATGCTGCTATCTTCACGTTGAGGTCGGAAACTTTTCGGGACACCAATGTACTACAGAGACCCCACAGATGTTTGCTAACATCTTCAATGCGCCCAAACTAGAAATTCAGTTCGCAGCACAAAATGTGAATCAAACTCTTTGTTCTATATCTTTTTCCGCAGAAGAAATGGTCGAAATCACTAGGGGTAAACTAATGTCAAACTAGTTGACAGATGTGGCTCAAACTTAGCGTCAAAATAGTAAACAACTTAAAAAAGAGATTTTTTAAAGAAATCTTTACCACAGCGCGATTGAATAACTCATCATCATCATCGGCACTACAAGCGGGAACCGGTCTTGGCCTTATTTAGCAAGTCCTGAGGCTTGTTAAATTTTCCATAATGATTTGTTTTTTTCCGGGCAAGGTCAGAAACTGAATAACTCAGTCCCCGCATAACCGGGCTATCTTTCGAGGCTCGGCCCACGCTCGACTGGTGACGGCATTTTGTAACATCAGGGGCATCGGTTTCACCAATACTAATGTAAACGCCGTCCACCAATATTTGCAAACAACGAAACCTGATATCCTTGCCCTAACCGAGACCCAGGTCGATTCGTCAACTGATTCGACATATCTTCGTTGCCCAGGATACGACTTACATTCGAGCTTCCGTTTTAAGGGCGGAGTCTGCGTCTTCGCACGGTCCGATCTGGCTTGCCAGAGGATGGAGGCGTTGGAGCTCAATAATATGGACATCATATGGTTGAGGGTCGTGCTGAGGAATTCCGTTAAATTTCTTTGTTGTCTTTACCGCTCCCCGAATGACGATCGACCAACGACATTTTTCGAACATCTTTCATATACCGTCGACTGGATACAGATCAACCACCCAACTTCTGAAATTATTGTCCTTGGCGATTTTAATGTGCACAATTCCGACTGGCTGTTACATTCTAACAGAACCGACGAGGCTGGGAGGCTGGCGGAGATGTTTGCTGTAAGCCACAACTTGACTCAACTCGTGGGGGAGCCAACGCGAATATCGGATGCCCGAGGCGATTATGCGAACACCCTGGATCTGTTTTTGACATCCGAACCGAGTATTTATACCGTAGAGGTTTCTGTGCCACTGGGAAACTTAGATCACTGCGTGGTATCTGTCGCGCAAGCACTTGCATACCAAGCGAATAACCGGCATAGGCAGCTTCGCTATGTATGGAAGTATGGGGCTGCTAACTGGGACGATATGCGAGATTTCTTCGCATCCTTCCCATGGTCGGAGGTGTGCTTCGGAAACTCCGATGTTAACGCTTGCGCGGAGTCGGTGTCAGAGATTATTCTTCTGGGGATGGAGATGTATATTCCACATTCCATCAAACGAAGTTCGTCTGATAAACCTTGGTTTGACAAAGAATGCGAGCTGATTACAGCGGCAAAAAATAGAGCTTTTAAGCAATGGCGCTCCAATCCCACCGATGTTAACAGAACGAATTTTGTTAGAATCAGAAACGTGTGCAACCAGGCGATTGATACCGCGAAGAAGGCTCACAACGACAGGGTGATCAATAAGCTCCTTCGGTGCCCAACTGGTTCGCGCTCCTTCTGGTCAATGGCAAAGGCTGTCAGCAGTAACTTTGCTTCCTCCTCTTTCCCTCCGTTGGTGACAGACAGCGGGACGTTAGTCACGAATCCAAAGGATAAAGCTAATGTGTTCGCGAATTTATTTTCGGCGAATTCAAACCTCGATCCCGGCCTTTTGCAGCTACCTGTGATCTCGCCGGTACAGTCTTCCATGTGGGATGTGCGATTTCGTCCGCGCACTATTCAACGCATTCTACGTGAACTGGATTGTAGGAAGGCAACCGGCCCGGACGGAATACCAGCAATAGTCCTTAAGAACTGTGCTCCAGAACTATCGCCGGTTCTTGGCAGACTCTTCCGCTTATCTTATCCCCGGAGGACCTTTCCCGCCTGCTGGAAAATCGCTCGAGCTCAGCCAATCCCAAAGACGGGAAAAAAGTGTCTCCCACAAAATTACCGTCCGATAGCATTACTGTCTATTTTATCTAAGGTAATGGAAAAAGTCATCAATACAGAGTTGGTTAAGTATTTGGAGTGCAGCGATCTTCTGAATGATCGCCAATACGGATTCCGTGGCAGACAGTCCACGGGAGACCTTTTGACACTTATAACCGATATATGGACATCTGCGATTGAACGGCATGGTGAGTCAAGGGCGGTCGCATTAGATATCTCCAAGGCTTTTGACCGCGTCTGGCACGGAGCATTGCTGAGCAAACTTCGTTCATATGGACTTTCCCAACAACTTTGCGACTGGACGAGGAGCTTCCTCGAGAATCGATCGATCCGGGTTGTTGTGGACGGCGAGTCTTCGGATCTGTATCCTGTTAATTCGGGGGTGCCCCAGGGTTCTATTTTGGCTCCAACCTTGTTCTTGCTTCACATAAATGATTTGTTGGAGACAACGGATAACAAAGTGTTCAGTTTTGCGGATGATAGTACGCTTGTTTCCTCCTTTTCGAGTGATCGGCCGATTGGTGCATCAACGTCGCACCAGCTGAGATGTAGACAGATTGACTCTCTGAACCAGGATCTAGATAAAGTCCTGCAGTGGGGAAAGGCCAATCTTGTCGACTTCAACGCAACGAAGACCCAGTATACAACATTCTCAAAGAAAACCGGATCATCGGTTCCACAGCTGATGATGAGTGGCCGGGCCCTCGAGGCTGGGGAAAGTTTGAGATTGCTCGGCGTCACGGTCTGTGGGAATGTATCATAGCATAAACATGTATCGGGTATCGCCAGATCAGCCTCAGGAAAACTGAGTTATCCAAGAGCCAAGAAATACTTTACTCCGGCCCAACTTCTTCTCCTATATAAATCTCAAATTAGACCCGCGCTCGAATATTGCTCTCATGTTTGGAGCTCGGCTCCTAAACATACCCTCGACCTACTTGAGAGCGTACAAAGACGAGCGATCCGCCTGATCGGGGACTCGGCGCTGACGTCGGGACTACAGTCGCTATCACATCGAAGGCGCGTGGCCGACCTCTGTCTGTTTTACAGATATTATCACGGGTACTGTTCTTCGGAGATTCTTGGCATTGTTTCACGCAATTCGGTCTATATGCGCTCCACAAGACAATCCGACGGATCGCACCCGTTTGTGGTTCATCTTCCGACAGCGCGAACATCCCTGTATCAGAACTCGTTCCGTTATAGAGCGGGGAAGCTGTGGAACTCCCTTCCCACGCGAGTGTTCCCGGAGCGTTACAACCTGCAACTGTTCAAAAAGAACTGCAACAGTTATTTGATGGCATCTCGGGGCGCCCACTCGACGCTATAGGTTCGCCTCTCCCGAGAGAAGTCTAATAAAAAAAATAAAAAAAATAAAAAATTTGATGGAGATAATGGAAGCTTCTGGCGCAAGGCTAATAACCTTGCCCGAAAAACAAATAATTATGGATACCGGTGGAGAGACTTGCTAAATAAGGCCAAGACCGGATCCAGCTTGTAGTGCCGATGATGATGATGATGGAAGCTTCATTGAGATAATATTTTTTACAAATGGATTCAGTTGCCCAATATAAACTAAGGAATGTTCTGGGTCATTGCCTTTCGAGAACTTGAATTTGTTCATCAAATTAGAACCGCATCAGTCACCTATATATGAAATTCACTAATGCTTATAAATATTCGAGCTATGGAGTATAATTATTGATGGCAGCGTTGTGACTTTATTGCTTTTTAAAATGGACATTTCCCGACGTACCATATAAACAGTTTAGTTTTGTAGAATTTCATAAATTACAATATGAGAAAGTGTAGACGATTTTAAACAGTGAAAACTTCCGATGAATTGAATGCGTTTGTCAGCTTTAAACAATGGTACCAGTTTCCAAAGGTACAAACATGTTATCCCTCATTTTCCGTGGTTCTTTATTACTATTTATTGTCACTATTTCCAGGAAAGTGCAATATTCTCTTCAAAGCTCAGAACTTTAACAAGAAACCTTATAAAATACTTAACAATTTATTACCTTAATCAAAAGTGCTTCATCTAAAAACACACCGTTTCAAGGCATTCTTCTAATAAAGTATCCTCGACACCTTTCTAAAACTTCATCAAGACGTTTTCATGTAAAACAA
Source organism: Microdon myrmicae (assembly GCA_963931805.1). NCBI lineage: Eukaryota > Metazoa > Arthropoda > Insecta > Diptera > Syrphidae > Microdon > Microdon myrmicae. The sequence goes on along the minus strand of OZ007498.1, from coordinate 169,795,714 downwards.
TAAATTCACCCGACAATAATCAAGAAAGTTGGAATTGAAGTTTCTCCCTTTTTTTACATAAACACCCTTTTCGCTCCATTGTTATAACCCTCAAGTTTTAAACTGTTCGCTGTAACTTAAATCATAAGAGAGAAGCCCACCATACGTTTCTTGCAATCTAGTCAAAGCGTCTTCTTTGTAAGAACGTTGCAGGAGTTATTGTCAGACGTATTTCTACAGCACTTGCCTCACATCATCGTATCCATTCAGCAATAAATTGGCATAACAACAATTTGTACGGTCGCTGTTGATGGCTTTGATGCAAATACCATTCTGGTGCACCAATAGGCTGATGCTAAAACCACGATACAGGGATACACACCCACATCAATAATATGTAATATCATTGTTGCACTTTGATACGAGCAGTCGTTTAGGATATGTGACAATGAATATGGGGGTGGCACCGAAAATGACAAGGACACTCCATTTGTTTACATGGAACACAAATCCTGTAGCCAGTGTGTGGTAGATATGCTAGGATGCACCAGGAGTTTGCGCATAAATCCATGACCGTTACGCAATTGGCTAGTAGTTGGATGGTTTTTCAAAAGTACATTCCACAGGTAGTGGATGTTATCTCAAGAGTGAAATAAATAATTGTGTGTATCGAGACTCGATTTTTTTCTTATTCCTATGTATTCTGGTACACCGTTGCACTTGTTGCTCGAACAAATACCACCACATATCCTACTAGATTTCACTCAATTCCACTGAGTCCTTTTCAAAATTTTGAAATTCCATAGTTATTCGTCGTTCGGTTAGCAGTTCGGTAACATGACATCTTTCCGCTTCCACACAATTTATTCGAATCAATAAAACTCAACCTTGTCAAACAATAAATAATAAAATAATTCATTTATTTTTGGTTAAAAACAATAATTTTGTTAATTTAATTTAATTGCTAAATGCGCATAATAAACGGTTTCGTATTGTTTATCACTGATGCAACCTGATGTGTTTACAACGATTTGAATATTTGAAAGTTATTAAAAAGAAACAAAAGTGAAGACAGATTTTGGGGAGGATCTAAGAATTCTTAAAAATAAATTATAACAAAAGAAAAATTTGTCATTTGAGAGAAGAAATAAAATATTTGTTAGTCAACGTGAAGATCATAAATCTGGATATTTTAAGATTCGCCCCCTCGGATCCTGACAAACTGTCGCCCACAATGGAAGAGGATAATGACGACAAGGATGACACAAAACGGTAAGTTACGCTCGACAGTTAATTTAAAAATTTTTATTCATGCGACTAAGAGAATAGTTGATTTTCAATAATACATATATTTGATATATTTAATTAATAAATAATTTTACTAAAATAATCACCTCGCAATGTGCTGAATTCACATTAAACAATCGTCGCCAGATTTAGTAATTGTGTTTTTTTTTTAAGAATATTCCTAATATAATTTTCTAACCAAAGAGGTATTAATTACCTTCAATTCCATTATCAAAATATATTAATACTGTAGGCACAAATCAAGGACAACTGTGTGGGTTCACTGTAGATTTAATTACACAACAGGCCTGTTACCTAACCTGTAGAAAATGTATATAGCATCATAAGAAATATCACATAGATCGCCGTTAATTGGTAGTAAGGAATAAATGTAGGTGAAATGAAGACGAGTTTTGAAAGAGTTTCAGAGTACCCTATGTAATCCATTATGCTCGTTAGCTTTTTGTTTCGTGGTGGTTTCTGAGATGTCAAGTGCCTTTTAGAAGATCATAACCGGTCAGCCCTGAGCCAATTCGCATCGATTCAAATAGTTACACGATAGGATGCAAACATTATTTATTTTTATTTAACATTGAATAAGACTTGGCATTTCATAATAGCACTGCTACAGTAGTTCTTTTGAATGCGATTCGAACCAACACTAATTATTATTTATTGGCCTGTAGGAACCCGGAAGTTCATGATCTCACCGACTCGACTCCGCCATCGTTCCCTGTCCTGTGCGCTCTCCTTCCACGTTCGACCATTCGATCCGACCTCCTCTAGTTCAAATCTAACATTGTCCTCCCATCTCGTGTCGCGGGCGTCCGGCCGGTCTCTTTCCCGTTGGTCTACCGTCAAGAATTCTATGCACGGTCCTATCGTTGCCCATTCGCGCCACGTGTCCAGCCCATCTTAATCTTCGCGACTTGATTACTCTCACTATTGTAGGTTTGGGGTATAGCTCTTCCAATTCGTGGTTATGGAGTTTCCTCCATTGTCCTGCCTCCTCGTCATATTTACCGCCAAAGATACCCCTTAGTACTTTATTCTCGAATACGCGGAATTTGTTTTCTTCCCGTTTTGTGAGAGCCAATGTTTCGCATCCATATAGAACAATTGGCATGATTATGATTCTACAGACACGGAGCTTTATGTTACGTGATGCGAGGGTTGCATCTTATGTTTCGGGATTTGGCAACCCTAGTGTTGCAATCCGGCAATTGACAGCTCTGCCGTAAAATTGGACATTTTTGAGGTTATACGCACTCAGAACGTTTTGACATACGAGTGCTATTTGTGTTGTTTACAGTAACTTAAAGATTCATCTCGGCCCAAAAATGGAATTAAATCGTCAACATTTTCGTGCGACTATTTTTTACAACTTTCGGCGTCGATTAACTTAGCAACAGTGCATGGATGAACTTAATTCAATTTTTGGCGATGAAGCTCCATCAAGGACCAGTGTTTATCGATGGTATGGTGAATTCAATCGTGGTCGTAGTTCACTCCAAGATGAATTTCGTGAAGGTCGTCCAAAATCAGTTGTTGTTCCGAAAACCATTGATGCTGTGCGCGAACTGATATTGGAAGATCGTCATGTGACCTATCGTGAGATTGAGACAACCTTAGGCGTTAGTGGGACCAGCATACATTCAATATTGCATAAACATTTGACTGTCAAAAAAATTTGTTCGCGTTGGATCACACACAATTTGTCAATCGACCAAAAAAAGGCTCGTGTCAATTGGTCGAAAGAAGTGCTCAAAAAATAGGGTCGCGGTGCTTCGAAACACGTCTATGACATCGTGACAGGTGATGAATCGTGGATTTACGCGTATGAGCCCGAAAGTAAACAGCAGTCGACTGTCTGGGTGTTTCAAGATGAGCCAAATCCAACAAAAGTTGTTCGCGCACGAAGCACTTCCAAGCAAATGGTCGCCTGTTTTGTCGGAAAAACTGGACATGTCGCAACCGTACCACTAGAACAACGCAGAACAGTCAATTCTGAGTGGTACACAACCATTTGTTTGCCAGTTGTCTTCCAAGAAATCAGGAAAACCAACCGCCGAAGACGGATCACTCTTCACCACGACAACGCGAGCTCTCACACATCGGCTGCGACAACTGCATTTTTGAGCATCCAAAACATCGATTTCATGGGTCATCCGCCGTATAGTCCTGACTTGGCACCGAATGACTTCTTTTTATTCCCGTACGTAAAAAACAAACTGAGAGGTCAACGTTTTTCGACACCTGAAGAAGCGGTTGCTGCATTCAGAATGCATGTGTTGGAGATACCTCAATCAGAGTGGCAAAAGTGCTTCGACAATTGGTTCAAACGCATGCAAAAGTGTATAGATCTTCATGGGGAATATTTTGAAAAATAATAAAGTGATTTTCGATGATCAATATTTGTTTTTGTTCTCTAATCCCGAAATATAAAAGGCAACCCTCGTAGCAGTTTGGATTTGAGCAGTTTACTGAATGTGTGCCAACTAGCGTTGCCGGAATGCAGTCTTTTGTTAATTTCCTTCGATATTTCGTTACTGGCCGTCAGTGTCGTTCCCAGATATTTAAATTCTTTAACTTTTTCAAATATCTTGCCTCTGATGTTTATATGTGTTCCCTGAGGTCCCCCCGCTCTCGCCATAATCATGTATTTTGTTTTGTCTTCATTTATTTCTAGGCCCACCTCTTCTCCCGCTTGCATGATGATCTCACTGTTTTTACTAACAGTTTCTAGATTATCGCCCAGAACGGCGATGCCATCCGCTTATGCGAGCAATTGTGTGATGCCGTTCAGGGATGATCCGGCCATGTTGTCGACTTGTACCTTTCTGATGACATACTCGAGCACACGGTTAAAAAAACATGGTGAGAGGCCATCCCCCTGCTTTAGGCCGTCCCGGATTTCAAATGGTTCTGAGAGGTGATTTTCTATTCTAACTCGCCCTTTGTTTTCGTTCATGCAAATTTGAATGAGGGCGGCATATTTTTTCGGGATTCCCAGCTCAACTACAATATGGTAGAGTCTTTGCCTTGCGACTGAGTCGTAGGCTTTTGAATCACTCAGGCTATGCTGACGGAAGCATACGCTTCCAGTAGGGTCACCCATGTCAGACTGGCTAGCGAGGAGTAACACACAAAGATCTACCACCCCTTATCCAGGGTGTTACGCGTCACCGTGCCCATGGGATGCCAGGGGTATACCGGCTGTATTATAACGGCGCCTCTCTGACACCGGGTTGAATCAGAGCATTAAGCAGACCTTACCATATCAAAGAGGGGCTCTGATATGGTGAACCAACACTAATGACTGTTAAAATCACTGACAAAAATAGAAACAATGCTTCAACAATTCAGACCCCTACCACGTGTAGGACGTGGCTTATTATCCACGGCAACCATAATATTCGACTCTGTGGAATACTAGGTTACTTGCTATGATATACGCTCTGATGAGTTTTAATTTTTTGATTTTTTTTGTTGGCGCCAGGAAAGTACGATGAAGCCATAGCCGCATATACAAAAGCTATTCAATTAGAACCTGATAACAACGATTAAAAATGAGACGGAGCCAATAGCTATTGTTCCTGAGCAGCGAAAGCAAGCCGAAGAACAACTATCACAGATCACTAAATTATGTGATTTGTTCAAACAATTTTACAAATCCTTATGAAGAACGATGTTGAATTTATCTACATCAAGTTTCATTTCTTCCCACTGGTCCGACAAGAAGACAAAACCTAAGGAAACAGGCATTTTCTCAGCCCATGAACAGGACTGTGCAGTGATTCGGGGCAATATTGTGGAGGCAGTTGTGCATGCTCCCGACATAACCGTCCGCGTGTTTGAAAGATATAGAAGTCCCGAAATCGTTAATGAGAGATACCTGAACTTACAGAATGGTACGTTCTGACGTTTATGTCGGGTGTTTTGGATATTTCACTAAAGGATTTCGACCAATATCGTAACCGCGTTTATGTGTCACCGCAAGTCTTAACACATATTCTAGTGTACCTGAGAAATGCTGTGATTCACGTATTCCTGGAAGTAATTAAACATCACATGCAACCATGTTCAAGATGTTCTATTTCAGATAATGTTGTTCACGGAGTCTGATCAAGACCCCTGGGAAAACAACCCGCATGAACTTATTCGAATAAATTTCAGCCTATTTAAAGATTTTATCTGTCCAGTTTCTGCAACACAAATATTTCAACATCAGGTAGAAGGCAGAAAGGAATTCTACCGAAAACAATGGGAAGCATGAAGCAGGTTATTACATCACCAAGCACTGATGATAATCAAAGGGATGGAGCACTTTACATAATTGGAACTCTGGCAGATGTACCTCTGAAAAACGAAGACGCCGTGGTCAAGTGGAATATGCTTACCACATATCTATTTCCAGAGTTTCAATCGGGCGGACATATGCGAACCGTACTGGTTAGGTGGTTCATTACTCTAGTGAAATGAAATTGACGTCGCCTTTTTATTTGAATAATTGTTTTCTCTTGTAATCGGCGGAAAATAAAATGATAAACACTTCCTAATTTTCCCATCTTACAACTCCAATATAAATAAAACAACATTTTTTGCGTTTTAATCGAGTGGAACGCGTATGGATTTACGGTCCAAATTAGAACTACGTTCAAAGGTTCATCGATGACATAGAAGGATTCACGATCCAAAAGAGGACTACGTCCAAGAAGTCATCGATGATATAGATGGATTTACGATCCAACTTACACTTCAACGTTAACAAAGGTCGAACAATAACCTGAATAAGAATATTGATCTCATCATTAATAAACGAAAGCTGGTAATTCTACCAAATTACTATTATTAAGCAATTTAAATAATAATCAATTTTAACAAAACCAAATTACAGTCCACTTTCTTAAAAATCCAAGGTTGTTTCATTTATTTAATTCTGCAGAAGTCAGCGCAGGTAATTCAAGAAGATTTCAAATCGATCCCAGTACCAGGTTGAGGACATCGTTCGGCTCCTCTTTTAACGATCTTGCAGGTACTTGGCACGACCCACGCTACCACTGAGATACGCCCCGCGTACACATGAAAGAACCTCAAGAAGAGGACGATGGCCCATCGGGCAATAGTCAAGAGGACAAATCCTTTGAATCCAAGTGTGTTGAAATCAGGTTCAACGACAGAGCTAGAAGCTCTCACGGAAAGGCAAGCGTCACCTGCAACAACATCAGGGAGACAGAAAAGTTTTGGAAACTTCCTTCCTGAATAAGAATATCATCTGACGAGTCAGCGTTTCCAATGCAAGCGGTCGGTACAAAGAAAGATTTTGTCAACAAAGGCCCATCCGGTTCTATGCCTGCAAGTATCAACCCCAAAATCGAATTACAGATGAATAAAGCCAAGAACTCCGAGAATTGCGATTTCACCGCCTCATCTACATTCGTTCCTGTGCACCGCTTTTCTTCACTTCTAGCCGCCTGGACGCAACGCTTTGGGGGCACCTTCTTATCACCGCCCAGGCACCGCGAATCACGTGTCTGGGGACACCACTCTCACGGAGTCGGTGTCTAAATTGGACTTTCGGTATCAAGAGTAGAGGATATAGAAGATGAGGAACAGGGAAGATGCCGGGAACCATCGGGAGATCATATCATCGGAAAGCTGTCACAGGTTGGATTACACCGCTTCTCGTCATCGGGACTCATCGCTCACGCATCAGGATTTGTCGCTTCTCGCCACCCAGGCACATCGCTGTTAAGTGTCTGGGGTTCTTCGCTTTCACCGCCTGGACGAAATGCTCTGGGGGCACCCTCTTAATACCACCCATTGCACATAGCTGCCGTGAGGGGGCACCACTCCAACGGAGTCGGTGTCTAAGATAAGCTTTCGGAAATAAGATGAAGGGACAAAGAAAACGAGGAACAGGAAAGATGCCGGCACCCTTCGGGAAACCATATGAACGGAGAGCGAATAGTGAACACATGGTTCAACCACCAATCGAAGAAAAACGGTATCTGTCATTGGGACTATTGTATCCTGCGACACAATTGAATGAAGGCTTCTATCAATCGGCAGAGTATTCTTCCTGAGAGCAACCCGGATGCGCAACCGTTCTGGCTCAATCAAGTGCCAGTCTAATTCAATAAAATATTGCGCAAGGATTCAACCACAACATTACAAAAAGATAAAGACACCATGTCCACCACCATCATTCTAACACTGCCGACCGAGAGTTCATATCCCATCACGAAATTCGCCCAACGCCGAGCATTGGTTTAGCGGCGTAGATGGGACATATCCCCAACTGCAACAGCATCAGCCAGAGCAATCAACTTGGATTCGAGACGCAGATGATTCTATGCAGTTGGCGGTATACCTAACATTTCTGGTAGCGGCACAGGCTGGACATACTGAGAAGATCGTGGAATTACAACCTATCAACTTCAACATATTGGCGACCACATCGCTTAATTACCATTCGGATCCACGGTCCAACACGGGACTACGTCCAAAATATTCATACAATACCTAAGGATTTATGATCCAACATAGGACTACATCCAACTATTTAAACTATACTTACGGATCCACGATCCAACATAGGACTACGTCCAAAATATTCATACGATACTTACGGATTTACGATCCAATATTAGACAACGTCAAGATATTGTTACTCCACATAAGGATTTACGATCCAAAGAGAGGACTACGTCCAAGAAGGTCATCGATGACACAGAGGGATTCACGATCCAAGAGAGGACTACGTCCAAGAAGTTCATCGATGACACCAGGGATTTACGATCCAACAAACAATAACCATAGTGATCTCAACCAATGGGATAACACAAACACAAATCACATCGTCGCCGCAGCTGATGCCGCAAATATCGCCTTTCAGGCACTTCTCCGCAACCTGTCGGAGAATATCAACAACAAACAACGACGGCCTTATCGCAAGCTACAACGTTAGCAATCAATGGCCAACTGGGCCTTCGGTCACACACACTATACTCTATAACTTAATCAATTAATAGAATCACTATATAATATAACAATATAATTAATTTTGCCACGCTACCGTTTTACCGTACCGGTTTATGAGCAACACGAGCATTAAGGCCTCTGAGCTCAACCACAATCACCAGCCGCGACTTCCCACTGCGCTGACACGAAAACGTTGGTGACGCCCACTAAGGAGGACTACTGGGTCCATTGTCGGCGGCCCGGGAAGATGTTGCAGTTCCGCAACAATACGAAGTATACCAGTACGGAAAAACACGCTGTCACTGAACGCCACCTATTGCTGAATAGACGAAAATCAGAATTGTCTATTCATTTCACTGTTTAAATGTTACTGTTTTCACACAATTTTTGGTTGTTGTACTGTTTTTAGACAGTTTTATTCTAACGTTGTAAAATCGAAAGTGTACGGTGCCTTCAGCACCTGTAGTTTGACAGTGACCAAATTCGTTTGTAAAAAATAAAGTTAATTTTGTATGTATTAAATGTGTTTAATTTTTATAACATTCGGTGTGAATTAATTACTGCCCAATGCGGCAGTCCTTTGATGGGCTATAACGCCAAAACTATTTGCTGTTCTGCTCGACGCAGAAACAACCTTTTGCTGTTTCCCAGTTGGCGAACCATCGGCAACATCGGAGTTGCGGTTCCCAGCTGGCGAAACAGGGGTTAACTGTACCAGAAAGAAGGGCTTCCGGTTCTCCCTTTTAGACCTGGCTGTGGTGAAGGGTTTGACCATACTAAATCTAAGGTCATTGTAATTTAGCTTTCGAAGCATTTTCAAAAGGGTCTTCGGTTCAGTTTCAGAGTTGACGCCCTTTAATAGAACTGTAATATTTTTAAGTTATTTCGGCGTGCAAGAAAACAATTCCGCGGTGGCTCTTTTCAAAACATTTTTAATTTTAATATGATCACCAACGTTATATGTTTGAATGGAATGCCTATTGTCCTCCAGTCTTTTAATCACAAAATTATTACTTCCTAAAGCTAATTCAAACAGATTTACTAATTCTTTACAATCGATGTCTGCGTGTTTTGTTTGTTTGCAGGCGCATTTATTCACAAAGTCTTTTTTATGTTTTACAATTTAAGTCTAAATGCTAAACCTGTCTTAATAATTTTACTACATAATGTAATTTACTGGCTCTTCACAAGCACTCTATATTATACAATATTATATGCTTAATTTATGCCTTTCAGCTTACATTTTCTTTTATTTATTCTTAATATAATACACATACATTATAAAAAAAAAAAATCTATTATCTTAGAGGTCTACCTCTTATTCTTTTCGAGGCATTATAACAAAAAAAAATAGATTTTTTTTTTTTTTTTTTGAGGATGCAAAAATTTTAAAAACAAAATAATAAGTGCTTAATGAAAACAAAAAAGATAAAATAACAGAAGTTAACGGGAAGGAGGGCAAAGGAAAAGGAAGGGAGGAAGCTGCGCCAGAGCTGAATATTATATCTGAGGACGTGAAGTCCTTTCTTCGTTTTGGAGCCACCACCAGTTGGGGTTGGTGCGGTCTTTTATTGATTTATCTCTTTCGCTGATCACCATACTGAATCGAAGTCGGTCTGGCCTATTAGAGATATCACTATTGTGGACAATTCGTTTATCCCTAGCACCACGGAAAGCGTGGTATATAATAGGTATTCCACCCTCATCTTGGATTAGACCTTTTCCGTCCAAGAAGTGGAACGCCTCTGGGGGAATGAACCCGTTCTGGAGGGTACTCTCCAGATACATATCGTTCGGATAATATGCTCCCGCGATAAGATTATTTACACTGCACATTGCCCTTGCAATATGGCCACGAATAATTTTTATAATGAACTTGTCTATCCTAGTTAGTCCTGATTTATCATACAGGGTTTTATTAGGGTAAAATTTCTGGTATCGTGACTCTGGTGTTCTATTAAGTCCGAGGCAGGAACGCAAACACTGTCTCTCGAACACGCGAATCTTTTCCATGTAGAATGGGGATATATTGTACCATATTGGACAGCCATAGACCAACACTGGTCGGATGAATGCCGAATATGAAATTATTTTAACTTTTGGATTGAGAATGCTGCTTCGGAATAGACTTTTTGTGGCGACAAATGCGTTTCTTGCTGCAGAGAGAGTGACTGCTATAAGCTTGTCAAAGTATAAATACTGATCAAGCCAAATACCGAGATATCTGACTACAGTTTTCACTTGTAGTGGGAGATTATTATTCCCTACGATAGAGAAGTTTTTCCAATTGTACTTTGTATCCTGAGAGGCCCTGGAGAGAGGTGTTCTGAAAAGGATAGTCTCGGTTTTGTGGAAATTAATTTTTAGTTTCCAGTCATTGCAAAAACGTTTTATTTTATTGAAGTCGTCCTGGAGAAGTCTATTGATGACATCTATTTTCTCTCCTGTTCTGTATACCACAATGTCGTCTGCGTATGCAATGGCATTGTTAAGCGTACCCACTAAACCACTGGTGTAAATATTAAACAGAATGGGAGAATTCACCGCCCCTTGTTGTAAACCGTTTGTAATTTTGAAGGTTTTGCTTGAGAATATATCTCTGCATATTACCACAAATTGCTTGTCCGTTATCATTTCGTAAATGTTGTACAATAGATAATGAGGCATTCTCAGGTTTTCTAACTTATGAAGAAGTCCTTCTAACCACACGGTGTCGAAAGCCTTTTCAAAGTCAACTAAGCAGGCACCTGTGCATTGGCGCTTTGTCTTGTTCCATTGTATGTCGGAAACAAGCTTTGACGCGGCATGCACCGTACTATGCCCCGCTTTAAAGCCAAACTGGTTGTTGGGGATGATTTCATTTTCATCACACCAGTTCATCAGTGCTTTGTTTATGATCTTCTCGAAAACCTTGCTGATATTTGGCAGCAAGCTAATCGCGCGAAGGTTGGTTGGATTGGTCCTGTCTTTGCCCTTTTTAGGGATGGGGTGGACTATTACAGTTTTCCAGTGGGTTGGATACTATGCCTTATTTAAGGCGTTGTTGAATAGCGTATTGTAGATTTTTACTGCTTCAGGAGGCAAATGTTTTAAAACTACATTTGGGATGCTATCTATCCCAGAAGACTTTTTGCTTTTGATTGACTTAACGATGTTCGTAAGTTCATCCTTACTCACAAACATATTCATATTCTGATTACTCCTGGGGGAGTCCGCTCTGTTAGTTTCACTGAATGTAGTAAAACTACGGTTTTGGTTCCTCCAGGTACTAAGTTGATTTCTTAGTGAGCTGTAGGTCTGGAATGCGTTGTTTTCGAGGATCGTATTGGAGTGAGTGGATTCGTTCACTCTGTATACTGCTTCGAAACATGCACCAATTGAGTTCACTTTGTCTTGCGGGTCTTCGACTAATATTACTTCTTCGTTGGAGTTGATATGCTCCGGATTGAGTCCTGAGTTCAGCATTGCTTGACAATTCTCAGGAGTCCGTGGGACTCGCAAATATGGAATGTCATTGTGATCTTTCTTTCGAAAAGTTTTATTGATTTGTGGGAACATATTCGATCCGCTAGCTTGAATGGCTTGTATTTTGTTCTTCCACTCTTCATTTATTCTTGAACGGTAATTGTCACGGATCAATTTTTGGAGATTTTTGATTAGGGACTTAAGTGTTCTTATTTCCTGACTATTTGGGTCGCTGAACTGTCTATAAAGTCTTTTCAGCTTTGAGAGCATAATGCTCTTTTGCTTATACAAAGCGTCAATTGCTGATGTCCTGTACTTATTAGTATAACCGTCGGTATGGGGAACTTTAGGTATAGAACGATTCATTGCATTGGTAATAATATCGTCCAATGTTGTTAAGTAATGATCGATTTCGTCGTTATGGAGGTTTCTAATAGTCGGAGGGTCTATGGCACTGTTACGAAGTTCTTTTTTTATTAATCGATCAAAGCGTGACCAGTGAGCTTTTCGAAAATTGAAAGAGTGGATCTGGTCGAACTGCTCTAGTGAATATTGTTCATTTGGGACTTCAATTATGGCTCCAAATCCGTAGTGATCGCTATCGTAATCGATTGTGCGAAGACAGTTTCGCGTAGTTAGATCTGTGCCTGGCAAATTTATTCTATCGTCTATCATAAGTAAATCCAGAAATGAATTTCCTTTAGGATAAGACGATGTACTTGTGGAGTACAGTTCTAATCTGCGCTCGATAGCATTCATTTGCCACCAATCATATAAAGCATTGCCTCTTGTGTTCGTGGTTAAGTTACCCCAAGCACTATGCTTGGCGTTGAAATCACCCGCTATTAGGAAATAGTTGTTTTCCGAGTCTAATTTCAGGTGTCGAAATAGCATATCAATTTCATTGATAAATTGCTTACACTGGGTAGCTTGAGGGGCATAAATGGAGACCACATACAGGTGCTTTTGACTTCTCAACGGAATATCTATTATGCAAGCTTCCAGCACCTGAAATTTGTGTACTTCTGTACTATAAATTACCTTATGATAAAGACCTTTTTTAATTAAAACTGCAACCCCACCCCCTTGAATAGAATGTGGCCTGTCACGTCTGATTATCTTATAGTTTTTATAGACAATTTTGTGCCTTTGGTTTAGCTTAGTTTCACTAGCCAAAAGTACATCAGGGGATTCGACTTCAAGCATGTTGCCTAGATTATCTCTTCTGTCTATGTGTATTAGTGAATTTACGTTCACCGAAATAATTTTTAGTTTTAGTTCAGTTAGAGGGTCGAAGATTTTGATGGAAGGAGTTATTTGAAAACACAGCCGAACAGAGCATATCTATTCGGGCCATTTGTTCCGTCAGTATTTTTTGGAAATTAGCAAATTGTGTTTGCATGACCGATATCATATTTAATATCTCAGGTTGCGCATCTACTGCCGGTATTCGCCCATTGGTATGTGAAGATTCCACGGGGACTCGTTGCATAGATTTGCCCGTGATTTGTGCATATGATACACGCGGAGCAACAAAATTATTATAAGAACGAGTTTTAATTTTTTTCTCTTCTGCCACTTGCTTTTGTTTTGATTCCCACTTTAAGTTCATATGTTGAAATTTGGGACAACCTCTAAAATTTGCCGTGTGTCCTGTATTTTTACATAGTGCACATGACAGTGTTTCCCTATCCGGAAGCTGTTCCTTTCCCAGCGGACATTCGCCCATGTTATGATCGGCGAGGCATTTTACGCATCTGAATTTCATATTGCAGTTTGATGCAACGTGTCCAAGTCGTTGACAGCGCATACATTGCAGTACGCGCTCAGATTTTCTAATTTTTTCCCAACTTATAATTTGGTGGCTTAGACATTTTATATGTCTAAGCGCATCAACTTTACTATTAGGACTTAGAGATACAATGTAGAAAGGCAATTTGCGGTTGCACTTTCTAGAATTCGCAGTTGAAAACGGTTTTACACCTGTAAATTTTAAACTAGCTGTTTCAACTAATGGCTTTGTATTTGTTTATGTATCTAGTTCGTAAGGGACAAGATTCGGCGAATCAAAGGACAAGGGAAATATGACCTAATGCATAGTTCGGTAATGAGGGTCGGCTAGATAAATAGCAGCCGCTCATTAAATATAAAATGTGATTCGGATACCTAAACGATGTGAATTGTCTATGGTATGCATTGCAGCTGTTACGATAGCCGCAATGCCGATGCACATGGTGCTAATAGGTTTAAGACGCGAGATGCGTATTTGCTTTGGTTTGCACATTGTGCGAGCCAGAGAATTTTATTGCTGGAAGAAAAACGTCGCCAGCTAAATGTATACATAAGGAAGTTTATCGTATACATGAATGAAGCTGGGAATAGGCGACGCAATGCTAATTATCCCTGGCTGGAATGGTTACATGATATGTGAACCGAGGGTTTTTCTTTTCAGGAAATTTATGATGAGGAAATTAAGAACTCTTACAGGGGATTTGTAAGCGAAGGAATGCTTGAAAAGGTAAGAATTCTTTTGCAGGTACTTTTGGGTTATAATAATTGGGTCTGTTTGATGCGTGAAGCATTTAAGATGCTAATGCGAATTGCATTAGCGAAAGCTGGTGCAGACCCGGGTTGTGGTTATGGGGGTTTTTCAGGAAGGCGAGCCGTGGGATCTGGCGGAACCGCCACAGTACTCCCCTCCCAGTGACGTAGTCACGAAAAAAAAGGTAGGGGCGAGGGAATGCTCGATGGTGGGTGCTGTGATGATAGGGAGGTTGCTTCGGAATGCGCTGTGGTAATGTAAAGGGACTGTCGTGGTGACCAGTTCCTGGTTATTGTTTGGGCCTTTATCGATAAGATGGACACAGTTGTTACCGCTTGATGCCATCAAGGGCAAAGGTGTGCGGCGTGGTCCATAGGCCTGTTATGGACCAACAGGCTTATCGTCCTAATAGGTCGGAACCCATCGGAAATCCGCTCACATCCGCAGTGACGAAATGGCGTGTGCGGGATGGAGGGGAACTTATCCCAGGGTAATTCCCATCCGCAGTGACGGGTTGCCGTGTGCGGAATGGAAAGGTACCAAGACCTGGCACCATTACCACGATGGTGGCGAGCTCCTAATGAAATTATACCTATTAGATAGGTATAGCCTGTTGGCAGATACCGCCAACACCAGATCCATACCCTCAGTGCCTGTATCTGCATCTTCCCGCACATGCTACTTCGTGACTGCAGGCGCGAGCAGATTTCCGATAGGTTCGGACCTATTCGGACGATAAACCTGTTGGCCCAAGTGACCCATAACAGGTCTTTTGACCACGCCGCACACCTTTGCCCTTGATGGCATCAAGCGGTAACAACTGTGTCCACCTCATCGACAAAGGCTCATACTATACCTGGAACTAGTCACCATGACAGTTCCGCCGATTTAATTACAGCGCCTCCCGAAGTGCGCAGGGCCACCTTGTTCGTCAAGTGTCCAGCCCTCCGCCCAGCATAGCACCATTCATTCGAGCACCCCTACAGCCCTACCTATTTTTCGTGACTACGTCACTGGGGGGGGAGTACTGTAGCGGTGCCGCCAGACCCTACGGTCTACTTACCTGAAAACTCCCGATAACTACTACCCAACTCCTTTAAATTTGCTAATGCAACAGTATTAGTACCTAAAAATGCTGCACGCATTTAAGAGATCAAATCTATGATCTTTAAGTCCCTGTAAAGAAAACTTACCTTCATGCATTCTCTTCGCATACCATTGCTCCTTAAGATTTCTTTATTAACTTACCAGGAATTTCCAATCAATTTCGGCATCTACGTCGCCAGTCAAATTCCATCCTTCGACCCGAGCGGGTCGCGGCTCCATCGCTACCCTGGTGCGCACAGGGAAGCGATAATAAAAAATAATCGGTTGTGTTGCAGTGCGTGGTGCCTTTAAAGTAAATCGGGAGTTAGATAGTTTCATTAAAATTAAATAATAGAAAAACAATCAAAAGAACCATTTATTTCATTAAACAGTGCGTTTTATTTTCGGATATCTACTGTGGACAACTTTCCTCTTTCGAGCAATTTGTGGACGTTGCGTTGTGGAATTCTGTTTGTATTTATCTCTCACCTTTACTCGCGGTTGCGAACGAACGAGGCGGCGTTCGTTCATTTATTGCTGATGACTTTCGGTTCGGTGTTTTGCGCGGCTAACAATTGATGATGGAGGAGGAAGATAATCAGCCCCGTACGCCGGTGCACTACTTCCTCCCCACATGACCACATGACGATTCTGGTTGTGTTTGGAGAACACTGTTTCAGGCTGTTCTCCTACGTTGGGTGTTCACTTTATTAACGCGTTTAAGTTATGAGTAAAACCGATAATTATTCGCGTATGGTAAATGTTCACTATAATAGAAGTATGCCCGTTTCCGATGCACTGTTATCAGAACATAAGATCAGTTCTTTGTTGTGATCTTTGTTTATGGTTTGAATTGTCACCAACCACGTGAAGCTGTTTGCATATGATTAGTTGTCGATATTAACGTAATAGAATTGCCCACAGGGATATGTAGCGTCACTAACATATACACACACAATACACAAGCAAATAGTGAAGAACACCGAACGAAAATCGAATAAGAAAATGCATCAGAGCCGTATGCCATAGCGAAAACATAACAATTCACATCAGTGGAATATACTTGCGTTTAAAAATCGAATTCCAAGCACGGCCAGTAGCCGGCAATTGACAGCTCTGTCGTAAAGTTGGACATTTTTGAGATTATACGCACTCAGAACGTTTTGACATACGAGCGCTATTTGTGTTGTTTACAGTAACTTAAAAGATTCATCTCGGCCCAAAAATGGAATTAAATCGTCAACATTTTCGTGCGATTATTTTTTACAACTTTCGGCGTGGATTAACTCAGCAACAGTGCATGGATGAACTTAATTCAATTTTTGGCGATGAAGCTCCATCAAGGACCAGTGTTTATCGATGGTATGGTGAATTCAATCGTGATCGTAGTTCACTCCAAGATGAATTTCGTGAAGGTCGTCCAAAATCAGTTGTTGTTCCGAAAAACATTGATGCTGTGCGCGAACTGATATTGGAAGATCGTCGTGTGACCTATCGTGAGATTGAGACAACCTTAGGCGTTAGTGGGACCAGCATACATTCAATACTGAATAAACATTTGACTGTCAAAAAAATTTGTTCGCGTTGGATCCCACACAATTTGTCAATCGCCCAAAAAAAAGCTCGTGTCAATTGGTCGAAAGAAATGCTCAAAAAGTACGGTCGCGGTGCTTCGAAACACGTCTGTGACATCGTGACAGGTGATGTATCGTGGATTTACGCGTATGAGCCCGAAAGTAAACAGCAGTCGACTGTCTGGGTGTTTCAAGATGAGCCAAATCCAACAAAAGTTGTTCGCGCATGAAGCACTTCCAAGCAAATGGTCGCCTGTTTTTTCGGAAAAACTGGACATGTCGCAACCGTACCACTAGAACAACGCAGAACAGTCAATTGTGAGTGGTACACAACCATTTGTTTGCCAGTTGTCTTCCAAGAAATCAGGAAAACCAACCGCCGAAGACGGATCACTCTTCACCATGACAATGCGAGCTCTCACACATCGGCTGCGACAACTGCATTTTTGAGCACCCAAAACATCAATTTGATGGGTCATCCGCCGTATAGTCCTGACTTGGCACCGAATGACTTCTTTTTATTCCCGTACGTAAAAAACAAACTGAGAGGTCAACGTTTTTCGACACCTGAAGAAGCGGTTGCTGCATTCAGAATGCATCTGTTGTAGATACCTCAATCAGAGTGGCAAAAGTGCTTCGACAATTGGTTCAAACGCGCAAAAGTGTATAGATCTTCATGGGGAATATTTTGAAAAACAATAAAGTGATTTTCGATGATCAATATTTGTTTTTGTTCTCTAATCCCGAAATATAAAAGGCAACCCTCGTATCAATCCCAAACGCTATAATCCTTTTAATGGTTTGTGAACCGTGTAAATGGTGAATTTTCGCCCTTGTAAATAACAGCAGAAATTCTTAGCCGCCCACACAATGACTAACAACTCTTTCTCAATGGTAGAGTAATTCCTTTCCTCCTTATTCAAGGTTCGGCTAGCATAAGCGACTAGCTGGTCCTTACCGATTTCACCTTGCGACAGTACGGTACCCAGTGCTTCATTACTAGCATCCGTTGTCAGATTAAAGGGTTTGGTGAAATCTGGCTAGGTTAATAGTGGCGGCAAGACCAATAACTCCGCTATGTTCTCAAATGCTTGTTGGCATTTGTCTGATCCGGTGAATTTAACGTCCTGTAGGGGTATGAAGTATGTGTGCCGGCACGGACACCGGTTCACTCCGATCCCCCATCATAGTTCCACCGAATACAAAAGAACTGAGTTCAGCCGCAAGCTGTTTGAAAGAGGCAAATAAAACACTGGTGAGGCTGGTGGTCGCCGCTTAATATTTGAATGTATTTTATTTCAACTATTTTAACACTGTTTGGTGAGGAGACAAACATATACAAATTGCAATACATTTTTGCGTAACGTTTATATATAGTTTAAACTTTTTATTTCAATGTAGATTGTCCAAATTAATTTGAAAGTACACAATTCGCAAGGTGCAGCTTGTGGAGGAAATTATTACTTCTAACAAAAAAAATAAACAGAAATTAACATTTAAGAACTGTTGATAAATTAAGACGATTTTTGGCTTGAACTTGTGATGTGAATTGTTGCGAATTATTTGTTTTTATTTGATTGTTCCATATGTAACACTCCACTGACACCGAAGACATTTTTTGTTGTTAATTATTGGTTTTACGTTTGACGGCATTTTTAAACTTAAGAATGATTGCAAATTCACTGAACTGTAGAACATGAACCCAACTATAACTCGACAAAGCTCTCGGGCACATTCAGGGGTTTGCGCACCCCCGTGCACACGCTACGGCGCGGGGGTGGGAAGAAGACTCAGCGATGTGCGTTCGCTGGTGGTTGAAATACGACTGACTGTGAAATACTCTTCCAGCTAAGGGTGAGTTTTCTTTTCTTTGAGAGAAACGTCAAATCTCTCTTTGTGGTGGTGTGGTGGATACTTGTAGAGGATCGCTCTGATTGATCTTAGCGAGAGTGCTAATAGATCCATTGTGTATCCATGCAACGAAGATCATGGGAAAACGAAATTGAGAAAAGAGAAGATGAACAAAGCACATTATTAATGGCATGGATGCATGGTGCAGCTGCGTAAATAGTCTGCATTGCTATTAGTAATGGTGGTAAAAGGGATTTCGGTACACAATGGTGACGTGCACCAAATCTTGCTGGCGGCAAAGGTCAGATTCTTGCTTGCATGTTTGTATGCTGAAGAATTCGATTTGTGCCCACTAGACACTAGACGAGTGTATTTGCCTTTGTCGCTTGGACAAAAGGCTGCCGAGGCCATGGAAAATGTGGTGTGCACGTGTGCAGCAGAATTGCTTGGCAAACAGGGCTGCCAAATAGTTTTCCTAATTATGGTTATGTATGCAAAGGAATTATTTTCAGGAAATTGATATGATGCATTGAATGTATGAATGCTAGAGAATTCTTTACAGGGACTTGGGATGATACCTTAATGAAGGAAATGTCCGTGGTGAAGGGAATGTTTACAGGTAACTGCAGATTTGCCTAGGGATTTACGGTTGAGATTGCGGGTGGTTCTTTGCGTAAGGCTAGAGAACCCGCACAGTCCTTCCTTAACAAGTTTGTTACGAGGCGTATTATCTTTGAAAAATTTGGAACAAATTTTCGATAATAATTCGCCAAGCCTAGAAACGATTGGACGTTCTTTACCGTCTTGGGAATTGGGAAATCCCTGACACTAGCTGTCGTATCGGGATTTGGCCTTGCCCTATTTTCGAAACAAACATGTCCCAAATATACTACTACCTTTTGTAGGAACTTGCATTTTTCCGGTTGCAGTTTGAGGTTGTGATATTTTACTTGGTCGAATACTTTCCGGAGTTTGTCATTATGGTGTTCTAGGTTTTTCCCATATATGACAACGTCATCCAGATAAACAAAGCATTCGATACCTTGCAACCCGGTTAGGGCATGGTTCCTGAGCCTCTGGGACGTAGCCGGTGCTCCTAGACTGAATGGCATACGTTTGAAATCATAATGCCCGTAATTTGTGCTGAACGTTGTCTTACCTCGATCCTTCTGATCCACTAAGACTTGGTGGTAGCCGCTGGCTAAATCGAGCGTGGAAAAATAGCGTGAGTGACCAAGCTGGTCCAAAATATCTTCTATTCGATGGAGAGGATACACGTCACCAATGGTTTTGTCGTTTAGTTTTCTGAAGTCGGCCACAACTCTCCATCGGGCTTTCCCATCTTAGCTACTTGACGATAATTCTAATTTACCGGTAGAGACTGGAAATTCGTGGATTAGTTGTAGGGCGAGAGCATGGACACGAGGGCCGTAACAGACCTCGGACACGTTTACATATTATTTGTTAACATTTTCCAAACATTTTTTTATATGTGCTTAGAGTTTAATGGGATTTAGATATATTGGTAATTTTGTTTTTCCTGGAAAAGGTCAGAAAAAAAAACCAGGAGCTCTTTTTATTTTAACTTAGCCTACTTAAAATTACTTAACATAATTAATCTAACTTAATCTAATCTTATTTACAATTTACAATATTTGATATTGCGATGATGGTGACAATTTGATGACTTAAAAATAATATTTCCAATTTTGATTCATGTGGACGTGGGATTTCTCATCTTGATTGGGGGTAGTAAAGAATAAGATCAGGTATGTTCTTGAAGGACGGGGGTGCAGTTCGCCAGCCACTTTCGGCTGGGGTGGATTCCCACTGTCTGGTGGAAAGAGAAATAGAATCTTCCTCTCAGCCGGTAACCAATGGGAAACCGTTTGCGGTCGCGCTGGAAAGGTTCCGGTGGTCAATCGTGTAGATCGGAAGGCGGATAGACGTAGCCTGGAAAGGCGGATAGACGAAGTTGTTTCATGGCGGTGGAACGAAGGCAAGAATCCATCCAGGGTGTCGTGGCAGTGGAGGCATAGCTAGGTAAACTCACGGCCACTTATTAAGAACATGCCTACATAAGAAATTTTGTTTCAGGGAATTTCTGCCGGACGGGCTGAATCGGATTCTACTGTTTGCTGTGTATACGGAGAAATCGGTTTCCGGTGGCAACCGTAAGAGTGGTTATGGATTGTCGGTTAGAAAATAGAACATGGGTCTTAACCGTTGCGATGATTGTTGCGTGGAAAGACAACGAGTCGTGCCGATGACTTGCCAGTAGGAAGAATCAATATGATTTCAAATAGTTTAGGCAGAATGGGAACCGAAATGGTTTTCGGGAGAACTAAATGCTGCTTGGTTGCAAGTGAGAGAAATGGGTTAAGTAGGAAGTGAACCGAAATGGTTTTCGGGAAAACTGCATGCGGTTTGATTGTAAATGAGAGAGATGGTTCGAAATGTATTCTATTGCAGGATTTGAAATGCATTCTATTGCATTTTCCATGTAATATAAAGAACCCCCACAAACCAGCCTGCCTGAGGTGAAGAGGGTTCTGATTTGTATACAATTACGGTAGTGATTTCCCGTATTGGAGGCGGGTGATGGTAGGTCTATTATTATAGGCTTGGGATTGTTATGGAGGTTTATCGGTAAAATGTATCGACAGTTCTAGGATCCGTCTATCCAGTTGTTGGGTGCCTGAGGTGTTGTAAAGATTGTTGTTACTATGGTATCTATATGAGTTGGTTTTACCGTGTAAGCCAGTGATAAACCGGAAACATTTTCGTTCAAAAACGCGTAATTTCTCCATTTGAGAGGGTGAGATGTGGTACCATAATGGGCAGGCGTATGTAAGAGTGGTCTGATTATTTGTTTGTAGATGAGCTGTTTGACCTTGAGAGAGAGGCCTTTAGGTTTCCACAACACTCGTCTGCAGAGGTTAAGCTGTATTGAGGCTTTATGAAGGCAATTTTTGATGTGGGTTGAGAATGGCCAGTCGTTGGAAAGGGTTACTCCCAAATATTTTAGAGTTTTGGAAGGCTTTATGAGGGTGTTATTAAGGTTGAGTTTAATTTTCTTATGGGAACGTTTAGTGTTGTTTGTGCAGTGAGCGTTTTTTTCGTTAAACACTGTTAGCTGGGTTTAGGTTGGGTTGACGCGAATTTTCCATTTGTTAAAGTATGTTGAGTTGTGCGGGAGGAAGTTCTGCTGCTAGAGTAAAAATAAAGTATCGTCAGCATAATTTAACATCACAACACTAGGTGTATGTTGGGGAATATTGGATATGTATAGAAGATATAAAAATGGTCCGAGAGTGGATCCTTGGAGAACTCCCGCGGTTATGTTGCGAGTTTTTGAGGGGGAAGAGTTTATTCTGACGATGAATTACTAGAAAGATAAGATGCTAGGAGCTTTGTGATGTTGGAATTCAGACCAAATAAGCAGTGCAGCTTATAAATAAGTCCTGAGATCCAGACACAATCAAACGGTTTAGAAATATCGAGTGATATGCATACGGTAGGACACTGGTTTTCCAGACCAGTTGTGACATCGTGTGTAAGTTTTAGTAGAGCATGGCTAGTGGAGTGTCGCTCCCGAAAGCCAAGCTGAGAATTAGGGATGAGAGCGTTCTCATTGGCAAACTAGAGAAGATTTTGGTAGATCTTACATCCTAACATTTTGCTTAGGGTGTTTTATAAAGATATCGGACGATAGTTGGAGGTGTTATTGGAACTGCCGGATTTTTTAACAGGGATTACTACCGCAATTCCAATTCTCTGGGAAATGTGATGCATTTATGACATGGTTAAGAAGGACGAGAATGGGAAGTGGATTTGCCGGGCGAAGTCTTTTAAATAGAAGGTGTAGTATTCCATCTAGACCGAACAATTTTTTTGTTGGGTCGTGATTTTATGAACTTGATTAATTCGTCTGTGGTTAGAAATGTGCTGTTGTCTGAAGGTTTGTGTCGTTAAATTCCCTTTTGAAAGGAGTATAAGATGCGGGTAATCTGTGTGAGTTATATTCGATTACAGTGTTTCGAAAATTAGAGACTGAGAGGGAATCATTTTGTTGATGGATCTTTGAGATGTGATCAGCGAGGCAATTGGCTATGTCCGTGTCGGATTGGATAGGATTGTTGCTGAGTGGGTTGATAAGATTATCGATTCGGGGTTTAAACTTCCGACCAGTTAATCGATTGATGTTTTTGAAGAAATCACGGTTGGGTTTGATATTGTTAAGTGTAGAGGTATACATAGGTCTGATCTGCGAACTTTTTTAAATGTCCATTTATTAGGGTGGTCAGGAGTTGGATCTGACTTTTAATAAAGGGGCAGAATCTTATAGTTTTCGGCGGAGTTGTTTTTTGAGACCCATCAATTTAGTTAGGATGCTGGGCAAAGGTTTTCCTAAATGATTATGACGGATGGTAATGGGTGTATTGCAGGTGAGGGCATCCTTGAGGTTCTGCTTAATTTTTAGGGCTGTTCGATCAATATCAGCTGGGATTAGATTAGAAGATTCGGGATTTACAAGTTAGAAAAACTTTCGGCGACGTTTCTACTGACCTTTTTCCAGTTAGTGTTTGAGAAGTTCGAGACAGGACTGTGTGAGTAGAGCAGTTCGAAGAAGGGGACTTTGATCGAGGTGTGAACGGAACCATGATCAGGGGGAAAGGGGGAGGATATTGTGGGGGGGGGGGCTCGTTGAGTAGACATCAGCGGTCTTGATGAGGAAGTCAATTGTTGACTGCGTCGAGTTGGTGACATGAGTTGGCTGCAGTGGGCTGGCGACGTATGTATATGGGTGAGATGAGAGGAGATCCAAAAGTTGGCAACCGTATTTGTTATTCTTAATGCGGTTGAATGCTGTATGACAAGCGTTCCAGTCTCCAGCGATTATGAATGGTGCGGGGAGAGACTGTGTGATTATTTGAGATATGTCAGAGTCAAGGAAGTCTGGTTAGCGTTTGTTCAGTGCCCGAGAGCATAAGTAGACGCCAACCGCGCCAGAGTCGGGGTTACACTGAACAGCATTATTCTTCACCATTTAAAATGTCGGTTATTGGTGGGAATGTGTTTACACACTATTTGACTTTATATCACAAAATGCATATCGTTAAATGCATTTTATGATCATCCTTTCTCTCCGGACACCTAGCTCGAATGAGCGAAGAGGAGCCTGACCGGAAAGTGCTTTGTGGCAGGATGTAGGAGACAGCGCGGCAGACCTTGTCTGTGATGGAGGGATGACGTAGAACAGGACGCCCAGAGCCTGGGCGTGCCAAACTGGATGACATCGGCTCGAAGTCAGGATAGGTGGAGAGATTTGTTAAATAAGGCCAAGACCGGATCCCGGTTGTAGTGCCGATGATGATGATGATGATGATGATCAGCCTTTCCCGGAACTTGTTTAATCGAATTCAATTTGTACTACTGTGGCGGTTCTTTAATACATTCCCAAAGAACCGCCCATCCTCTTAAATTAACCACCTTCCAAACCCATAGCACTTACCTGCAATTATGGGCAGCATAAGCTCCCCTGCAGCATTACGCCTGAAAGTTAAATCCTATCAAGCATGCACACCAAACAAATTATTTCATTCATTCATACATGGTCCGAGCCAGACAATCGGCTCAGCATGTCAGCAATTATAAAAGAGCGTAATTGTTGACATAGCTGTAGCCAATATTCTTGCTGCGGTTCGTGAGTGAATATGGCCCCAATCCCAAGGTTCGCAACGCTTGCGACCAATTTCCTTTATCGGTTATCTACCGATCATGGGATTTGGGCACTAATATGATTGACGTTAGACAATCATACCCCAGATCATGCCAAACGATGCTCCGGCCTATTAAATAAACAAACACGATGTGCATATCATCGTGACCATTGAAATAGCGTTTTTGTGTATCTTAAAGCAAAAACCTATTTCATTCTCAGCCGCAGGTCATCAAAGATTTATAGCCCTCGAAATAGCGTTTCTGTTTATTTAAGACACAGAAACCTATTTCTCCCTTCGGCGACTTCGCTATCGCATATCTCTATAATACTCGTATTATTATTATATTTAAGAAAAAGGGTAATTAATAAATAAGACATTGTATGTAATTAAGCAGATAACCCCAAGAAAATAACTGACCCTAAATAATCATATTATAAACTATTGTAAGCCCCTTCCGGGCACACACCCGCGCACAACACGGCATTAACACACCTCCTCGACATCGGCCCATCAACCCGACAGCCTTCTCCTCCGCCCAACTCCACGCGACACTCCTCGGACTCCGCCCACTCTTTCAAACCGGTTCCTCTCTTAACCTCGGCACAACGATGCCCACCAGCCGACTCCACGCGACCCAGCTCGCCTTCCCTCGACCCTACGCAACCCTTTCGACATCGCTCGACACCGATCAACCCTTTTCGACACAGTTCGACCGACTTCGATCCTTCGATCCCTTCCTGGCCCCTAGTGGCATACTGGCACACGACGCCCCCACTCAACCCTCTCGGCTTCACGCCCTTTCACAACTTCGGCTCCTCACTGAACCACAGCTACTGCGCGTAGCAAATAACCAGTAGGACGCCCGACTCCCATGCCGGCTCCTTGCTATTCACCCGCTACTCCGCGTAGCAAACAATAGTCAGGACGCCCGCCTCTACCACCCTTACTCCCACGCAAGGATTCTTCTTTCTAGGGACTCCCGCGGATGCGATTAACCCTGGCTCGAACCTCTTCCATCCCGCACACGCCACTTCGTCACTGCGGATGCGAGCGAATTCCCGATAGGCCCTGGCCTATCCGGACGACAAACCTATTGGTCCAAGCGACCCACAACAGGCCAGTGGACCACGCCGCACACCCCTTGTCCATGTGGCATCAACGCCGGAACAACGTGTCCACTCCTTGTATCGACCCAGGCCCACCATGACCCAGGAACTCGTCACTCAGGACAGTTCCAATACCTCACCACCGCCCCTCCCGAAGCGAATAGACCTACCTTATCTTTCAAGCGTCTAGCCCTCCTTCCAGCACCACACCAAACTCCATCTCCCTACCATTATTTCGTGACTACGTCACTGGGAGGGGGGAGTAGTGGGTTTCTCTATATCACATGGAGAACCATTTCACAATCCTAACCTAATTTCGACCGCAAACAGTGCATCACATTATCCCTTATCCCACCGTTCGGCGATTTTACCTGTAGAAGAGAGCATAGCTGAATTCATTATTCTATGCAGATAATGCAGAATTGAATTCAGCTACCTTTTTGCCACAGGGCAACTCCATTTTTGCTAGCCCATGAGATTTCCATCGGAAATCATATCATGCCAGGTAGCAACAACAAGTCGAAGCAAACGACGCCGTCGCATCATAGCGAACCCGCTGGGGAATTTGTCAAAATATCTAATTAGTTTTCATGATAAATTACCCTAGCCAATTTGGCGTCACTTCGGCTTTTCTCCAGACACTTCATTCGCTGGGGATCAATGCTCTCTTTTTGCAGGTGAATACCATCAGTTTAATTTTCCTCTCTTTCACAGTTCTGTCTTCGTACCGAATTAGGTCAATGGGTTCCGCTCAGAACTACATTGATTCATGCATATACAACCAAATCCACCCCAAGATAATCATACATTGTGTTTCTGTTCTCTCATTCTCCCGCTCTCTTCGATCATCAGTTTACCGATGTAACCTACCACACATCGACGGACGTAGCAATGAGAGAGCAAAAGTATGTTCTCTTTTGGTTGTCAAGTGCAAAATTAAAATTATCCAATTTCATCCATTTTCGAGTAAGTGATTCGATAATCATCACCACGGTCGCATGCTGATATATACGCTCGCGCGCGTAGCTAAAAGAAAGACATGTCTGTCGGCAAGTTGAGTATCAACAACCATTCCCATTAAAAAGTTAAAAAGAGTTTGAGTTTAAATTAGATCCATTTCAATTCTTTTCGGTCAGCAAGTTTGTATTGCCCAATTTTATAATGCATACCGCTTTATCTCGTGGAAAAGCCACCGTGGCGTATTCACTTAGTGTGTTGGCGCGCCTTACACTCTGCTGCTTCATATCATCTATATCCTGGGATTATATTTATAAAAACAAAAAATTAACAAGTGAAACAAAAGAAAAGATAAACCTTAAAATGACTTTCAGTGTGTGTACTTATCTCCTCTTCTCGGGTGAACGATATCCTTTCTACGGATCGATGGGGATACGAAAGAACTGCGTGCCATACGTTAGCACATTACTCGTACCCCACACTACTCCTTTCCAATTGAAGCACACGACAAGTCTTGTATGTTGTTCCAGGAATTTTTAGGTACTTTTACTGGATAAATTGTAACCAGATTTTACATAAATAGCCGACGCATCCTGGTTTCATTAAAATTAAAATATTATATAAAAATACAATATGGGTCAGATTCGCAATTGCCGTTAGAAATGATGGAAGAATTCGATTTAAATTAATTGACGGCAAAAACTCGAAAACCAAATTAAAAGTAAATTTTAAACCAAATTTGAAGAAGTCTTGAGTCAAAACTTGAACAACGGACGACACTTCTGTGGGGAGTGATATATGTACCAGACATGGGCACTAAATCCTATCAACTCCCCAACACTTACCGTTTGTTTTACTGTCAATTGTCCACCAATAAAATGCACTCCAAGCAAACAGCCAAATGAAAGTCACATAAGTTACTTAGTTGATTAGTGGTCTTTATTTTTATCTACAATATGGCATCGGCACATGCGCTTAAAACTGGGAGTACACAGTATTAATCACTTAATCCTTTGCGATGACGCCTGCGCTCCTTCAGGATCGTTGAAAGTTTTAATACAAAGTTCACTTAAAAAGAACAACAGATTTCTTGACTTGTCGATTAAAAAAGAAACACCGTACTACAACACGCCCTCTAGAATCGCGTATCTTGACCGTGATAAGAACTTGACCACTTTGTAACGCGGCAGGTGAAAAGGTAACGTTAAGCGGCGCGACCGTCCGGTGTGGTGATAGAAACCTGGCTCCGTGAGTAGCTGTTGCACTCAACATCCCCTAGCTGCGGTGGTGGTGAATTTCCATCGATATGGGAGGAGCCGAATCAGATCATTTCTTTGGTGATGACCAATGACGATCGATTGGGGTTTTTTTGGAAGAATTTCCCTGTGGTGAGCGTACAGGTCAAGTACAATGCCATGTCGCTGGAAGTGAGGCAACGATCGATCCTGCAACTGTACAAACAAAGTAACTGGTATTATGGGGCTGCAGACATCGTTGAGATAAGCGAGAGCGAAAAATCGCCGAAGGAAGAAATAGGTTTCTGTGTGATCTGTAAATAGAAACGCTATTTCGGAGGGTCATGCGCTGAGAAGCGCATTTGTTTGGTTTAACCAATGCTGCATGGGTCGGCTGTTTACATAATCGCCCATACCATAATTATACCGTTGCAGGCAATAGATTTCTCTGTGACGATAAGCCAACCGCAGATTTGTTCGCCTATGACAAAGGCTAGGGTGGCTATTGTTTGGTTAAGAAAACTGTATGGGGACACGGTCATTGTCAGATTGTTTAAATAGCAATCATGATCGTGTCCGATTCAATGGATGTTAGTTTTCGGAAAACTGCATCATAGGACATGATCATTAGTGTTGCTGCAATGAAAAGAGAAAACCGACACAACAAACGGCGCTTCGCTACCGCTGCCTCAGTCTCTCTTCGAGTGGACTGTATTTCCGGCACTGGCCGGCCAACGACGCTTTCTCCTTAAATTTGAGGAATTGTACCTCCAGAGCCGGACTCTTCTCTGGATTGGCGGGCGTTTGAGTCTTGCCCAGTACAAATCCTTGATCTACCAAAAGTGGAAACGACCGACGAAAGAAGACAAGCCAGAAAACGATGCGATGACAATATAAAAATCGCGCCAATACGGTCAGAAACGAGAATCTTCCCAACTCTTTATTTGCCTTGTATAATATATTATTTATTATTCTGTGTGATCTCTTTATTCTGGTCTTGAGCAAGACCGATTGGGTAGGAGTTCCTTCGACGACTCCTGCTGCTCCATCGAAAGTGCCCGCCTTATATAGGCCCGCAGTCGTCCCCTCCTTTGCTCGTTTCCTGGGATCTGCTTTTCTTAGTGGCTTCCCGGAATCGGTGCGCCGCTGATCGTGGTTTCCCTGGAAGTGGTATGTTAGCGCTTGCCTTGCCTTTCCCGGGAATTCGTGATCCATCGCCAACAATTAGGATGATTATTTGAACAACGATCGTGGTCATGTCCTATTCGATGATCGGGTGTCGCTTTGGCGATCAATGGTCGGAATCCGCTGCAGCTGTGTCAACAGATCTGCAGGCCAGCCTGTGTTTGTCGATTATAATTGCTGACAAGCTGAGCCGATTGGGTTGGTATGGTTCATGTAATATGAAGGAACTGATGTGATGATGTGCATGCTTGCTGGGGTTTTACTTTCAGGTGAAAGCGAATGAAAGGTAACTTACGCTACTCGATTGCAGGTAAGTAAAGTGGCTTGTGGAGTAAGGGAAAGGCAGGTTGATTTAAGGAAATGGGTGGTTCTTTGGGAATGCTTTAAAGAACCCCCACACTTTCCCTCTACCATGAGAAAGCACGATGCTTGACCACGACACGAGATCCCAAAAATCTCTAAAAAAAAAACATGTTCTTTAAGAACAATAGGATTTTTGAATTTCTTCCACAATAATAAACTATAACAATTTGTAAAAAAAAAAATTAAAGAACTTAATCTTACTGACTCAATAAACTTACTGTGATCTTACACAACTTTCCGTTTCTTTAGTTACTTTCCTCCGTTTTTGAAGTATCAAATATGGCGATTATTTTCTTCAAACTTCTCCGTGTTCGAACCAAACACAAAAGCGCAAACTCGGCCGAATCACGTCAACTATTTTTTTTATTTTTAGGTTAAATGTGAGCAAAAAAAGTGGATAAAAATTTGCCGTTTATAACAAGTGGAGAAAAAAAAATGCACAATGACTTTTTGAACAATGAAATAGTTATTGCTATTGCTAGTACTTCGTTCAAAATGCGGTGGCTCGCAACAGCTGGCTTATTATAATATAATCAAATAGCCGATTAAATGTAATTGCTTAGCTATGAGACCAACACATTTTATTATGAAAACGTACGAGACTTTATTTTTGGAAGTCTTATGAGACTTTCACCCCTGCCTTTGCTAGGTGATGGTTTTGCTGTTTATGCCTGTTTCTTGGTTTTTTCGAAGACTAAGTATATTTTATAACGCACCATCAAAAACTACTCTCTCGAATCCCTTGTTAGCACGCATACCAAATTAATTAATGTAGACACTCTCTCCTTCCTCCTTTCTTCTGTTCCTCTCTATCCCATTCACTTGCCTGTCAACGCTATCCCTTTTAAAATCAGAAGGATATTAATAATTCCTTTATTTAACGTGTACATTATTTAAAAGGAAAAACTGAGAAGCTATAATCCTCGACTAGGTTAAGATTTTTAGCGAAAAGAACCAACATATCTATGTGTGCGATATCATGAAGCTTCGAGGAAGACTGGAGAAGTTCATTGAATAAAATGGAAAATATTGTTAATATAAGAAAAATAATTATATCTTTGTATAAAAAAATAAAACCAACGCAGATCTATTTATCAATACAAAACCGAAATTATTTTCTTGCGAACCTAATAAATATTACAATGTGACCGTTTTTTTTTTTTTTTGATTCCAACGTTCAAAATGTGTGAATTCCTTTTTCTCCCGCCTCCGGTAAATAGCCCGGAAGTGAAACAAGTTGCTGTAAAAAAGGGAGTTCTACATTGAAAACATCTGTTCGACTTAAAGTAGTTTTGATCCTTAAATAAATATAGATTCCTGTATTTACGCACTTTGTGCTTATTATATCACCTCCCTTCCTGCCCACAAGAACAAGATTTCTTTCTCGATGTGCCTCTTTTCCACCAGGATTTCATAATTTCATCCAGAAGGCAAAATAGTCGCATACTATTTGCTGAACCAGAGCTAACGATATAAACAGCCAAATAATCACCTCACTCAAGGCTATCCTGTCCTTTGTGCTATTCATCTGCACAATCATTGAATAACCTTTTCAGATTGTGAATCTATTACCCCGCTACAACCCCATTGTTAAAATTATATTTTCAAACGGATCTCAGGTGCAACAGTGTCGTTCAAAATACCAATAAGGATGCAGGACATCATTGCAGTATGTGTAATTTTATTGATCGATCTTTGAGGACCGAACACCCGCCAATTTAATCATAGAACATCAGACGACAGAATGGCGTTGGTTGCTAGCCACAAAATTCAGGTAGAATTTCAGATTTTTAATTATTTCATTATATGATTAACTAGTGGGCGTTGGGAATCGTATTTCGAGCGCTGTATTATTCCCCCCTCCATTGTAAGGATACATACGAACAGGGGTTGCTACTGGTTACCATTGTGCTTCTTCTTGTTCTTTCATAGCAAGTATGTCTCTAGGATTCGTATTCAATTTTGTCTAAGCTGTCATGGACAGATAACGATACAGGAGAATAGCAGACTGCTTACTATTTACCAATTTAAGTTGGAATTCAGTCTGGCGTGGAATATAAATTTTGACAGCATACGTTGAGGCTGGATCATACTTACCGCTGCGTGCTTGTTTTCGACGGATACACCCGAGCGTTTTCGAAGCTCTAGTATTCTGTTGCCATATACATAGTTGAGGAGAGCTGCATTACATATTGTTATGAGGTATTTGGTCTTGGCTTGCGTCCTTGCTTGTCAATTCGGTTGGATTTTAAAACAACACGCATAACAATTTGAACTTGAATAAATTAAAGCATTTAATGTGATTGCCATAAAATATTGCGGTCTTTTCTGTTTTAAATTACAGACATAAGATAGTTATTAATTGTATTGGCAAGTACAACTGAAGCTGAAGACGAAATTGAGATTAAGAAATAAAGGAAGAAAATAGTCAAGTGTTATTAACTTTTATTCACATCACCCACTTGCCCACCACACGCATTATTATTAATAGAAACACACATTGTTTTATTTCAGTTCTAACTTTTATTTAATTTCACTCAGGACTAATTAATATTACATTAATTTATACTTTACTAGATTATAAATTAGATACACACGCGCACGATAACTCCACACCCGCTGGTTACATTGCATACAACACAAAATCACAGCACATCCATCTTTTTGACTCGTAATTTTACGCGCAACGGACTTCAAAAATCTAGCACCAACCCCACTCGCGGACGACCGTCTCGGTCAACAATTTAATATAAACTCCTTTAATTAAGACTTTTTTCTTCCATCCTGCAGATCAAAGGATATGTCCTTTTTTCTGCTTGGCTCTTTGCCAGCCGCTATTTCCTTTCTTTATCTTTCCCAGCTTGGGATCAAAAGAGGAAACACAAAGGAAAAATCAACAGAGGATCGTGTTAACGCACATTTATGATCCTCTATGTTGCTGGGCGCTAAGACGAACGTGCGATTCGTTTTATTGCGCAAGTTGCTTGTTCTAGGCGAATGGACAAGGATGTTCCTTGCGGGAAATGGTTTGGGTAAACAAACCTTTAAAGGATTATAAAATGGCAGATGTGCAATTTATGATTCTCAACAACTTTACTTGAAAGTTGGTCATCTGGTCCACAGATTTGGATCCAGGGGATTCTGCGTGTTGAACATATGGTTTGTTCCTTCACGTCTTGGATCCAAATTAAATTCAATATGGGCAAATTGAACGTGTAGTTCAATTTGTTTGATATTGAATTGATATCGCGATATTTAATGCATACGCGATTAATGATGGAGCTTAGCTCCAAAGAGGTAGGTATTCAGGGGTGGGGGGTTTTGTGCGTAACACAAGTTTAACATCCGTTTCTCATAACCAGTTCTTAAAACTTTTCGCAACTTAAACTTGTGATTGCCCCAGTTGCGGATTCATTTTATTCGAATAGCGAGAATTAAATGGATGACAATTACTCAAGGAAAATGAGTTCTCATCGGGATTTCACTTTGACCCCAAAGGCCAACTAGAGTTTTATAGGCAGTAAATTTGACTTCAATATATTATCGTATTGAAACCGAAGATAATCCTGGAAATATCCACCTCGACAATCTTTCACCAAAAAATGCATGGACTGACTCCACTTCCTCAGCACTTTTCAATACGGTACTCTCTTTTAGACTTTTTTTTGTCGGAGAATGAAAATCTTCAAAAATATATTTCGGTGTTTTCCGTGGAATCGTTTGATTATCTGTTACTCCATTCAGGACGCTCCGGCTTCATTATACCACAAAGTACTGTGGAGGAAGAAGTCGCGACGCCGCACAGGCGAGAGTTCTACCTCGTCCCCACAATTCACTTAATGAAAGTTCCGCCGCAATCATGCACGAACAAAAGGACGAAACGCCGTTACGTTTGTCCACAACCAGGAGTAAAGCCAAAAAGGATAAGCACACATGGTCGTCACCAGAAAAAAAAAACAGTACAAAGGAAATACACTGATTTGTTTAAGTTAAGTTTATTTCGAAATTACGGAAAAACACTAGAATCGGAATAACTTGTTTGAAGTCGCGGATTATTGTTTTCGTTTCATTTTGTTATTAGATATTAAAATTTTACAATGTGACGTCAATAAAAACACAATCTTCGCCACGACTCGGGGTATATTATCGTCACCGTGCGCACCGGTGAGCGGGAGATCGCGCATAACCATGGTGGTCAGTGGATGGAAAACGACTCAGCGATAATCATCTCGTGCAGAGATGATTCGCTTATTGGGGTGAGTTTATGGTGTCGTGGTAGATATCCTCTCCAATAAGGATATCGCTTTTACCTACCACCCGGGAAACGTAAAGTCTCTCTTGGTGGAATAGGAAGCCAGATCTTGTAATGAAGGTCATGGTATGTGTGCGATCGTTCAGATCTGTGTGGTTTACACGTACCCGAGGGCAATGGGTAAACGAAGCAGACAGGCGGTAAAGACAAAAGGATCGAAAAGATCGTCGTCTATGAAGTGCATCGCGTCTAAGTAAATAGACGACGATACAGCGAAGAAATGTGGTAAAAGAAAAGATGAGACGAGGGCATCATAAAAGTCTTAGATGAATGATGCCCTTGTGTAAATATACGAATAGACATTGGGAAAGGTGTTAATGGCTTAGTGGACGAAACTAATCCCTTGCTAGCATTTGTATATGCAGGGAAATTTGTTTGTGGGAAACGGATTCTATATTTGCATTGTTTATGCTTTGAATTCAATCCGGTGCTATGCGCGAAGTCGATGCTTGTTTGGAGATTCAAACAAAAAAGCAATTCTGGGTAAAGTGCTTGCATCTGTATCGATAGTAGCAAGTCATTGCAAGGCAGATTAGATGGTTATACAATGACGGTTTGTATATACCATCTGTGTCAATGGAACATGGTATCTACGGCGACGCAAGTGTCGAACGTTAGTGTGAAAATCTACACTAACTGGAAATTCGGGTTTTGGTCGCTTATGCAAAAACGCATTGATACATGTATGAATTCCCTTGTAGAAAAAAATTCTTTTTAGGAATTTTAGGTAATGCTTGTATGCATTAATTGTCCTTGGAATAGGAAATATTTCCAGGTGCCCATGCGATTGCATTGGCGGGGGACAATGGGAGTTGGGTTGCGGTTAAGGGGGGTTTTTCAGGTAAGTGGGCCGTGGGGTTTGGCGGAACCGCCACAGTACCATGCTTCTTTTGAGTTTACCGTGTATTTTGTTACTCCTCCATAACAACAATCCGTCTTATACATCCTTGGTCGGCACAAGTCAACCATTGGTGGAGTAGCACGAGTACTCCTGACTCCGAAATTTTCATTTTTGGATTACACCCATACATCGGTCATTGCATTCTATCGTAAATAGACGAAATAGTAATTGCATTAATAATTTAGTTACATTTCTTTTGGTTCACCCCAGAGGCGGCAAGGAAGGGGTTGGATATCATAGACCTGAACCGAACGGAATAAAGTCTATCCTTTAGATCAAGGGTAATCAACCTTTTTAATCAACGAGCCAATTTAAATTGTAAATTTTTTTGGCGGGCCGCACATGAAATAACAGTTTTTACAATAAACATTAGAGTAAAAAATATAAAATTTACAAAATAGTAAAGATTTCATATACAAATTTTAATGCAAAATAAAAACAAACAAGAAAAGAACCGAAAAACAAATTTACTTGCAATTTTTAATGAGAAATTTGGCACTGTTTTTTCGATACATCATCATCATCGGCACTACAACCGGGGACCGGTCTTGGCCTTATTTAGCAAGTCCTAAGGCTTGTTAAATTTTCCATAATGATTTATTTTTTCTGGGCAAGGTCATTAGTCTTGCGCCAGAGGCCCCCCGACGGGGAATCGAACCCCGGTCTCCCGGGTGACAGGCGGGTATACAATATATTTTTTCGATACAAGCTGATCAATATCAGCCGGAACCGATGAGGTAGCTACACGCACGCAGCTTTCTAATCGTGCATCACCCAGTCTTGATCGGTGATCATTCTTAATTAATTTCATGGTTGAAAATAATTGTTCGCAAACATATGTACTTCCGATAAGAGACATCATTTGCTTTGCATTTTTCGTCAAAAGCGGAAATTTCTCAGGGCTCACATACGATTTATAAAAATGTTCGATGTTTACTGAGAAAAATACATTTTTTAATCCGGTATTATTCTGCATGTCAATCACTTCCATTTGAAAATCTTCGGGAACTGTATCCACATCGATATTAAATGGCGAGGAAAACAATTTCAAGAAAACCACTGTTTTCACAGCTTTGAACATTTGGAATCGTAATTGAAATTCGTTGATCAAAATGACTATATATTGTACGAGGGTTGCCTCTTATGTTTCGGGATTTGGCATCCCTAGTGTTGCAATCCGGCAATTGACAGCTCTGTCGTAAAGTTGGACATTTTTGAGGTTATACGCACTCAGAACGTTTTGACATACGAGCGCTATTTGTGTTGTTTACAGTAACTTAAAAGATTCATCTCGGCCCAAAAATGGAATTAAATCGTCAACATTTTCGTGCGATTATTTTTTACAACTTTCGGCGTGGATTAACTCAGCAACAGTGCATGGTTGAACTTAATTCAATTTTTGGCGATGAAGCTCCATCAAGGACCAGTGTTTATCGATGGTATGGTGAATTCAATCGTGGTCGTAGTTCACTCCAAGATGAATTTCGTGAAGGTCGTCCAAAATCAGTTGTTGTTCCGAAAACCATTGATGGTGTGCGCGAACTGATATTGGAAGATCGTCACGTGACCTATCGTGAGATTGAGACAACCCTAGGCGTTAGTGGGACCAGCATACATTCAATATTGCATAAACATTTGACTGTCAAAAAAATTTGTTCGCGTTGGATCCCACACAATTTGTCAATCGCCCAAAAAAAGGCTCGTGTCAATTGGTCGAAAGAAATGCTCAAAAAATACGGTCGCGGTGCTTCGAAACACATCTATGACATCGTGACAGGTGCTGAATCGTGGATTTACGCGTATGAGCCCGAAAGTAAACAGCAGTCGACTGTCTGGGTGTTTCAAGGTGAGCCAAATCCAACAAAAGCTGTTCGCGCACGAAGCACTTCCAAGCAAATGGTCGCCTGTTTTTTCGGAAAAACTGGACATGTCGCAACTGTACCACTAGAACAACGCAGAACAGTCAATTCTGAGTGGTACACAACCATTTGTTTGCCAGTTGTCTTCCAAGAAATCAGGAAAACCAACCGCCGAAGACGGATCACTCTTCACCACGACAATGCGAGCTCTCACACATCGGCTGCGACAAGTGCATTTTTGAGCACCCAAAACATCGATTTGATGGGTCATCCGCCGTATAGTCCTGACTTGGCACCGAATGACTTCTTTTTATTCCCGTACGTAAAAAACAAACTGAGAGGTCAACGTTTTTCGACACCTGAAGAACCGGTTGCTGCATTTAGAATGCATGTGTTGGAGATACCTCAATCAGAGTGGCAAAAGTGCTTCTACAATTGGTTCAAACGCATGCAAAAGTGTATAGATCTTCATGGGGAATATTTTGAAAAACAATAAAGGGATTTTCGATGATCAATATCTGTTTTTGTTCTCTAATCCCGAAATATAAAAGGCAAACCTCGTACGTGTTTTTGAGAAGTAGTAACGTTTTCTTTTTCTAAATGTCGAAGGTGAGACACATTATTCTGCAAAAGATGTTGTTTCCACAATATTAATTTGGGCTCAAGGCCCTGAATTTGATCATACAAATTGTTAATAAACTGTCCTTTGCCTTGAAGTTTCACATTAAGATCATTGAGATGCTGAGTCCTGTCGATAAGAAACCCAATATCACTCATCCATTCTTTATTACCAAAATGAGGATAGGATACCCCTTTATATCCAGGAACAATTGTATTTCGCTTTTTAAATTGTATAATCTTTTTAGCATTGCACCTCTACTAAGCCAATGTACTTCGGTATTAAAAACCACGTCTCCATATTCAGTTTCTAAATCTTTAAATTCACGGTGATTTAACGCGCGAGTTAACGATTCACACAAACCCCAAGATAAGGAAATATCTACACCTGCAGATAACCATGGGAACATCGCGATAAGCCGCATAAGCACGAACCATGGGAACATCAAAGATAAGCCGCATACACACGAACCATAAGAACATCAAAGATAAGCCGCACAAGCAATCGTGGGAGTATCGAGATGTGCCGAACTTAGCCTTAGGTATAAATATGAATGAAATTCAGTCAACAGGGTAGTTTTATAATCTAGGATAGATATGTTGTTATATTATCCAATAAAGGACCATAGGTCTTTGGAAAATAACTTTGTTTTACTATCCAGTAAATTAACCAAATATTAACTCGCGCGACTTTATAAAATTGATTAGTTTAATTATTGGTACTATGACATTTGGCAAACTCAATCTTTTCGCACACAAATTTTCCTGGTGAATTATGCAGTGGTTAACGAATATTTCCCTTCCTGTGACCTTCTTAATGTCTTGAAATAGCCTTCCCGATACTCCTACCTCCATGCTCGACATTGCTCGTGCTCCATCTGTCGATATACCAATAATCTTTTCTAATAAAATTGAAAATTTTTCCAACACAGACTTTAGTTCATCGTACAGGTCTTTGCCGGCTATAGTCCCTTGCATTGGAATTAGTGAACACAATTCTTCGGTGATATTAAATTTAGTGTCAATACCACGTAAAAATATTGCCAATTGTGCTGTATCGCTAATGTCACAACTCTCATCAAGTGCCAGAGAACAGTATTCGAATTTTGCAATGCATTCACGAAGCGTTGTTGCTATGCTCTCGGACAAGTCTTCAATTCTCCTTGCAATGGTGAATCTTGATAAACTAATCTTTGAAATAATATTTATTTTATCAGGCAATGCAATTTCTGCAACAGCAGTCAGACATTCTTTTATCATCTCTCCATCCGCAAAGGGTTTCATTTTTTTTTGATAGTATTTGACTAACAACAAAACTAGCCTTTAAGGCCGTATTTGATAAAATAGCTTGATTTTTAAAACTAGCCCGTTGTTTTCCCACGGTTTTCTCCATTTGATTAAACTTATCTATCCTTAGTTGTCCTGTTAAGTTTTTATATTGTTGTTCATGTTTTGTATCGTAATGCCTTTTTATGTTATATTCTTTTAATGTCGACATAGTCTCTGGGCATATTAAGCATACAGCTTTATCATAAATAAAGTGAAAAAATAAACAAATTTCCACTTTTCTTGGAAATGCCTGTACTCAGGCGCAACCTTTCGTTTTTTTTTTGTTTGCTTTTCCAACATGCTAGTATGGGTTAAAAATTTGAAAGTTAAAAAAAATGTAGTAAAACGTAATTTTTAATGAAAAAACTCTAATATTACCTTTTTGACAATAATATTGCACTCACGCCTTTCAAGAATCACAAGAATTGCTAAAATGGCTAGTTAACAGCTTACCAGTCTGACTGATTGTGTAACAGAAGCAAACACAAACAAGCACAGACGCGGCACGTTCGTATTGCATATTTGAACAAGTCGCTGACAAGTAAGTAACTCGTCACAAAAAATTGTTTCTGTTTAGCGTGTACTACGAACAAGCGTTGAACACAGCTTCCACTAACACCGGGTTCTTGTTGTGTTGTGGGCTGGCGTCAGGAACAATGCGGTCTCCTGACGTGATGAATATCGTTGGGGAATCTCTTCAGATGTGGTCACACACACGATGCACTGGATTTGCCAAAGCAATGGCAACCGCAACACTGATACCTGGAACCAATCGATATTTATCACGTCAGGAGACCGCAATGCTCCTGACGCCAGCCCACAACACAACAAGAACCCGGTGTTAGTGGAAGGTGTGTTCAACGCTTGTTGGGCACACAACTTGGTCCTTCGAGCCGGATCCAGCCTGTGGATCCAGATTCACTGCTGCCAGCTCGCAGCATAGAAGACGGTCGCGGGACATTCAAGTCCAGACGCCAAGACCCGAGTATTGTGTTTGATCAAAAAGTTCCGTGAAACCAATCAAAATGCCGGCGTCATAGAGTAACGCAAAATCAAAACGGCAAAGGCTGAACGTGAACGCCAAAGTATCACTAGAGCGGAACTACATCCTGACTGCCAAGATAACGCTCCCTGCCCAGGTGAAGCACAGAACAATGGCCAGGATCGCTGGAATAAAGACCAGATTATGGCGGAACAATTATCCAGCGGCCAGTTTGCCGCCAAGGAACGAATCTCGGGTGCATTTTCCAATTTAGAAACGAGAGGTCCGCCAACGCTGGTTGCGGTGGAAATGCGCCAGAATAACCTCCAACTCGAATGGGAGGATATCCGAAACCGAAACAACGAAATAATCCGCCTGGCCAATCAAGAGATGATTAAGCGCCACCGCTATTTCGTGGAAGATTTTTATGGGGCAGCCGGGGAAACCTACCTGCAAGAGGCCACCCAATTTGCAGGGGCACGTC
Organism: Microdon myrmicae; assembly: GCA_963931805.1. Classification (NCBI taxonomy): domain Eukaryota; kingdom Metazoa; phylum Arthropoda; class Insecta; order Diptera; family Syrphidae; genus Microdon; species Microdon myrmicae. The sequence continues at coordinate 169,755,889 of OZ007498.1, read as the reverse complement.
ACGCCCTTACCTCTGAGCTTCCATCCACATCCAGGGCTGCGACAGACACCAGTGCAGATGCCAACATTTTCCGGCAAATATTCGGAATGGCGACCATTTAAGGATCTGTTCCTGGCGGTACTGGCAGACCACCCCGAACTTGTGGATGTGGAAAGACTGTATTACTTGAAGTCCAGTCTCCGGGACGAGGCCGCCGGAACCATTCAAGATATTCCCGTGACGGAAGACAACTATCACCGAGCTTGGGATAAGCTGGTGGACTACTATGACAACACACGCGCCTTGATTCAATCTGCCCTGACTACGCTCCTCAACGTACCTGCCCTGGCTAAGGAGTCAGCCGCAGGTCTGCGCACACTCCGCGAAACCACCTTTTATGGCACTGTGGCGGTTCTTTTGAACGCCACTACTTACCTTCTCATTAATTATCCAAGAGACTGCTCCCTGGAGCACTAAAAAACTGAAATGCATGTACTTACCTTTACATAGTTGCCCAACTATCACCTAAAAAGTTGTAAATCTATGATTTTCACTGATGTAAAATACAACAACAACAATAAGTGCTTGTCACAAAGGCATGGTGCCATAAAACGCATCATGTGCCTTAAAAACAATTTGGTTATACCATCAAGCAACCACATCGACGAAGTATCTCCTGATGAGTCTGCCACACACGTGCAGGAGATGTTTCTTCTTTTCCTTTCTTTTATCTATGCCCACATCGGTCGGTCATCCGATCCACAAATACATTATGGCATACGGCTGAACGCCAAAGGAAGTCGAGTTCTCAAAAATGGAAAATTACCAGCGAGAATTCGACTACTTGGAGATGCCGCCAACATGTGCATGATCAACATAAATGCTGTACGCAGTTGCTGGTCATGTAAACACTAAATATCTACTTTAAGATAATTGCTCAATGCCATCTAATGTTCCCCTTATGGATTCGGTCCGCATACTTGTGGGCACACACACCATGAGCAACAGACGCAACCATCGTGTATGTTTCGCGCCCTTTGTGCTGATGCAAAGTAAATCATCCCTTGTGGGCACCGAGGCGATGGATGATTTTTGCTATGCTGTCGTCTTCGATGACCTAACCATTCTTAAAACTGAATCCGTGGAGTGAAGTCGGCACTCCACGTTAAGCAAAAAAAAAAAAACAACAAGGAGTCTTGTTTCAACAGCCACCGAGTCAACTCGCGCTTGAACACCAGGAGTCGGTTTTTTCTCTCATAGAATCGTGTGTGAGTCACCCGGTCGGGCTAGTAGTCGCGAAATACAACCAATTTGGTAAAATAAATTCCCGTATACGTGTGCTTAGGTTAAAGTGAATTACAGCCTAAAAATCCATATGTGTTAAATGACAGTGTGCCGAATAAATTGAATATATACTCCACGTATGACTGAACAATATTTGGAAGTTAAATTAAGTTAAGATGAAAAACAGCCTAATAATCCTTATGTGTTAAATGACAGTATTATTCCTTATATGTAAAATGGCCGTTGGCCGAATAAATTAAATGTATATCCTTACGTAAGACTGAACAACACTTCGAAGTTGAATTAAGTTCCCATGGATTAAGGTATATTATTCCTTATGTGTTAAATGACAATGTGTTGAATAAATTAAATGCATACGCAAAATCTTATATCTTTTGGTTGAATTAGAAAAATAAAATAAGAACAAAGGGAGTGTTTGTTTCATTAACTATCTGGTGAACAGGTCAAACCATTTCGGCGACACAGATTTTGGGCAGAAGTGAAGTTGGACAGGAATGCGAACCAGTGCCCGTGTAGGCACCACGGCACAACAAATCCCCACAGCACTACGGAGGGTTGCCCTCCACACAAAGTACATCCACAAAGGAAACTTTTTGAGGGAAGTGTTGTTGTTTTCTGGTAGATAATATTTCGGACCTGTGGCCTTCAAAATATTAATCTATTTGGATCATGTATTTCTAGGGATGTATTTTATTTTTAAATGTGCCTATTGCTTGGTGGGAATATGCGATTGTATCTTTAATGTGATGCTTGATTTAGGGAAAGGATACGGAATGGTAAGAATTTCCGATGCGTTTTATGGGGGGTGATAATTAACTAATGTCAATTATACAACACACCAAATTAATACCTTCTCAGAAAAATAGGCGAAAATTGATTCTAAAGCAAAGTAAGACTGACAGCTAACAAATGTCAAAAGTAAGAAAATATGTCATTGACAGGAACCATTAAAAAATATGTGGTTTATGTACGTTGGTATGTCAACACGGACACTGTTCCACACACACACCACGAAATTGTTCCACCAAATACGAAAGGAATTGTTCACCCGTGATAAGTTAAGTATAATAAAACACGCTGGTATTTGTTGCTTAGAGTTAATCTTTACTGATAATTAATTTCAACGTAATACAAAACGATAACTTCGACGGTGTCTTTAAATTTTACTTATGCCTTCTTGTTATTTTTGGTTTCTTTTATTTTTGTCCACACTAATTTAAGTTAAATAAACCATAAGGCCAACTAGAGTTGGTTTAAAAGGTCAACAGACTAACTTTTCACACATGACACTTATCCAATTGATTTGTTGCACCGACTTCCTCGAGGTGTATTCCTACTATTTTTAATGACTAATTAAAAATGCAACTTTTAATACTGCCTTCACGTTACGTACCTTCGGCTCGGAAGCTAAAATCTGACTCTTCGGTGCAATCCGCATCCGTCAGATTCAACGGTGATGGATCACATCGATGTAGGAGGAGCGAACAGGCTCAATTTGGCGACGGCCAATAGTGATCGAGGAAAGGGTTCAATGGGAGGATTTCTCGAATGCTGCATAGGGACCGTACAATGTCCCTTTCGCTTTAAGTATCGACAACGAACGATACTGCACCTGAATAAACAAGGGAACCAACATAAGGGACTGCAGGCAATGTGGTCATAATTCCTCGATAACCTGCGCCTGAGAACTAAATAGGTTTTTGCTTTAAGGTAAACAAAAACGCTATTTCAAGGCTCACGATGAGATGCACATCGTGTTTACTCAGGCGTTCATGATAATGCCGCTGTAGGCTATACATTCTTCGGTGACGATAGGTCGGCCGAAAATTTGGGTCTTGTTTACATGACGGTGCTGGTACATGAGTACAATGGCGAGCAATTAGCCTTGCAGATGTGCAAGCGTACGTCTCGCCCAGGGTGGCCATGGACCAGCGGTTGGTTAATAGCATAAACACAGTGATGCTACTGTGTGTTTGTTTGGTTTACTGGCCGGAGCATCATTAGGCATGATCATGGGTATGATTGTCTAAACGTCAATCATATTCGTGCCCAAATCCCATGACCGGTAGATAACCTGTGGGTAGTTTTTACGTTGGCATCAGCAAGGATGCAGGTTGCATAAAAACACCACTGATTGTCCGATGGATATTGTTTTGGCGTACACTGTTCTTCCCGCGTAATTACTCACAACTTGTGCACAACAGAGGAATGGGAAATAAAATACCGCTGTTGAAAAACACAAGAATCACGATTGCGCTGGAGGAAATAGTTTAAATAAAACACGTTATTGGGTTCTTTGCTTAATAACACGATTTAATTTTTATTTTTAACGAAATAACTAACATTATTACATCACTGATCTTCACCAAGAGAAACTTTTAGACACGTAACCGTTCTGAATTCTGACATATAAGTTAATTGTAATTTTCACAAGACTGTCCGGGACTCCGATATCGCTTGATCGTGGGCTCCGTACCCCTTGACTCCGCTGCGTTAACGGAAAAATGACTCGCGACTTTAATCACCACCGTTGAAAACTGACTCGCACACGACTTTTTGATCTTATTGAGTTCGAAGGATGAATATGGACTCTCCGTGGTGCGTGTACACTCTTCGCGTGATAAGATCTGACTCCAAGTAATGTACATTTATCAGTTCGATGCCCGCGAATTTCATCGATAGGGGAGGATTGTGTATTTGTGCGTATAGCACAAGTACGTTCCCCTTCAGCCGGGATATCGGCGACGACGAAAGTGCACCTAAATAAACATGGGCTGGCGCAATGAATTGGTATTATTGAGATATGCGATGGAAAAAAATCGCCGAAGGGAGAAATAGGTTTCTGTGGCTTAAATAAACAGAAACGCTATTTCGCGGGCCATAAATCTTTGATGACCTGCGCCTGAGAACGAAATAGGTTTTTTGCTTCAAGATACACAAAAACGCTATTTCAAGGGTCACGATGATATGCATATCGTGTTTACTTAGGCGTTCATGCTAATGCCATTGTAGGCTATAGATTTTTCGTGGCGATAAGCAAACCGATGGTTTGCTCGCCTATGACCTAGGCTATGGTAGCTTTTGTTTGTTTTACAGGCCGGAGCATCGTTCGGCATTATCTGGGGTATGATTGTTTAACGTCAATCATATTAGTGCCCAAATCCCATGATCGGTGGATAACCGACAAAGGAAATTGGTCGCAAGTGTTGCGAACCTTGGGACTGGGGCAATAAATGGATATGAACCGTAGCAAGAAACCATCGGCTTCAGTTATGTCAACAATTACGCTGGCCAGCTAGTATTTATCTATTATAATTGCTGACACGCCGAGCCGATGGAGATATGGTACGGATCATAAACGGAAAAATTCAATGTGATGCATGCCTTAAGATTTAACTTTCAGGTGAAAGAGAATGAAGGGTAGCTTACGCTGCCCCAAAATTGCAGGTAGGTATGGTGGGTTTGGAAGGTGGTTCATTTAAGAGGATGGACGGTTCTTTGGGAATGTATTAAAGAACCGCTACAAACCGATAAAAGGAAATTGGTCGCAACTGTAGCGAACCTTAGGGAATAGAAGTAATGTTTGTTTATTCATTGGCCATTGCGTACAGCATCAATTAACTTGTACGCAGATTGCCAACGTCCCATCGGTCGCTGTGTCGTGTGTTGTTTGTGTTAAAACAACACTGGAAATTTCTCTAGGCGGCCAGCAATAGCTGCGCTGTAGGTTGTAGTTTGAACAATCGACCGATGACTTGGTGATGAGGATGAACATGTCATGCATATGTAAGATAAAATGCTTCTTCGCACAGGGCATTGGTATGTGCATGCATTGGTTCTGGTTACCTGATGATTTGTATGCAAGCATGCCCCGGGGTGAAAATGTGATGCCACGGCAAGATGGTAATCTTGCCGTGGGATTATGTTTTCAGGTGGAAGGTGATGCAGAGTAGGTTACGATGCTCATTTGCAGGTAAGTAGAAGGCAGGTAATTTATAGAAATGGGTGGTTCTTTGGAAGTGGGTTAAAGAACCTCCACAAATATGGCTAAAGGTATCTATGTGTGAAATCGGCAATTACTTAGTTGCCAAACCGATAATTTTATTTTTCATATTTAGGTTAAGATATCGACCTCTTGAACTTTCTAGATCGAATGTGTTTTAATTCCGTTTTCTCGTTATATGGTGACTGCAGTTTTTCCTTTCTTTTTTTTTTTTTTGAATCGACTTTAAAGTTTTGTAGTTTAACGATGAATGAATTTACATTTTTTTTTCAATTTTGACTGTTTAGTTTTAATTTTCGCCGCCTCCTTTTTATTTACTTACTTATTTATTATTATAATATTTTTTTTACAGTAGATTTTTCTCTATTCAACGCCTAAGGTAGATCTGTTTGTTTTTTAGTTATTGTTTAATTTTATTATTATTTACCATTTAATAGTTTCGTTTCGCCGGAGGGAGTTTTTTGGAGAGGGGAAGGGGGGGGGGGGGTGGGGGGGGCACGCAATAATATGACGCATACTTATAAACAATATGTTTCTATGGTGCTAAATGTACCCTAGCATGTTGAAAGTTAAAACATTAATATCAGTGATTAATTGTGATCCGCTTAGTACAAAAATGGGTTCTCTATAAATCAAAAGTAACACATGTAAACCTGAAGCCATTGATTTTGCACTGGATAAGCAAAACTCTCATACCATTGCAACAGGCAATACATAACCTAGCCAAAGTGGATAAGTAAAAGTGACTTCAATAGGTATTATGCCCATAGATCAGCGTTGTACGTAACGAATCATACCTGACAAAAAATGATTACACATTATTGACTTTGAAGTAAAGTAGCAACATTATAAACAAATATCCAATAGAAACAGATGGGAATTTGTTGCGTGCTGCTTTGTACAAACTCACGTGCTTTGCATAAGCACGTGTATGTAAATTTCTTTAGTAATGCGATATATCGTTTGTTCACCAAACCAAAGTACTAATTGTAGGAAGTGATATTAAGCAGTTAATTGGCAATGAAGTAAGGCAAGCTGCGAAAATTGAAGTCTAGGAGATATTGGAGATTAAAGACTTAAAATCCAATATCTACCTGATATTAAGTTTACATTTCATAAAACTCACATATATATAAGAGTATGCTTACCTAATTGCATAGTCTTAAAGCCTAACTTACACTATTCGAATTTTTTCTAGGAAGTCGCGAAATTTGAGTGAAAAAAAGCGACGAGATCAATTCAACTTACTAGTAAATGATCTAAGCTGCTTAATTTCAACAACAAACAGAAAAATGGATAAATCAACAGTTCTCAAGTCAACAATTACATTTCTTAAGCACCACAACGGTAAGATATTATTTCAAACGCTAGAATATCTGCCATCCAAAGATCTGGCTGTCGATTAGGAAGTGTTTTAATGAGAAGTATAATTACAGATATAACTAATAGATCTAAAATTCATGAAATTCAGCAAGACTGGAAACCAACATATCTTACGAACAACGAGTTCACTCATCTCATGTTAGAGGCTTTAGATGGATTCATAATAGTATTCTCTAGTGACGGAACAATTCATTATGCATCTGAAAGTATTACTTCACTTTTAGGCTATCTTCCGGTAAGAACACTTCAACTATGAACTTTTAAAAACTCTTTCCTATTCTCCCACATTATCCTTCCTGTTTTAAAATCAACAACAACAACAAAAAACTAAACTTAATTTAAATCAACCATTGAATCAGAGCGATGAACTAAATTTCAGAGCGATCTATTGAATATGACAATCTTTGATTTAGCATATGAAATTGATCATGAGAGTCTGTACAACATGTTTCTAAAATCAGCATCCGTGATCGATCCACTGAAAACAGATATTTCCCCGGATAACCAAATAAGTTTATTCATACATCTAAAACGTGGTGCACTAGATAAAATTAACTTTACCTCATACGAATTGATCAAACTAGTCGGATATATTCGTAAGTTCCACAAAATCGAAAGAATTCCAAATAAATAATTAATTTTATGCCACAGGAACTGATTCCACGGGTGATGGTTCGCTTGTAAGCCCTCAGTCACGACCATTTTTGACTGAAAACGGCACTAGGAATCTGATATTTGTTGGAACTGGTCGTGTACAAACACCTCAGCTATTGAAGGAGCTATCCTCAATAGACTCATCGAAAGATGAATTTACATCGAAGCATAGCATGGAATGGAAATTCCTTTTTCTGGACTACCGGGCGCCACCGATAATTGGTTATATGCCATTCGAAGTACTCGGAACATCAGGCTATGACTACTACCATTTTGATGATCTCGAAACTATTGTCGCTTGCCACGAGGAACGTAAGTACTTTTAATTTGATTGCTTTAGGTTGTCATGTTCAATGAACAACTGGTTTGTATAGATTGTATTAATTATATCATATGCATTCAATTTCGTCACCTATCACAACAGTCTCCTTTTGACTTGATACACATTTTCCAGGTACTGCATAGGCTGAAACAAGCGTTCTTTGGGCAGAGTTATATTTATTCCTCAGCTTAGCTGCCTTCGAGGGCGATGCACTTGGTATAGCGATTTTCCAACATTCCGATTACCTTTCTGTTGTACTATTTTATGTCTTATTCTCAACTTCATCCCATCATGTCCTATCTCAACTTTAGCCCGAGCAATCTGTCCGTCACTCCAAAACATAGCCAAAATTTCTCTCGATCACATCGCGCAACGTGGAGCATGACGTGGTGGTATCTGACCTTGGGATCAACGTACCACCCATTCTAACATTTTATTTTTTCAACCTGATACAGCAGCCAGGCTCCGAAAGATGTCCAACAATTTCTCTCGACAATTGCCTGGAGCTTGTTGCTTGTTGGAGTGGTATTTCGTCGGACGGCAGGGCATCGGGGCCCTACCTACCGCTCGACCGTTAAATCTCCTTTCACGACAGGCTGGCTTAGCTGTGAGTATATTTTAAAACTCTATTCACATGGCACGGTAAAAACTGGGTACTTTAATTTCGACCGTCGACCAGTTTCTTCCATCCGTTGCTGCCTCACCATCTCTTTTAACTGATGGTTACGAGGATGAATCAAATATAAACGGTAATATTACTTTTTTGTTTAGCAACAAGTTGCGAGCCAGATAACCTTGTGCGTGGCTGTTGTTTGGTTTATGAAGAGTAGGGGAACCGGCTTGGCTAGCGGTCGTGCTCGAATTTATAGTCAGTACAGCCATAAGCGTGCAAGAGATACATACGTCTGATGCGCAACGAATTATTATACAATTATTAACAAATGAAGACGTTAAACCGTCGGACATTTTTTCTCGACTGAAGGCACATTTTGGTGATGATACACTGTCTCAGGATCGTGTGTATACGTGGGCCTGAGAATTTAAAAGTGTGCGCGAACGTATCGAAAACGAAGGTCATGATCGACCCCTAAGGACAAGTCGTACAGATGACAACACTCGTGCCGTTCGAGAGCTTACTGAAAGTTATCGCCCCTTAACTGTTAATCTCATCAGAAGTGGTTATCAGCTATAGAAAAATCAGCATATCGAAACAAAAGACGTGGTATGCCCATTCGAGATGTCATCCTTCTTCATGACAACGCCAGGCCTCATACCGCGTCCTTGACAAGGGATACATTGAAAGAAATGGGCTGGGAAACCTTCGACCACCCTCCTTATAGCCCAGACTTGTCTCCCTATGACTATTTTTTGTTCGCACCCTTGAAGGAATCACTTGGAGGAAAAAATTCGAAAGTAATGAAGAAGTCGTAGAGCCCGCGCGCAAAATGCTAACAACTCGCCCTAAATCTTTGTACAAACAAGGGATATTAAAGCTTACAAATAGGTTGCAAAAGTGTGTAGATCACGCAGGACACTATATTAAGTAACATTACTAAGTAAATATATAAAAAGAAATTACCGTTTATATTTATATAAACGTATTATTACTTCGAAGGATCTTCATCGAACGTATTGTCGCTTCATTTAGGACCTTGTGTAGGTTTTCAGTCTTTCTACCTATTGGGTTATACCAATTTTATTTTTCTATAAATTTTTATTCAATAAAAATAGGATCCATTGGCATCTATCGGGTTTTCCAATAGGGACTTGACAACTTTGAATTTAATTTGTAAACGCACCCATTCACTAATCATCGAACTGTCACTGTCAATTTATTCAGTAAACTCAACATTTTCATGGAAGAAAGGTTCGCACCGGGCGAGCCCAACCCATCAAGGCATGGAAAATATAGATGACCACCCTGTGAATAGACAAGATGAATATGATCGCCCGGTACCAAGCAGGCGAGGTATAACATGCCGAAGCCCAACCCGTCATTCACAGCGATTGGAAAATATAAATGGCCATCCTGTGAATAGACAAGCTGAATATGATCGCCCGGTACCAAACAGGCGAAGTGAAACATGGCGAAGCCCGCCCCGTCATTCACAGGGACTGGAAAATATAGAGGACCACCCTGGGAATAGACGAATTGATTTTGACCGTCCTATACCGGCGAGGCGACATATCACATGGAGCAGCCCGCCTCGTCATTCACAGGCGAAGAGACTTCGCCCATCCAGCGGCCAATAGACGGACCCAGCAGGGCGGAGCCCAACTCGACACTCACTGGGCATGGACTATATAGAGGACCACCCGGTGAGTGGACGATATAGTTATAGCCAACCAGGGGACCCGCCGAGGACACAGGATGAAAGAAGCCTCCGAGAACAGAGGTACAGGGAGTATAGCCCGGATCCGCAGGAGTCGTTCAGTAGGCAACCCCAACCCACGAACGACGCGTCTCGGAGAGATGGGGCTTACTACAGCAGGTCGACCGAAACAGCTCGACCCTATACTGGACAACCCCACCCCGTAAGCAACCCCCAACCTGTGAGGAACCCATTCCGCCAGTACGAACCAGCACGCGCACCACCACAGGAATATCAACCACACAGGGGGACAATGCCCGAACGACCTGGAGTACGAGGGTACCAACAGGGCGAAGGTGAGTATTATCATCAAGCAACGCCCAGCCAGGTCCGAGACGCACAACCACACCGGATAACTGCAGAAGTAGCGTGCAGTTTTTGTCACAAAAGGGAGCATTTACGCGACGAGTGCATAACTCCCCGTAACATGCCCATTTGTACCTCATGTCTAAGGTACGGGCATGAAGTAGGAAATTGTCGGGTGAAGGCTGCACCACCAGCATCACAAAATCCCGCGCCACCTGCACAAAGGCCACAAAATGAGCAGAGGGAGTCCCCGAGACAAATAAATCAGGGACAAGTACCACCCCCTAATGCCAAACAACCACAACCAACGTCGAACCGAAGAGTGTACAGCGTTCGATGTTGTTGTGAGTATTGTGGTCGAAATGGTCACAACTGGGAGCAGTGTCACTACAAGACAAATTGGGAAAAAACCCACCCAAATCCAGCTTGTACACACACTGCAACGACTAGACCTGTACGTCGCCGTAAAAACCTACCAACCTACACGGTTAACCTGGAATGGCCAGAAACAACGAATGGCTCAAAGAAAAAGGAACCGAATAAAAAGGTAAAAACCCCAAAAGGCAGGAGAAACCGATAGAGGTATTCTAGGCGCAGGTCAGGCCGAAGCCGCTCTGGTACGGACAGTACGGAACAGAACACCGACCGAAGTAACTGCGCCGAGAAAAAGAGTCCCTCCACTAAAACCCAAAATAACGATCGACCAAAACCAACGGCGGCACCTGGTAAACAAAAAGCTATGGGTAAGAAGTCGGGAAACGCCAAACGGTCGGGTGGAACATCCCCAACCTGATCGAATTAAACTCGCTAAATAGTTAGAGCTTGTCTCAGTTTTCGCCGACTGAAGCCCCAGTCGTTCAACTCCAATTGGACATTGGCCGTAAAACATATACGAGCCTAATTGTGGACACCGGCGCTGAGATCAGTCTCATAAAGACTAAAGCACTCCACAAAAAGTATGAAGTGGATGCCCAGAAGGCAATAATCCTACGAACACCTTTTGGCAAGGAAAAGTCTAGAGGAGGCATACAGGGGAAGTTCAAACTACATCATGATATCCCCTGTAGCTTCGAAGTGGTAGACACATTAAGTACACGAACGAACAACGTCTGCAAATTATAAAAATTTACTACGGTAATTTGAAGTCGGTGACCGCAACATTAATCACGTTAACTCCAATTTTCGGTCGTAATTCTCGCCCTAGTAGACAGGTAATAACAAGTTTTGTGCAAAAATTTGAGTCTACATATTCGTTGTGTGATGTTGCCGTGCCAGTGAGACAGCGGGTTGGTCGAAGTGTCGAAAATATCGCTGCCATTCAGGCGTCCATAGCAAACGATCCAAATCAGTCAATTCCACGGCGTTCTCAAGAACTGGGCATCGCCCAGACCACTTTATGGCGAATTTTGCGTAAGGATCTTGGTTTACACGTGTACAAGATCAAGCTGACTCAAGAATTGAAGCCCATGGACGATTTGAAGCGACGTACGTTCTGCGATTGGGCTCTGGAAAAGATGCGCCAAGATGATGAATTTCATTGCAAAATCATCTTTAGTAACGAAGCTCATTTTTGGCTCAATGGGTTCGTCAATAAACAAAACATGCGTCATTGGTGAAAATCCACATGTGCTTCATGGATCACCAGTTCATCCACCAAAAATAACTGTTTGGTGGGGTTTGCATGCCGGCGCCGTCATTGGGCCATCTTTTTTCGTCGACGATGACGATCGTCACGTTACTGTGAATGGCCATCGTTATTGCGCCATGATCACCGAATTTTTTTGGCCCGAATTGGAAGATATGGACTTGGGCGACATGTGGTTTCAACGGGACGGCGCCACAAGCCACACAGCACACGATACAATCGATTTATTGAAGAGTAAGTTTGATGAGCGTGCTATCTCAAGAAATGGGCCAGTCAGTTGGCCGCCTCGTTCGCGTGATTTAACGCCTCTAGACTATTTTCTTTGGGGCTACGTCAAGTCATTGGTCTATGCCAATAAGCCGACGACGTTGGAAGAGCTCAGAGCCAACATTGATCGCGAAATAGCGGCCGTTTCGGCCGAAATGTGTGGCCGAGTCATCGAAAATTGGGTCCAACGAATCGACCGCTGCAAACGTGTCCGCGGTGGCCATATGAACGAAGTCGAGTTCCGTTCATAAATGTTTTGATTGTACTTCAAGCCGATAATAAAGTTTTTGAAATATCTCAAATGGTTTGGGTTTTATTTAAAAAAAAAAATGTTTTCAAGTTCCTATTAGAAAACCCGATATGACATTCCTACAACGTGATACAGGGTCAAATATACCTTTTTCGTAGAAGTGCTGACTTTTTGAGGCAATGAAATCTACAAAGGCTTTTATGACCTATGCTCGGTTCCGAAACACCTTCTGCCGGCAAAATGAATCCAGATTGCAGAAAAGGTGGTATTCCGTTGGGGAAATGTCAGGAGAGTACGGTGGATGATGAAGAATTTCAAATCCCAACTGCAACCGTTTTTGCACTGTCACTTGTGATGTATGGGGTCTAGCATTGTCATCCAAAAGGATCGGGCCGTGACTAGTGACCAACGCAGGTTGCTTCTCAGTCAATTTGGCATGCAATATGTCGATTTCCTCACAATATTTAATAGCGTTTATCGTTTCTCCTGGTTTAAGAAATGAAAAGTGGATTGGTCCTTTCGATGTCCACCAAATTGTCACCATAACCTTTTTTGGGTGAAGATCGGGCTTGGAGGTGTATTTTGGTGTTTCACCTGCATCCAACCACAGCCCAGGTCTTTTGTGATCATCATACAGAATCGACTTTTTATCACAGGTGACTATCCGGTGCCAAAACGGTTCAGTTTGGTTTCTTAAACTAAGCGATGCACAGATTTCCATGCGCCGTCGTTTTTGGGAGTCATTCAGTTCACGGGGTACCCACTTACCAAGTTTCTTTATCTTTCCTATGAGAGAAAGGTGTCGCTTATTGTTATTGGGGATACTCCCATGCTTTGTGGAATCTCCCGCACCGATTTTGTTAGATTCGCACCCACCGTTGCTCTTAAAACATCGTCATAAATTAACGTTTCCGGCTTCCCTCGTGGTTCATTTTCGAGGCTGAAATCTCCCGAATGGAACTTTTCAAACCAACGTCGTATAGTGCGTACGTTTACCGCTACATTCTCAAATGCGTCATTAATATTTTTCATTGCCAATGACGCATTATGTCCCATTCTAAATATATAAAGGAAGAGGGTTCGAATTTGAACCGCCGATAGCATGGTAAACAATTCCTAGAAAAAAAATAGCTGTACTTGTAACGAACCCGAAAATGCTCACACGTCAAGCACACGTACCACTTTACGTTATAAAAAAGGAGAATTTAACGTTCTGACACAGATGTTCACTCGAGAACTTCTTATTTCCGACTGAGCGAAAATCGGTCATCTCATGTGGTACAACTCAATAGTTCCGCTATTATGACTTAGTCACTGTAAGTGCATCTTTTCATCATCATCATCGGCACTACAACCGGGATCCGGTCTTGGCCTTATTTAGCAAATCTCTCCACCCGTCCCGATTTCGAGCCGATGTCATTCAGTTTGGCAATCCCAGGCTCTGGGCGCCCTGGTCTACGCCATTCCTCCATCGCAGACAAGGTCTACCGAGCTGTCTCCTTCCATACATTCTGCCACAAAGGACTATTCGGGCAGGCTCCTCTTCGCTCATTCGAGCTTGGTGTCCTACCCACATTAGCTTTAAGGTAGATTACATACAACTCCTGGTTGTAGCGTCTCTGGAATCGTCCTCCCTCACATATGGGACCGACAGTTCTTCTTAAGACCTTCCTCTCGAACGCGGATAAGAGTTCCGAGTGTCTTTTATTGAGCACCGAGGTCTCGGATCCGTACATGAGTGCTGGTAATACCATGATCTTGTACAATAGTAGCTTGGATGTTCTGGATAAATTTCGGGATTTAAAGAGCCTTGATAGACCATAGTATGCTTTGTTGGATTTGATCAGCCGTTCGAGTATTTCTTCTTCCATATTGTTATCGGCTGCTACTATTGACCCAAGTTAGTTAAAGGATTGCACTACTTCAAATTCGTGCTCCACTACCCTGATAGTTTGACCAACGTTAGGCCTTCTCTTCGCAGAAGTTGCCACCATGTACTTTGTTTTTCCCTCATTAATGTGCAGTCCCAGTTTTTGTGCCGCCTGCTCGATCTGGGTGAAGGATTCCTGTACAGCCGATTCGGTTCCAACCGTGATATCAATGTCATCTGCGTAGGCAAGTATCTGGCTGGACTTGGTGATAACAGTCCCTTTAGTTATACCGCCAGAGTCATGCATTGCTTTCTCTATCGCCAGGTTGACAAGGAGGCAGACCTGACCGTCCCCTTATCAGAGTCCATTAAAGATGTTTATTGGTTTCGACAGCAATCCCACTATTTTTACTTGACCAGTTACGTTGGTCATGGTCAACCTACAAAGTGATATCAATTTGTTTGGAATGCCGAACTCTATCATGGCATTATATAGTTCTACCCTGGCTATGCTGTCATAGGCGGCCTTAAAGTCTATAAATAGATGAGATAATGGAATCTTTTGTGTCTTTTCATCACCATCATCATCATCATCATCGGCACTACTACCGGGATCCGGTCTTGGCCTTATTTAACAAGTATCATTATCATCGGCACTACAACCGGGATTCGGTCTTGGCCTTATTTAACAAGTCGCTCCACCGGTACCCGGTCCTTATCCGAGACTTGTTAAATTGTCCATAATAATTTGTTTTTCTGGGCAAGATTATTAGCCTTTTTTGTGTCTTTTGTGTCTTTTACTCATCTGCTATTTAGGTATCCTTGGGAGCTGATTGCAGTTGAGAATGATGTCCTACTTTGCAGTATGTGTTGTTTTTACTGTAGTGCTCCCGAAGCCCTACCATTTTCCCCCAATATACATATCCCATTCATCATCCCATAACCCCAAACGATTTCCCGAAACACTATAAAATATACATGGAAGCTGCAATAGCGGTTGCCCAATATGACGATTTCCGAATCGTCACCAAGCCAACATAGCAGCTGCTCAAAGTGACGATTCTGAAATCAAATCGAGCAACCGGCAGCTTCTAAGAATAACATACCCTTGCATCCCAAGCCAAAAACCAATATCGAGCAACCGGAGTAGCTGCTCGATTATGATTGGCCAAACAACGCCCATGTGTTTCGGGCTTCCGGTACTAAAAGGAAAAGAAGACCTTTTTCCAGGTTCGACTTCGTTCATTCTAAATTTTCTGATGTCATATTGTATTTTCGCACGACGTGGTGAGCGGATATCAATTGCAATGTTGAACGTCGCGACGAGCAGTAGCCTCGTAACAGAAAATTTGTTTCCAGTTTAATGAAGTGAATTTAAAAAGAAGTAAACCCTACATTTTTTTTATCTAAGATGCTCCACGCTCTTCCCTCAACGAACGAGGAAGCACGGCGTCGGAGCTTTAACATTACTTATGTTTACTATAGTGACTTTTACTGGGGCAACTGTTTTCAAAAATCTGCATCCTCCTATATTGGTATACTTGCTGCCATATTCGGTCGGCCATTTTTGCGGTGGTTAATTCGTAGGTTGATGGTTAATGGAAGTATTGTTGGCGCAGTGTTCTACCTGCACACTAGAATGAAGAGACACGGCCACAAATCAAACACGGTGAATTTGTTTAAATCTTTATTTATTCGATGTTGCGAAATATTTTATTTCTATACATTACAATATTAGTCACTTAAGCACACCTTCACATTCGTTTGTCTTTCATTAAGGTGACTTTACAATCTTTCCGCCGAGCCACTGATTAGCAATATCCTTTTAAAGAACACATCTCTCAAATATTGGCCGCTAGATGCGTTAGGTTAAACTGCCCGTTTTAAAACTCGCTGAACCACTGATCATTACACACTCTACGTTATTTTCTGATCTTACAATTTCGTTGCGCGGCGCGGATCGAACTCTTCAGGGAATTCTCAATGTCTACTCTCTGCACGATGACTCCTTCTCATTGACTGACTTAGTTCGCATCCCCCATCGTAAGGGAAATTTTTCCAACGCATCTCTGCAACAGAATTTCCCATAGTATCTGCTAAACAGAATTTCCCATCGTATCTGGAAAGGGAGAGATTTTTTTCACGTGATCATCATTATTATTATCCGGTGCTTATCGGAATCTTGTTCCTTTGTCTTATGATCGGTGGTACGCCGCTTATTCTCCGATCTTTTCCTTAGGATTGTTTGTCTTTCCCATCCGGCCTGAGAAACAAGGGTTCTCATGCTATTCAGATGGATACAAAGGACTATGGGATCGGTAATGCTTTGTTTGCATTTCCAACTCACAAACATCTATCGCGGGTAGTGTTAAGATGTTTATGGTTGCATGGCTATTGGTCGGCAGCGAAACGATATGCTTTGTTTGCACACATGTGCCTTTTGCTTTAGGGTCATGCAAGAGATTAAGGTGCTTGCTATTAGCTACCAGAGTAGGCATCCGTTATTCGGTTAATTTACCGACAATGGTGTTTCATGGGAAGCATCGCGTTGATGCTTAGAATGGGTGCTTGACTTACATGCGATACTTTCCTGCATGGCGCATTGGTTTAGATGCGATGCCTTGTTGCATTTGGCACATTGGTTTGGATTCTATGTATGGATGCTTTGAACTCGATATTGGAAGCTTTTGAACGTTTAGTTCCTTGATTTCTGATATCGATTTCAACGTCGTTGCATGTCATAATACCTTTTGTTTCAGGTGTGGTCAATGACTATAGGGACACGTGTCTGTGGGCACGTGTACTGGAAAAGGTGAGTATATTCCTTGACGGAACGAATACCTCACCCTATAGTGGGTTGTGTGGTTCGTAGAACCGCTACACATTCATTAAAGTCATCGGCTAAGATGGCTTAATTTCTGCCTCCTGCGCTGACTTCAATAGATAAAAATAGATTCTCTGTAAAGTTGACTGTAATGTGGTGGTACCCGCAATCTATAGCAACAATGTTTCAATAATATATCCAAAGGTATCGTATCCATTACACGTAGTGGCCCAAACGTCGTTTTCAATTTGTTTGGTTCCCTATACAAATACAACCACTGGAAAAAGCCTATGGCATATACCAATAGTCAGTCCCGTTGCTAGAAATTCGGTCTCAATGGACGTTTCACTGGAGTAGAATTTCCATCGTTTGGATGCCAGTTTTATAAAAAGAATAATTCTGCTGTCATTATGTGGCGGAAATTTCACAACGTATACCGAATTCGTCACATTCGAAAAACACCGAGTACTTAACTTTTCAAAATATAGGTATAGAACTTTGATCGGATTAGTTCGATACCGGCCAAACCACGGACAGGGCGACCTAGGTCGTCAAAAACATGATGATCTCTCCGTTCATACAAGGGCGATTGACTTGTTGAGTAATATCCAGTCATGATTAACAGCTTTTCACTTCAGCTCACATTATTTTATAGGTTTTAATTGGAAAAAATATTTCCAACAGGATGGAGCAACATCTCACACGTTTCACAATTTATTAAAATATGTTAAGTACGTTACCTGTATGATTGGTGCTTGGTCTTGACACCACAAAATCAGAAAAGTTATGCTATATAATATACCCCCTTGTGGAGATCGGATCAGATGGTCAAGCGTGGAAGGAAAGTGCACAGGCACGGGGGCGATGGCGGAGTCGAATCGGTGAGGTCATGAACTTCCGGGTTCCTATTCGTAGAACCACGCAGCAACTTTGTGGCGCTTCCGCCAAACCCCACTGATTACTTACCTAAAGAACCCCCATCCCTACAACCCAACCTTATAATCGCATTAGCACCTTAAATGCTTCACGCATCAAATAGATCCAATTTATATAACCTAAAAGTACCTGTAAAAGAATTCTTACCTTTCATGCATTTCTTCGCATACAATTCCCTGTAAGAATCCTTTCCTAACTTATCAGGAATCCCAATCTCACCAAGTGCATTTCCCCCTAGACGAATTCCTGAAAACAAGATGATTTGGTTTGCATACAATGTAACCATCATAACAGGGACCTTGTACATTGCGTCGCCTATTTCCCGTCCTCACCAAGTGTATCATAAATCACCATACATACACATTGGCTGGCGACCTACACCCAAGACGCCAAAACAAATATACGCATCTCGCGTCTCTTGGCACCAATCAATCCTACAGCATAAGCAAATGCAAATAGGAATTCAAACCCCTACCCTTACCAGCGATGCCATAAACACCATTCCCGATAATCTAGCTAAAACCCATTAGCACATTTCCACATTGCACTGCCGCCTATTTATTTAGCCGCAATGCCCATCTCATACAAAGGCGCAAACGTTCCCTTGTCTTTTCATATTTCGGGATCTGCTTCTCATCAGCAGCGGCAAGACCAAACAAAAAACCAATTATCATCCAAGGAGATTCGGTTTGTTTGCTTTACCGAACTCGCATCTAATAACTGCACATTTTCCCTTTCTTTGTTTTAGATTCGTTCCTATGGCTTTGATCCATAAAAGAACCAATGTACACACATACATGTGTACCGTGACGATCTTCTCGTCTTCTCGACTTTACGTCTCTCTTGGAATAAGAAAATGCACCCCTTAATTAAGAGAGCCAGTTTCACTGGCCGAAATTCTTTTGACAACGAACGAATATCTTTAAGTCCATGTCCATCAGCCGACCACGCTGGTCGCGCGGCGGAGAGGCGATATATATTCGGAGTCGTGGGCGAAATAAATCCGAATTACTCGGTATTGCTGTACGTAAATTTTATTCGTCACCCATTGAGTTGAGCGTAGATTTATCGAAGTCGTGTTTAAGTGTGTCAAAGGCGGATCGTGTTTCAAAATCGGACCGTTCGCAACATCAGTGTTCGAAATAGTTCATGTATTTTAAACAGTGTTAACATTTATTAAATAGAACAATAAATTGAAATATACCCAAAGACAATATCGTCGTGTTTTATTCCTGTGTGGTGTTCGCTTCGTGCTTTGGAGCTCGATTCTTGGTAAACCTTTTGCAGAGTTGCTCAGTGTTGTATCCGGAACTATTTACGGCGGAATTTATAGTGATGATGGGGATAGAAGTAGAACTCGCACCCCTGCCGGTGCCGCGACTTCCTCCCCACAACTTCACAGTCTGACTGGTCTCAAAGGTTATGTTTACGGAAAATGTCACTTTTGAATTATTTCAATTATATACAGCTCTCGTATTTTTGGGACACCCTGAAATATGGCGAATAACGATTACGTTAGGGGATCGTAATAATATAGTTCTACGTTCGGTATATGCAATTGATAAATCGCCAACCACTTTCTTTTTCAGTAATGCAAAAAGGTGAAGGAAAATCCTGTTGTTATCGATTTCTGACGAAAGGACAACAATGGATTTGGTTACAAACTGACTTCTACATATCCTACCATCAACTGAACTCCAAGCCCGACTATGTCGTGTGTACCCACAAAGTAATAAGCTATGCCGATGTATTAAGACAAAATAAAAACAATCAAACCAATGGTAACAACAATAGTGTAATTTCGCAAAATCCTAGTGCTACAGTGACCTTGCGTGATCTAGAGTGTTCAGTGCCAAACACAATTTCTGGCAACAACGTCCCTTCCAGCACAACCACAGTTCCACCGAATGAAAAAGAGAAACAGTTGCAACCTTCAAAGGCAACAGCTTCACCCGTCGTTGATTCAAGCATTGCTTGGCAATCGAGGGCATCCAAATGCTCTAATTATGGAAATATATCATCAACTGGTATATCACCTAGCGTAAAACGGAAACGTTATATGAGAGGGAACGAGTCCGACTCTACTTCCATGTCCGCTGATTCAACTACAAGTCGTCACTCATTAATGTCACATTTTAGTTCGGTAGGTATTTTATTCAATTTTACAAATTTTATTTCTAAAAAATCCTTAAAGCATGCGAGACCGAGGCACAATCTTTCGTCCCACTTACCACCTCAACAACAGCAACAAAATACAACACCACATGCGCAACATCAACAGCAACCAAATTTACAATCGCATGTACATAAAATGTGTACAATGCTGCCACAGCCAGATACAGTCAATCAATTGAGATCTAGCTCGCCGGTACAATTCCCACAACCGCCGTTTCCAATCAGGAATCCACAGATCATGGGACATACATTTCTCGAACCTCAACAATACCTCACAGCAATACCAGTGCAGCCAGTAATAGCACAATTCCCCGTGACACCGGTGCTCTCCCCCATAACCGTGAGTTGCACCAATCCTTTAAAAAAACACTATTGAATTTTACATATTTATCCCTAGTCAACCTCCGATATACTTTCTGGGACGGTTGTCGTGAATCCGACACAAACACAAATTGAAGATCAACTTCAGCGAAAGCATGACGAATTGCAAAACCTGATAAGGCAACAGCAAGAAGAACTACGCCGAGTTTCAGAACAGCTCTTAATAGCTCGATACACCCTCCTCCAACCAGTAGTTCCGGTTAACTACAACAATAATCCCACATCGAATAGACATTTCAATTTCAACTCAAACTCATTGGATCAACGACAACACCAGCAACAACAACCGTTTGTAAATTATAATTTCAACATAGGTCCTAGTGATCCGTTGCAAAACAATCCCGACAGCAACCATCTTCAACAGCCACAAAATCAAACCCTGCAACAGCAAATATTATCGAGAAATACTTCTGTACCTGATCTAGAGCAATTCGGCCAGGAGGACATTGATGCTCTCCTTAACGATGAAACTCTTCACCCAACATTGGGTCCACCGCCCACCACGATTAATCACCAAACGCCACAAGTGCGACAACAGCAACAACAGCAACAACCAGATCAATCGACTATATCCTTAAATCAGCACAACCTCGGGACACAAGACGACAGTCTTCTATCATATATTCAACTTCAAGCAGAGCCATCCTCCACTATACACTTTCAGATGGGAATCAGCGACGATGGTTCCGAAAGTCGAAGCGAAGACACCGGAACACAAAATCGTTTCAATCCCTACCAAAGTCAAAATAATCAATTGCCAAATGACTTAGAGATCCTGCCGTATCAAATGTCACAGGAACAATCACAGATACTATTCAATTCACCGCACACCCCCGGCACAAGTCAATAGGGGTGGGAGTAACTGGGGTACATGACCAAGCCCGTAACCCAATAGTCAATCAATGATGCCGAGCTAATTAATTACAAATGTTGGTTATACTTTTTGTGTTTCATATTTCTGTTCTTTGTATTTCTCTTCGTTACCTTGTTATTGTTTTTACATTATATTGTAGTGCTATTAGCGATTTGTATATATAATAACCCACAAGTGTGAATAGGATGCTGAATGAATTGATTGTTAATGTGATTTTAGTTACCCCTAGGAATATTTTTTATATCGATAATTAAAAAACCAACACAAACAAATCAGAAATTAAGCTTATAAAAAGTTTTGTCTAAGAGAAATTGTTAAAAGAAAACAAAAACGTACATGAATCAAATAATCCAGCGTTTCCATTTATTTTCCCTTACAAAAGGATGTTTATTGCTTTGTTCCGAACGTCATAGCTTGTAATCACATTTTGGATGAGATAACTGATTATGTCAGCGTTTTGCTACACCGACATATAAGGAGCCTTTTCCGATGACTAAATTCCACTGTCTAGAAATATGGTGACGCTGATGGATTCAATGAATTTCAGTGTCCCATAGAGTCTATGATTACGGCTCTTAGAAAACTATAGTTCATCACACTACCAACTGAGATATGGAAGCCGGGGAGATACGAGGGTTGCCTTTTATATTTCGGGATTAGAGAACAATTGATTGATCATCGAAAATCACTTTATTGTTTTTCAAAATATTCCCCATGAAGATCTATACACTTTTGCATGCGTTTGAACCAATTGTCGAAGCACTTTTGCCACTCTGATTGAGGTATCTCCAACACATGCATTCTGAATGCAGCAACCGCTTCTTCAGGTGTCGAAAAACGTTGACCTCTCAGTTTGTTTTTTACGTACGGGAATAAAAAGAAGTCATTCGGTGCCAAGTCAGGACTATACGGCGGATGACCCATCAAATCGATGTTTTGAGTGCTCAAAAATGCAGTTGTCGCAGCCGATGTGTGAGAGCTCGCATTGTCGTGGTGAAGAGTGATCCGTGTTCGGCGGTTGGTTTTCCTGATTTCTTGGAAGACAACTGGCAAACAAATGGTTGTGTACCACTCAGAATTGACTGTTCTGCGTTGTTCTAGTGGTACGGTTGCGACATGTCCAGTTTTTCCGAAAAAAACTGGCGACCATTTGCTTGGAAGTGCTTCGTGCGCTAACATCTTTTGTTGGATTTGGCTCATCTTGAAACACCCAGACAGTCGACTGCTGTTTACTTTCGGGCTCATACGCGTAAATCCACGATTCATCACCTGTCACGATGTCATAGACGTGTTTCGAAGCACCGCGACCGTATTTTTTGAGCATTTCTTTCGACCAATTGACACGAGCCTTTTTTTGGGTGATTGACAAATTGTGTGGGACCCAACGCGAACAATTTTTTTTGACAGTCAAATGTTTATGCAATATTGAATGTATGCTGGTCCCACTAACGCCTAAGGTTGTCTCATTCTCACGATAGGTCACATGACGATCTTCCAATATCAGTTCGCGCACAGCATCAATGGTTTTCGGAACAACAACTGATTTTGGACGACCTTCACGAAATTCATCTTGGAGTGAACTACGGCCACGATTGAATTCACCATACCATCGATAAACACCTTGGTCCTTGATGGAGCTTCATCGCCAAAAATTGAATTAAGTTCATCCATGCACTGTTGTTGAGTTAATCCACGCCGAAAGTTGTAAAAAATAATCGCACGAAAATGTTGACCATTTAATTCCATTTTTGGGCCGAGATGAATCTTTTAAGTTACTGTAAACAACACAAATATCGCTCGTATGTCAAAACGTTCTGAGTGCGTATAACCTCAAAAATGTCCAACTTTACGACAGAGCTGTCAATTGCCGAATTGCAACACTAGGGTTGCCAAATCCCGAAACATAAGAGGCAACCCTCGTATTAACGTCAAGCACAGTGCTTCGGACAATCCAAATCGAACAAGAAAGGAAATACTTTGACCAAATGCTCGACCACAACTCACAGTTGCACTCTAACTTTACGCCACCTTATCCAAGGGTAGATAACTTTTTGGATTTATGAGTCCTATTTGTTTAAAATTTAAAAACATACGCATTTTAAAAAAACCTTTAGCATAGGGTGGGCCATAAATGTTTGTCAATGGCAACATTTGATTTCTTAAAAACCGTCGTAGGGAGGGCCGCGCGTGTAGCGAGGAATTGTTTTTACGTTTATTACTCCCCGCAACTCGCGCACCCTTCCCGCTAACGATTTTTAAGAAATCAAGTGTTGCCATTTGTAAAAATGTATGACCCACCCTATATTATACATCATCATCTTCATCGGCACTACAACCGCGATCCGGTCTTGGCCTTATTTAGCAAGTCTCTAGGCTTGTTAAATTTTCCATAATAATTTATTTTTACAGGCAAGGTTATTAGCCTTGCGCCACCTATTATACATACGTATTGAAAAAAAAAAGTTGAGACTTTCTTATACATTATTGAGTCGTCTCATAATCCCGTTCAGTTCTTAATAATTTAAATGATTGTTTTTTTTTTTGTCTCATAAAGAACGACTTTTAATTGGTGGTATTGGCTTAGGGAAAAAGGAATCCATTGACTTTTCCCTAGATGGCTATAGTGATGTATATTTCGTAAAGTATTGATCCAACCAATTCAGACTTGTGCTCGCTGAAAAAGTGACATTCCATACCAGAAAAAGTCCTTCAGAGTTTTTTAATTGCTCGATTCAGTTATCCGTTATAGTGTAGCATTTTGCACAGCCCTACTACCCTTCCTCCACATATAATCAATTAATCAATATCCCCGTGCACACCCATGTACATATTAACCCAATTGGATATGAATAGTACAATCTAACAATTTAATTTAATACGAGTAGTAGGTTCAAATTGTACTTAATTTAGTTTAATTAAGTAAAACCTGTACGGGTTTACTGGACCAGTGTTCAGCTCCCAACTCGATTTTAGTATGTTAGATTTTAACATATTGTGACGCATATAACAATCAGTACTAGAATATTCGAGAAAAACCGCAACAAAGTACTAGAATATTCTTTAAAGTACTGGAAAACTGGAGAGCAGGAACAGTAGAACATTCAAGGCAATGGAACGGGCGAAAACGCTGAATCAGAATGAGGAAACGGTATAAGTACGTCGCACACGGATCATGGAGATGAGTAATAAGTAAGAAAGTGAAGCAAGCGATAAGCAAGAAGTAAAAGACGCGATAAGTACGGAAGCGATAAGTAAAGAAATCGTTAAGTGTACGGTATAAGTAACGGTTGTTATTAACGGACTAATAAAGTGTTACATTAATTCAAAATCGATTTAACGGTTCTTATTTATTAAAAATAAATAATCCAGCGAACCCTAAGCTTGATACAATTGGTGTCAGAAGTGGGATTAATTATTGGTGAAGTGAATAAGTCTGTGAAAGTGTGTTGTGACGATGTCAGGTCGACATTTGGAGGATCTTCGCGTTCCTGAGTTGAAGAAGGAACTTGAGGACCGGAATCTGGATAGCAGAGGGCAGAAGCAAACTCTTCGACAGCGTCTACAAGCAGCAATGGAGGAAGAGGGTATTGATGTTGACACATATGTCTTTGCGATTGCGCCAGACTGTCCGGACGGAGAAGAAACACCGAATCAAGATGGTGCCAATGTAACGGAGAAGAGTTCGCCACATTGGACATTTCGGAGATGCTCAGGATGATGATGATAAAATTGGACGCACAAGCTACAGATGTTAATGCAAAGTTGGATGCTCAAAATTCAAAATTAGACGCCCAAAATTCAAAATTGGACGCGCAAGCTGCAGATGTTAATGCAAAGTTGGATGCCCAAACGCAGTGGATGAAATGTAATTTTCAACACTTTAAGGACGAAATTCGAAACGAAGTAGAAAATCCAGATCTAAAAAACGAAGCTGAATTCAAGAAAGTCACCGATGAAATAACACGAATCGAAAAGAGACTTGAGTGTGTTGAGAGAAATAAGACATCGCCAGGCAATCAACATGACTACAAAGATACAAGGATGCAACCGCCAACCTTCGATGGAAAAAAAAAAATTGTGGCGAGAAGGCCGAATTTAGCGAGACAGGACATATGTGTCCTTCATCTTGTCTCTGACTTCTGGTCATCTTGCAATAACCAGAATCACCCACATCCAAAGGGACCCTTCTCCATTTTTATACGTCAGTTTGACGCCGCGGCCAATTATAATAAGTGGTCGGATGAGCAAAAATCAACATCACTAATCTTGTCACTCCGCGGGGCGGCTGCAGAATTGCTACAAACCATACCAGCAGAGAAGCAAACAGATTTCCAAGCGGTAAGAGACGGCCTTGAAGCTAGGTATGGAGATAACCACATGCAGCAGGTCTACCGCATGCAACTGCGGAGCAGAATGCAGAAACCTGGAGAAAATCTTCAACAGTTGCAGGCAGACATTGAGCGATTGGCAAACTTGTCTTATTCAAATATGACTAAGGAATTTCTGAACGAGGTAGCAATGGATGCATTTATAAACGCACTCCAAGATCGGGACTTGCAACAAGCCGTTCGTTTAGCGAAAAGAAGACGACTAATGAAATACTGGCGTTCGCATTGGCATATGAATCTGCTAAACTGGCTACCAGGAATACATATAGAGTCCGAGAAACATCCGTCCAGGAATGTTCCTTGCCAAAAAATCGGGCATGTACAACGGAGAACCCCGAGACCTGATATGAAGTGTTGGACATGCGGCGAAGTCGGCCACATCTCTGTTGACTGTAGGAATGGTCGACGAACAAATGAAACATCAAGTGAGAATTGTTGTTCATGCGCTAATCATAAGAGGAGACTATCAACGGACCAACCTGAGGCCAATAGCTCGGGAAACTTGTAAGGGCAGACTTTACGGGGCGAAAGTCGCCTGGTGGAATGTGCAGCACCAGCATCGTAACTGTATCACAACTCCAACGGGATAACCAAAGTTTGGTTATAACTACGATTGTTAATGCAAGGACGACAACAGTGACAATCGACACTGGAGCAACGAGATCCATAATTCGGCCGGATGTCGTGGGCCAAATCGCCCTTAATAAAAATAGAAGATACGCTTTGAGGACTGCCACAGGAGAATGTTCTACAGTCTACGGAGAAGTCGAGAGAATAATAGTCTGGGCAATATTTCCATCTCCCACAAATTTTTGGTTGCCGATATTACGGACGAATGCATTCTTGGAATGGATTTCATGAAGGAGCACCAAGTTGTTCTAGATATCGGGCAAAGAGCACTGCGAATTGGTAACTTGGAGATTGCTATTACACTGCAGGACGAACAATTGCGAAGGCTGAAATGTTATGTGCGTGAGGAGGATGAGATCCCAGCTCGTTCAGACTCGGTAATTTGGACCAGTCTCGAGAGTGATCCCGGTGACAATCGGTTTTACATCACCGAAGCTGTACAAAATCAGCGCAAGGGGAACATCTTTGTTGGGAAAGCCCTTATCGATGCGAAGAAGCACATCGTACCCGTCAGGGTACTAAATGCGTCCAAGGAGCCGATCGCAATAAGAAAAGGAGAGGTAATCGCAGAATGTGCACCCGTGTCAATGATAAGCTCAATTCAGACAAGGGGAGAGGACCATTCAATTCAACAGCCCTCTGGTGCACCCCCTATGGTTAATAGGCTGATGCCCCAGAAAATCGGATTAACAGACGGAGAAAAGACAAGCGTTGAATCACTGCTGAACGATTTTTCTGATATTTTTGTGACAGGAAATGATAAATTCGGACGCACCGGTATAGTTAAACATCGCATTGACACGGGTGAGTCAAGACCTATAAGACAGCCACCTCGTCGACTACCGTTGGCCAAACAATCAGAAGTAGGCAAGATGATTCGAGATATGGAAGAGCAAGGAGTCATCGAGAAATCATCCAAGGATGGGACAACTAGATTTTGTGTCGACTACCGCCGGTTAAACGACGTTACGAAGAAAGACAGTTACCCACTTCCTCGAATCGATGACACACTAGATACCCTTTCTGGAGCTCAGTGATTTTCAACATTGGACCTAAAAAGCGGTTACTGGCAAGTGGAAGTGAAGGAGGAGGACAAGGAGACCGGAAACGGACTTTATCAATTCAACGTGATGCCTTTTGGATTGTGTAATGCTCCAGCAACGTTTGAACGATTAATGGAAAGTGTTCTACGGGGACTTACATGGAAGAAGTGTCTTGTGTACTTGGACGATATCATCGTTGTCGGAAGGAATTTACCAGAACACATCAATAATCTGCGCTCCGTCTTCGAACGACTAAGACAGGCCAACTTAAATCTCAATTCGAAGAAATGTGAACTCTTCCAAAGGAGAGTAAAATTCCTGGGACACATCGTTTCATCTGCAGGAGTCCAAACGGATCCTGATAAGATAGCAGCTGTCCAAGACTGGCCTACTCCAGAAGATAAGCAACAGTTAAGAAGCTTTATGGGACTAGCCACATATTACCGACGGTTTGTTAAAGGTTTCGCTAACGTGGCTAAAACCCTAGACGAACTAACGGGTAAAGACAAAAAATTCAATTGGACAAACAAGCGTGAGGCACATTGACATTCCCAAGTTCGGATCGCCCATTTATATTGGATACTGATGGAAGTAACACAGGAATCGGCGGTGTTGTCACAAGAAGTCGATGGTAAAGAGCGAGTTGTCGCATATTATAGTCGAGTTCTATCTAAGCCAGAGAGAAACTACTGCGCAACAAGAAAGGAACTGCTGGCTGTCGTAGAAGCTGTTAAGAATTTCCATAAGTACCTCTACGGACGTCGATTCCACCTTCGAACGGATCATGCTGCCCTGAAATGGTTGTTAAATTTTAAGAATCCGGAAGGACAGATAGCTCGATGGATCGAACGACTTCAAACGTACGATTTCCAAATTTCCCACCGTCAAGGGAAGGTGCATAATAACGCTGACGCTCTATCAAGAAGACCATGTAAGCCAGATTGTAAACATTGTCATAGAGCAGAAGAGAAAGAAGAGGCGTACGACCTGCGAAATGTACAAGTGGAAGTACTAGATGGGTGGACGAGTGATGTTATACGCGCAGCTCAACTTCAGGATGAAGATATGTCGCTAATCCTGGAACACAAAGAAAAGAACGAGCGGCCAACTTGGAACAATATTTCCGACAAGAGTGAAACATTTAAAGCATATTGGGCACAATGGAATTCCTAGCTGGTGGAAGATGGAATTCTAAAGCGTAAATGGGAAGCCACGGACGGAAAATCCCATCGAATGCAGATTCTAGTCCCATCATCAAAAGTGAAGGATGTACTAACAGAAATGCACGACGGGGCCTCCGGTGGACATCTGGGAGTTAACAAGACACTTTCAAAATTACGATCTCGATTATACTGGCTTCACATGAGAGATGACGTCGAGTCTTGGTGTAGGAAGTGCACAACCTGCACTGCGACCAAAAGACCAACAGCAAAACCAAGGAGCGCTATGAAGCAGTACAACGTGGGTGCCCCTTTTGAGAGAATTGCGATTGATATCTCAGGACAATTTCCAAAAACCGACGACAACAACAAATACATGTTGATCATCATGGATTACTTCAGCAAGTGGGTGGAAGTCCTTCCAATTCCAAACCAAGAAGCAACAACCGTCATTGACCAGCTTCTCAATAATTGGATCAGCATATATGGAGTTCCCTGTGAGCTTCATTCCGATCAAGGCCGAAACTTCGAATCTCAGATATTTCAAGGCATCTGTGCGGCACTGGGCGTAAGGAAAACCAGGACCACACCCTTACATCCGCAGTCAGACGGAATGGTCGAAAGGTTCAACCGAACAATGAAAGAGCATTTATCGAAGGTCACCAACGAGATTGGGACAAATATGTACAAACCTTTCTCATGAGCTATAGATCGGCTAATCACGATACGACAGCCCATTCCCCAGCAAAAATTATATTTGGACGAGATATACGATTACCAGCCGACCTGCGATTCGGAATACCTCCAGACGCCATAGACAACACCGAAGACTACGTAGCCGAATGGAGAAATCGCCTCGACGAGATTCATCATTTGGTTCGAAAGCAAATCAAGGTATCAAGTGACAGGATGAAAACAAGGTACGACGTTCGAGCCAACGCATCCGGATTTAATCCAGGCGATAACGTGTGGCTTTATAATCCTCATCGGCAAAAAGGAAGGTCTCCGAAGTTGCAGCAACATTGGGAAGGACCATATAAGATTCTCACAAGAATTAACGACGTTGTCTATAGGATTCAGCGACGACCGAACGCCAAGATGAAAGTGGTACATCGTGACCGACTGGCGACTTTTGTTAACCCAGGAGATCAGTGAACTTAGTTCGGGACGAACTAATCTAGGCGGAGGGTAGTGTGACGCATATGACAATCAGTACTGGAATCTTCGAGAATGTCCGAAACAAAGTACTAGATTATTTTAGGAAGTACTGGAAAACTGGAATAGAACATTCAAGACTATGGAACTGACGGAAACGATACACCAAATCAGAATGAGGAAAAACGGTATAAATACGTCGCACGCAGAGCGGAAGTTAAGTTAGAGGTAAGTAAGACAGTGAAGCAAGCGATACGTCTCGAGTGAGAAGTAAGCAGTAAAAGACGCGATAAGTAAAGAAATCATTAAGTGTACGGTATAAGTAACCGTTGTATTACGGACTAATAAAGTGTTATATTAATTCAAAATCGATTTAACGGCTCTTATTTATTTTAAAATAATTAATCCAGCGAACCCTAAGCTCGCTACAATATGAACAAAACAAATTTTCTCAAAGTATTCCTAGACCGAACGCCAAGATGAAAGTGGTACATCGTGACCGACTGGCGACTTTTGTTAACACAGGAGACCAGTGAACTTAGTTCGCGACGAACTAATCTAGGCGGAGGGTAGTGTGACGTATATGACAATCAGTACTAGAATATTCGAGAAAGTCCGCAACAAAGGACTAGAATATTCTACAAAGCACTGGAAAACTGGAGACCAGGAACAGTAGAACATTCAAGGCAATGGAACGGACAGAAACGAAACGCTGAATCAGAATGAGGAAGTGGTATAAATACGTCGCACACGGATCATGGAGATGTGTAATAAGTAAGAAAGTGAAGCAAGCGATAAGCGAGAAGTAAAAGACGCGATAAGTACGGAAGCGATAAGTAAAGAAATCGTTAAGTGTACGGTATAAGTAACGGTTGTTATTAACGGACTAATAAAGTGTTACATTAATTCAAAATCGATTTAACGGCTCTTATTTATTAAAAATAATTAATCCAGCGAAACCTAAGCTCGCTACAATATTAATTCATGAGGTTTCGTCCGTTTTAGCCGTCTCAATTCCTTGGTAATATCCAATTCTACGTTGGTATGATTATGTGGCGTCTTTCGTGTTTGACAGCATATTCTTGGATAACTTCATAAATCCATTTGATCTCTAGGTCATCATGAATTTCCTGATTTGTCACGAAACGGTATGCATTCGTGATAATGCAAAGGAATTCATTCTGGCTTCTATGAATTATATCTCTATTGGATTGCTTTGGACACCCCCATAATTGGATTCCATATATCCAGATCGGCTTGATGATAGATTGATAGATCAATCTTTTACAATAGAGATTGATGAGTCTACGTTTCAGCTTTATTTGTTCAGCTTTTTGTTTCACATGATGTCTCCAGTTTTGTCTGCTATCCAAATGTATACCGAGATATTTCGCTGAATCTGCTTTGGAAACTGGAATTCCGTAGAGATATGTAGAAATATTGTTATCTGATCGTCGCAACGTAAAAGTAAAAAAAAAACTCCATCTTAGGCAGTAGTCGTAGAGATCGGTGCGACTGGTTTGATGATGAGTGCAAACTAGCGATTGAACGTAAGAATGCTGCATACCGGGCAATGCGGCAGTCTCATAGGACGCGGCTAGGCTGATGGCATACCAGCTGAGCTGATCAAACAAGGAAGGACAGCATTACATCACACAATTCATGAGATCGTAGTGCACGTATGGGAGCAAGAGATGCTAGAAGATTGGCCCCCCGGAATAATTTGCCTCATACATAAGAAGGGAGGTATAACAGTATGCAGCAACTATAGGGATATAACATTGCTGAGTACCGCCTATAAGACACTCTCATTCATCCTACAAGATCGGATAGCCCCACACGCTAGAGTCATCCTTGGTCAATATCAGTGGGGCTTCATCCCATGCAAATCAGCGATTAATCAGATATTCACCCTTAGGCAGGCAATGGAAAAATGTCAGGAATTTCAGGTTCCATTATATCATCTATTTATAGACTTCAAGGCTGCCTACGACAGCATAGCCCGGGTAGAACTATATAATGCCTTGAGAGGGTTCGACATTCCAAACAAATTGATACAACTTTGTAGGTTGACCATGACCAACGTAACTAATTAAGTAAAAATAACGGGATTGCTGTTCAAACCAATAAACAACTTTAATGGATTCGGAAAGGGGGACGATCTGGGCTGCCTCCTCTTCAACCTGGTGTTGGAGAAAGCAATCCGTGACTCTGGCGTTACAATTAGAGGGTCTATTGTCACCAAGTCCTGCCAGTTACTTGCCTACGCAGATGACATCGAAATTGACGGTAGAACCAATTCGGCTGTAGAGGACGCCTTCACCCAGATCGGGCAGGCGGCACGAAAACTGGGACTGCCCATAAATCAGGCAAAAACAAAGCAACATCTGCGAAAAGAAGACCTAACGTTGGTCAAACTATCAGGGTAGCGGAGCACGAATTTAAAGTAATGCAATCCTAACTATCTTGGGTCAATAGTAGCAGCCGATAACAGTACAGAAGAAGAAATATGCGACGGCTGATCACATCCCACAAAGCCTACTATGGTCTATCATGGCTCTTTAAATCCCGAAATTTATCCACAACACCCCAGCTAATACTGTACAAGACCGTGGTCTTACCAGGAAGGTCCTAAGGACGATTCCGGAGACGCTACAAACTCGAGTTGTACGCGATCTACCTTGAACCTAACGTTATAAGAAAAATCAAGCTCAGTGGACTCCGGTGGACGTGGCACCTAGCTCGAATGAGCGAAGAAGAGCCTGCCCGGAAAGTCCTTTGTGGCAAGATGTATGGAAGGCGACAGCGCGACAGAACTTTTCTGCAATGGAGAGATGGCGTAGACCCGGACGTCCAGAGCCCAGGAGTGCCAAACTGAATGACATCGGCTCGAAAGCGGGACCGGTGGAGAAACTTGCTAAATAAGGACAGTAATGTAGTGCCAATGATGATGATATTTAGGTGTTAATATCTCCTACTTTTAAAATGCTTTTTCACACAATAGTACTTTATCAACATACACAAAATTTTAATCAAAAGCTGCGAATATTTTTGGATTTCAATATTTATGACATAATTACTTTCTTCCTTCCTTAAACACCACTGCTCCTTTTAAAAACTCCCAACACATTTTTAAACTAAAAACCGTCAGCCACCGGCAAAAGAAAAAAACCGTCAACACAGTAAAAAAAAACGGTCAACACGGTTCTTTTGCTTACCTTCTTCTTCCTCTTTTTCGTTGTCTCCGTTCTCAGTTTTACCGTTGTCACAACGATAGTAGCCCGATGATGGTCAATTTCGAAACTATTCGAAGATATCATCGCCGGGGACAAAACTGGGTTTATGCACCAGCTATATTTATTTTTGTTTTCAGTTTAAGTTTTAATGTTTTATATTTGTAATGTAATGTAAATTGATGTTTTGTGTATTATGTGTTTTAATTATGTGAAATTGTAAATGCCAAAAATGAATGTATTTATTTATCAATGTACATCGATACCTCCTTTCCTTATCCACTTCCTCTCCTTCCGATCGCACTGTGCTCTGGCACTTGCCAAAAATGAATGTATAGGGTTTACCTATATGGACTTGACAACTTTTTTTCGGTAGTAAATTCTTATAATTTGCAGACGTTGTTCGTTTGTGTACTTAACCATGATAAAAATGTTGAGTTTACTGAATAAATTGACAGTGACAGTTCGATGATTAGTGAAAGGGTGCATTCACAAATTAAATCCAAAGTTATCAAGTCCCTATTGGAAAACCCTATATTTATTTATCAATGTACATCAATACCCCCTTTCCTTATCCACTTCCTCTCCTACCCCTCGCACTGTGCTCTGACACTTAAGGGTAACTCCAAAACCCACTATTGTGCGCACGTTTGTGTAAAAAAAAAAGTTTAAATTGAAATTGTGATAAATATTTAATAATGTATGTGTTTAAATTGTTAAACCGTTCAAATGTTTTATATGTTATGTAGTTTTGTTTATGTTTTAATGTTCTGTCGCTGGGACAAATGTGATGGGGGAGTTACTACGTAACACTCTACATCATCATATCAAAGAGGAAGAAACTGATTCCAGCATGCGCGACAATGATCAAGACATCAGTGTTACAGATAATGACGATGACACAGCCCCGACAATCAGCTACTCTATAGCCAATATCCTCAACGATAGATTTGGACACCTGCAGAAATTATCGTCAATATAAACACCACTGCCGAATAAGCAACAACCAACAATGTCAAACAGCACCGTGGCGAACAATATATTTATACGGTTCGAAGTCACTCGTATGCCCGAGGATTCTGCCTTTACCCGCCTAACTCCTCCTGCAGATATCTTAGAGTGTAGTTGCCAAATTTCGGTAGTAAATTTTCATAATTTGCAGACGTTGTTCGTTGAGTTTACTGAATAAATTGACAGTGACAGTTCGATGATTAGTGAAAGGTGCGTTCACAAATTAAATTCAAAGTTCTCAAGTCCCTATTGTATAACTCTATTGCATAACCCTGGGGTTTTCCAATAGGGACATAACTTTTTTTCGGTAGTAAATTTTTATAATTTGCAGACGTTGTTCGTTCGTTTACTTAACCTTTCATCATGGTTAAGCCAATCGGAGAACGTACGTTGCTTCAAATGGTCCACCGGCTTCAATTCTTGAGTCAGCTTGATCTTGTATGGGATGCCCAATTCTTGAGAACGCCGTGGAATTGACTGATTTAGATCAGTTTGCTACGGACGCCTGAACGGCAGCGATATCTTCGACACTTCGACCAACCCGTTGTCTCACTGCACGGCAACATCACACGACGCATATGTAGATTCAAATTTTTGCACTAAAGTTGTTATTGCCTGTCTACTAGGGCGAGAATTACGAGCGAAAATTGGAGTTAACGCTCTTAAAGTTGCAGTCTCCGATTCCAAATTTCGGTAGTAAATTTTCATAATTTGCAGACGTTGTTCGTTCGTGTACTTAACCATCATGAAAATGTTGAGTTTGCTGAATAAAATGACAGTGACAGTTCGATGATTAGTGAAAGGTGCGTTCACAAATTAAATTTAAAGTTCTCAAGTCCCTATTGTATAACTC
The DNA here is from genome assembly GCA_963931805.1 of Microdon myrmicae. Lineage (NCBI taxonomy): Eukaryota > Metazoa > Arthropoda > Insecta > Diptera > Syrphidae > Microdon > Microdon myrmicae. Next base: position 169,720,870 of record OZ007498.1, on the reverse strand, counting down.
TATTGCATAACCCTAGGGTTTTCCAATAGGGACATAACTTTTTTTCGGTAGTAAATTTTTATAATTTGCAGACGTTGTTCGTTCGTGTACTTAACCATCATGAAAATGTTGAGTTTGCTGAATAAAATGACAGTGACAGTTCGATGATTAGTGAAAGGGTGCGTTCACAAATTAAATCAAAGTTGTCATGTCCCTATTGGAAAACCCGATACTTCAATCGGCCGGCTTCTCCACGAATCCATCAAAAAATTATGAGACGACGTGCGAAGCCAAACCTGCATGAGAAAATGCTTCCCTTGGGTAGCCTTTGGAAAACCGCCTCGCAGATTCTCCAATCCAACTTGCAGTCGGCCCAACATCATGCTGCATCATTATTCGCTTCGTCACCAGTTATTACTCCTTCACTAGTGCAATCAATCTGAAGTCCTCCGCCAACACCAACGTGCTTTCTCCTCATCTGATGGCACCAGAATTGTACAGATGGCAACCGAGTCGGGATGCGACCAGACTTGTCACGGTAATAACTCCGTCTATATAATACATGTAAACCAAACATCTTTGTTTGCATGTCCATTTAACAGGATGCTTTTGCATAGATTCTCCTACACGAATATCAAATATTTAAGAAAAGGGTTTATTTTTTTCCTCTTTTTTCCCACCAGTCGCAGTCTTCTCACATTACTATTTTCTTACTTCGAAATTGGTATTAAGTTACACTCGGTGCTGTTAAAAGTGGTTCCCTATTTCAAAATTCCACGGAAATTGGGAACTACTTCTAAAACAAAACCAATAGATGAAAAGACCACATTAGGGTCGTTTCAAAGTTTCAAATCTAATGAATGTGTTTCATCCAAAGTAAAACTACAAAAAAATGTTGTCATATGGTCTTTAAAAAAGAAGAGCCGCGCACCAATAGTTGCGTTTCTTTCCAGAACACCAAAAGAAAACAAAAAACAACTACAGTGAAGACTACCAATTTTATTTATTTTTTTTTTCATACATCTAATTTCGATTTATTTTAACAATACACAGCTATAGGCATGTATCTCTGTAGTAATCATATATATTTTGTGATCTGTACATAATAGGTAAATCAGGATAGTGGAGGATAGAATTATTTATCGGGTACAACAGATAAACTTAGATAAGCTGCATACAATTTTATATCTACCATGAGTAAATCGTAAATATGCGAATGAAAACAAGACAAAGAAAGCACATCTACAATGGACTTGTATTAGCTTCTTAATAATCCAAACGTCCTGCTAATCAAAGACTGACTTAAATTTTACTCAATAATTAAGACGCTTCATTTCTTTTTAAGAAAATCACTTCGACGAACACTCCCATCAAAATATAATTGCATTTCAATTTAGAGTTACACAAGCACTTCCAATCCATCAACCAGCATCTTAATTGAGTTTAATGAAGTATTTAGTCGTTTTTATATATGAGATATTAATGAGTGTCTAACACTAAGCTTAGAATATTTTACTCAACATTATTATTTCACGTTTAGTTCGGTTGTTTTAGTACTTTTATTTACCTCCTCTGTTACTGTTCTCAATAAATTTTTTTTTTTTTTTTGATTAACTACTTATGTTTATTTTTCTTGATTACTAATATTATTATTTTTACCATCATCATCATTATTTATATCTAGACAAATACACATTTAAATGAAACAGGGATATGAATGAAAGCTTAATAAAGTTTCAATATCTCCAATAATTATATAATATATACTTTCATACCATTCTTAAATTTCCGTGTTTTTCTGCTTATCAATTATTTACAAATAAAATGAGTATATATAATAAAATATATATAAATATTATTTTCATATATTTAAAAAAGAAGAAGTATATATATATAATTCTTTTTATATAGGTATACCTTTACTTATTTCTACACAATTATATAGAATGTAAATTTAAACTCGGGAAGAAAATATAAAGCGACTTGTGCCTACATTGGCGCATAGATGTTATATTATTACTTTCCATTTTTCTTGATATTCTTTTGAAATAAAAGAATTGTGGTTAAAAATATAATAATAATATAATCAAATGAATCTCATGGGACAAGCTGTAAACGCTGTATCACCTAAATTAACCAAAAAGTTTGCTTAGATCTAAAGCCATCTGGGACGGGTATTGCTATCCTTCTAGAGTCGCCCCTTGGTTCAAACAATGTTTAATGACTAACTGAGCAGTTTCTTTTATTTTGTCGTAGGGTCTTGGATGTAGTATTAAATCGGTTAAAATCTGTAGACCATTCTCCTGTTCAACAAGTCGACAATACTTCTGAGGATACACCTAAAACCAAGTAATTGAAAAGGGTAATTTACAGTTAAATCAACTACAATATAAGAATAATAAAAAATATCATTTAGATGAGTGTAATAAATATCGGTTTTGATTTTAGAATCATAACTTTGAAACAGTGAGCTAAACCTTTTTGTTTTTTGACTGGCAGATTACTGATGATAATTTTATTGAGATTACTGTGTCATCTTAAAGATTATTGCACAGAGTAAAATATTAGTGAAATGTCCTAAAAAATGCGATGAAAAAAGGATCCAGTACAGGCATTCCAAAAAATTACTTATAAGGATAATCCCCGGACTTCCTGACCTGACGCATAACATAACATGCAGAGTACCTGCGATGGTTCTGTGGGGTATTTTATGTAGGGTATACCGACGTACGGCACTGATTCAGCATAAACACCACTGATAGTCCGATCGAAATTGTTTTGACGTACACTGTTCTTCCCACGTAATCACTCAAAACTTGTGCACAACAGAGGAATGGGAAATGAAACACAGGAGTTTCCTTACTATATATTTGAAGTTTTCTTTATTAATTAGTTCCATTAGTGATCACAACCGATCTGCTTTATTAACCACTAGTCTGCTTCTACGAGGTCTCTTAACTCTAGTAAACGGAACGGATTAGAAAACGATCGCGTGATTAGTCGTTGTTATAATCGAACTTAATTTGCAAAACATAACTAGATCTCCAACATTTAAAACATAACCGCACCGTTTGATTAAGACTCCGGAAAAACATGTGTACCCGCCTGGGGGTGAACTTTGACTCTTACTTCCGCACAGCTTGGTAGCTAAAATCTGACTCCTCGAGCTGGGCGACGTTGACCCAGCCTCTGGTGATTGCGATGAGTTTCCACGCATGTCATCGCAGGGGAAAACAATCTTTCCAGATAGGGTGAATGTCTTTTCCTCTGCAAGAAAGACACACGAAACACTCGCTGCTCGCAGGAAAGGAAAAACAAACATGCAGCTGGTCAAATATGATGATCGGTGTACGGGCTGGCTGTCTCACCGCCGTACGATAGGGGATCGATTTTTGATTGACTTTAAGTCAACATAGCTTCGCTGCGACGGCAAAGGCTACTAGATTTGGGTGCATGTTTATTTTAGGCATTGGATAATGCACAGGAATGCTGGCATGCAGGCAAACATAATTTCTTCTCTTTACGTAGAGTACACAGAACCATTTCGTTTAGAATAGCCAACGTAAGAATAGTGGCTGGTCGTTGTTTAGACAACGAATCATTAGACATGATCATGGATATGATTGTCGAACGTCAATCATATTCGTGCCCAAATCCCATGATCGGTAGATTGGTCGCAACTGTAGCGAACCTTGGGATTGGCAAGAATATCGGCTACAGCTGTGCCAACAATTACGCTGGCCAGCGAGTGTTTATCGTTTATAATTGCTGACAATGACAAACAACGACCCGATTGGTCTGGCACGGTCCATGTAATATGAATGAAATAATTTGTTTGATGTGCATGCTTGCTGGGGTTTTACTTTCAGGTGAAAGAGAATGAAAGGTAGCTTACGCTGCCCAAAATTGCAGGTAGGTATGGTGTCTTGTGGGTGAGGGAAAAGCAGGTTGATTTAAAGAAATGGATGGTTCTTGGGGAAAGCTTTAAAGAACCGTCACAGTTCCGCCAAACCCCACGGCCCACTTACCTGAAAAACCCCCATAACTTCATCCCAGTCTGCATAGGTTTTCGCTAACGCAATCGCATTAGCACCTTAAATGCTTCACACATCAAATTGATCAAGTTTATTTAGCTAAAAGCCCCTAGAAAAGAATCCTTACCTTCATGCATCTCTTCGCATACAAATTCCCTATAAGAATTCTTTCCTAACTTATCATAAACATACAACCGCATAATCAGGGAATCTTACCCTTGAGTTGGCATATCCCAGCCTCAATATGTGTACAATAAAAACTACCTACATACACATTGGCTGGCGACCTATACCCAAGGGACAGAAACAAATATACGCATCTTGCGCCGTAAGGCATCAATTAAATCCTACAGCATAGGCAAATGCAAATATTTGTGCCGCCTGCTCGATCTGGGTGAAGAAGTCCTGTACAGCCGAATCGGATCTACCGATGATGTCGATGTCATCTGCGTAGGCAAGTATCTGGCTGGACTTGGTGATAATAGTCCCTCTAGTTGTGACGCCAGAGTCACGAATTGCTTTCTCCAACACCAGGTTGAAGAGGAGGCAGGCCAGACCGTCACCTTGTCGGAGTCCATTAAAGATGTTTATTGGTTTGGACAGCAATCCCGTTATTTTTACTTGACTAGTTACGTTGGTCATGGTCAACCTACAAAGTTGTATCAATTTGTTTGGAATGCCAAACTTTCTCATGGCATTATATAGTTCTAGCCTGGCTATGCTGTCGTAGGCGGCCTTAAAGTCTATAAATAGATGATATAATGGAATCTTAAATTCCTGACATTTTTTCATCGCCTGCCTAAGGGTGAATATCTGATCAATCGCTGATTTGGCTGGGATGAAGCGACACTGATATTGACCGATTGTGGCCTTAGCGTATGGGACTACCCGATCTTGTAGGATAGTGGAGAGTATCCTATAGGCGGTACTCAGGAATGTTATACCCCTATAGTAGGTGCACAATGTGATATCTCTCTTCTTATGTATGGGGCAAATTATTCCGCGACACCAATCTTCCGGCATCTCCTCTTTCTCCCATACGTGCACCTCGACCTCATGAATTGCTTGATGTAACGCTGTCCTTCCTTGTTTGATCAGCTGAGCTGGTATGCCATCAGCTGCGGGGGCTTTATTTGATTTGACCTAGCTTATGTATGGCCTTTACTGCTTGCTCAATGCTTGGTGGCGGCAGCATTTGGTCTTGATCTGGCATTGGTGGAGCCTCCAATTCTTCTGTGAGCTTGTGGGGGTTCTTTAAAGCTACGCAAAGAACCACCAAAAATTCCACCCACTATTCGAACCCCAACTCGCAGTCACATGCAAACATTCCCTCCCCAAGGGCATCGTTCATGCATTTAATGCATCGCCAAATTCACGGAAAATAATTCATCTAACATACAAGCAATCATCATAAATTAGGAAACCTTATCGGCGCCCCTGTCAGCCAGCGTATCCTGCCACACACGTGCGCAGCAGATTTTCCTGACTTATCTACAATCACGGCAGCCTTTTGTCCAACCGACAAAGGCAGTTTACGCATCTCGCGTCTGGCCGCCAAAAACCGAATTCTCCAGCGTGTAAATATACACACAAAGAATTCGACCCTTTCCACCAGCAAAGATACAGTGCACAATCACCATTGTGTATCTAAATTGCTTTTAGCACCAGTTTTCCTAATGGCACGCAGCCTATTTACACAGCTGCATGCACATCTCCTATGATCCCTTTGTTCTATTGCTTTTTCTACCTACCCGTAGCAGCGATGCCATAAACACCATTTCCCGGTAAACAAGGTAAAACCAATTAGCACAATGTTCATGATGCATTGCGGCTGTCAATACAGCTGCTATGCATATTGTAGACAACGATCACCAACGGTCCGTTTGTCTTACATATTCCTGAATCCGTTTACCATTGACCTTCTCACATAAGCAAACACAATCCCAATTAGCATCCAATGAGATTCGGCTTATTTGCTTAGCCGAACTCACATCTCATGGATGCACATTTTCCCTTTCTTTGTTTTAGATTCGATCCCATGGCTTTGATCCATAAAAGAACCAATGTACACACATACATGTGTACCGTGACGATCTTCTCTATGAGATCTGTTTGGTTACCCCAAAGAGAGACTTTACGTCTCTCTTGGAATAGGAAAATGCACCCCCTAATTAAGAGAGCCAGTTTCACTGGCCGAATTTCTTTTGACAACGAATGAATATCGTTGAGTATTATTACATCCGGCGACCACCACGGTCGTGGGCTCCTCGATAGTATGGTGGTTAGTATACCCGCCTGTCACCCGGGAGACCGGGGTTCGATTCCCCGTCGGGGAGCCCCTGGCGCAAGAGTAATGACCTTGCCCAGAAAAAATAAATCATTATGGAAAATTTAACAAGCCTCAGGACTTGCTAAATAAGGCCAAGACCGGTTCCCGGTTGTAGTGCCGATGATGATGATGATGAATTAAGAGAGCCAGTTTCACTGGCCGAATTTCTTTTGATAGCGAATGAACATCGCTGAGTCCAATTACATCCGCCGACCACCACGATCGTTGCCGCTCCCGCTCCTCATCGCGCGCCGAGGACGCTCACATCACAGAGTCGAATTCGAACTAGCGTTGTCTAATTTTGTGAACGTATTTTAAAACTAGCGTTTCCTAAGTGCTTGTTATTCTGTTAAGTGGAGTTGTCGAGTTGTGTTTCCCCCTTTTTTAATGTGTAAGCGTGCGGTCAGATCATAATAACATTTGTGTTCAGATAGTAATAGTCAGCACCATGGTGAAACCATATATATACTATAACAATAACGGACATATGAATAAAAGTTTTAACTAGTTGAAATTGGTGTTTTATTTTACTTTCGTTTCCTGGTGAGTGTTGCAGCTGGTTGAGTTCGTTCGAACACCGATTAGTGATGGAGAGTGAAGTGAATCAGCGCCGTACGCCAGTGCAACCTACTTCTCCTCCCCACATACCAACCTTATAAAAATTAAATTTGACGTTTGGTTTCGCTGTTTAATACTTTTCGTTGACAATCAACCATAGTGAACACTCATTGAGTTTATAAACATGGAAAAAATTGGTCATCGTTAAGCGATTTGTTTTTTACACTAACGCTCGCACAAAGGAGGATTTTAAAGTACCCTGAAATTTCAGAGCACAGTGCGAGCCGACGGAGAGGTAGTGGATAAGGAAAGGAGGTATCGATGTGCATTAAATGCCTGGACATTACAACGAGGAGGAAACACATGATCAGGTAGAGCATTCCACATTCGTGTGGTTCGGCTAAAAAATGACTTACTATATTTATTTGTGCGCTTGACGTTTACTATCAACGTGAATTGATGTGCATTCTCAGATTGACAGGTATTCACTTTCGAACCCGTATTGTTGCCCGAGCATTCAACAAACTGAGCGCAAACAAATCCGCTGGTCTGGGTGGCATTTGCCCAATTCTCTAGAACACATGTTCTATTACACTCATTAAACCGCTGCGAAAACTTCCATCTGTCCTCTTGTACTGGCAGTTTCTCAAGTAGATGGAACCAGCGAGCATCCAACCAATTTCCAAAAAGGACATCAAATCATCCTTGTTTTCTTATCGGCCCATAACAGTAACTTCTATTCTCTCAGCTTTCGATATATCTGGAATCAAATGCCTTCCTCAACAACCGCCAATATGGCCTTCGTAGCAACCTGTGAGTAGGGCGTTAGAATAAACTCACAGCTAGGCCGACCTGTCGTAAGAGACGTAAGTAAGTGATAGTCCACCGGTAAGTGGGGTCCCAACGCCCTGTCGCCCGATGAAATACCACCCCATCAAGGTATAGGCTCCGGGAAATGTTCGAGAGAAATGCCTGACATTCCTTTGGAGTTCGGCTGACGAATCGGTCCGAGGAAAGGTTGGTTTAGGTGGTAAGTCGGTCCCAAGGTGAAACACCATCCCATCACATGAAATTTTCGATTATGTTCCGGACGATTGGCTGACGGCCCAGACTGAATACCAATATCCGCAGCTTGTCTCCAAGGTGAAGAGTGTCTAGTCGATAGAATAATGTAGGTAAGGGAAGTCGGCAAATTAGATCCGTAACTTCGGGATAAGGATTGGCTATGAAGTTTGAGATAATTGGGCTTGATTTGGAAGCAATAACATAGGTTATGTAATCGTTCTGGCTATATAGAATTGACTAAATTTTGTTCCTTGGATAGTAGCTTACGTAGCCAATTGTGGAATTTCCTTGCTAAAAATCTTAAGATATATTTAATCCGTATACTCTTTTGAATTGTAACGACTATCAATTAACAATCAATTCAGAACTGGCACGTACTTGGGGAATCCCGGAACGCTGATTCTTCAGAAACTTTGCCCTGGCCTTAGGGCGGCTCTTGATGTTGACCTTGTACTCCTCATTTAAGCAAGCAAAACCGCACTGCACGATACTCGGAACTGTCCACCAGAAGTTTAGAATGAAAACGCAATGTGGAGGTTTAATTCGATGGGTATATTTAGGTGTTGGGGGGATGGGATCAAACATACAGGGCAAAGTCTCTGATTGCTTTCAACCCGGCGAAGGCCAGGACGATCCTTGTCCCTGATCAATCCAAGTTGACATGCAGTCTCCACGTGACACCCCTGGATAGCGGGGATCAACGGAAATATGAGCCTGGCGGGAGGTGGTTTTAGTCGGTAAAAACCCGGCATGCCTCTGGACCGGTCTAGAGGTATCTTTTGAAGATTTCCACCTTCCTACCGAAACCAAAAAAAACCCCTGGATAGCTACTTTAGCACCAGCCAAATAGTGAACCAATGCATGCAGCGGCATCCTGGGAAAAGTTGGGGCAAAGCTAATAACCTTGCCCGGAACAACAAATAATTATGAACAATTTAACAACCCTAGGATATGGACCGGATACACGACGACGACGACGGAAACGAAAATGGCTAAACGATTTAAGAATGTTCTCATGGAACGTCGCTCACTATACAGAGCTCGAGCTGCACGGCAGCTATCCGATGGCCTGTCCGAATATAAGGCCGACATAAAATCATTACAAGAAATAAGATGGACGCGGAGCGGCGTTATTCAAAGAAACGAGTATGACATTTATTACAGCTATCATGCAAAACACCATGTGCTTGGTAGGCTTTCTAGTCGATGGAATAATGTAGGTAAGTCTGCCATTATCGGCTTTAATGCAATAAACGAAAGGCTATGCACTCTTCGCGTGCGAGGCAAGTTTAAGAACATAAGCCTCAGCAACGTTCACGGACCTACAGAGGAGTCCCCTGACGATGAAAAAGAAGAATACTACGAGAACGTCGAACGGGCCCTCAATGCCTGCCCAAGATACGATGTGAAAATTGGTCTTGGTGATTTGAATGCAAAAATAGATCGGGAGCCGGTTTATAGGCACTACACAGGCTCCCATAGTTTGTATGAGAACACTAATGACAATGGACTACGAGTCATCGAACTCGCAGCATCGAAAAACGTGGTCGTTGCAAGTACCAGGTTTCCGCGTAAAGATATCCACAAAGCCACCTGGGTATCACCTGATGGAGCCACTCGCAACCAAATTGACCACGTTTTGATAGATCGCCGCCACTCCTCGAGCCTAATGACGGTACGAACGTACCGAGATGTCAACTCGGATCACTATCTTGTTGGTATAGTTTTCCGAACGCGGATTGCCTTACGGAGACGTATTGTATCCGCGGGTCAGGTTAGAATCAACACGGCTGCCTTACGCAATAAGAATACCAGTAACACCTTTGGTCATGCGATAAGACTCGCCCTCGAAGAGCTCGACGAAGGGAGAGTAAGTCCTGGGGCCATCAATGCAAGATCAAGACCAAATGCTGCCGCCATCAAGCATTGAGGAAACATTAAAAGCCATTAGACAGCTCAAATCAAATAAAGCCCCCGGAGCTGATGGCATACCAACGCCAAACAAGGATGGACAGCGTTACATCACGCAATTCATGAGATCGTGGTGCACGTATGGGAGCAAGAGGAGATGCCGGAAGATTGGCGTCGCGGTATAATTTGCCCCATACATAAAAAGGGAGATATTACAGTGTACAGCAACTATAGGGGTATAACATTGCTGAATACCGCCTATAAGATACTCCCCACTATCATACAAGATCGGATAGCCCCATACGCTAAGACAATCATTGGTCAATATCAGTGTGGCTTCATACCAGGCATAGCAGCGATTGATCAGATATTAACCCTTAGGCAGGCGATGGAAAAATGTCAGGAATTTAAGATTCCATTATATCATCTAATTATTGACTTTAAGATCGCCTACGACAGCATAGCCAGGCTAGAACTATATAATGCCATGAGAGAGTTCGGCATTCCAAACAAATTGATACGACTTTGTAGGTTGACAATGACTTAAAATAGTGGGATTGCTGTCCAAACCAATAAATATCTTTAATGGACTCCGACAAGGGGACGGTCTGGCCTGCCTCCTCTTCAACCTGGCGTTGGAAAAAGCAATCCGTGACTCTGGCGTTACAATTAGAGGGACTATTATCACCAAGTCCAGCCAGATACTTGCCTACGCAGATGACATCGACATCATCGGTAGATCCGATTCGTCTGTACAGGACTTCTTCACCCAGATCGAGCAGGCGGCACAAAATCTGGGACTGCACATTAATGAGGGAACAACTAAGTACATGGTGGCAACTTCTGCCTCCTTTTCAACCTGGCGATAGAGAAAGCAATCCGTGACTCTGGCGGTACAACTAAAGGGACTATTATCACCAAGTCCAGCCTGATACTTGCCTATGCAGATGACATTGACATCATCGGTAGAACCGAATCGGCTGTACAGAAATCCTTCACCCAGATCGAGCAGGCGGCACAAAAACTGGGACTGCACATTAATGAGGGGAAAACAAAGTACATGGTGGCAACTTCTGCGAAGAGAAGACCTAGCGTTGGTCAAACTATCAGGGTAGTGGAGCACGAATTTGAAGTAGTGCAATCCTTTAACTACCTTGGGTCAATAGTATCAGCCGATAATAATATGGAAGAAGAAATACGCGAACGGCTGAACAAATCCAACAAAGCCTACTATGGTCTATCAAGGCTCTTTATTAAATCCCGAAATTTATCCAGAACACCCAAGCTACTACTGTTCAAGACCATGGTCTTATCAGTACTCATGTATGGATCCGAGACCTGGGTGCTCAATAAAAGGCACTCCGAACTCTTAGCCGCATTCGAGAGGAAGGTCTTAAGGCGAATTGTTGGCCCCGTATGTGAGGGAGGACGATTCGGAGACGCTACAACCATGACTTGTACGCAATCTACCTTGAAGCAAATGTTGTAAGCAAAATCAAGCTCGGTAGACTCCGGTGGGCGAGACACCTAGCTCGAATGAGCGAAGAGAAGCCTGCCCGGAAAGTCCTTTGTGGCAGGATATATGGAAGGAGACAGCGTGGCAGACCTTGTCTGCGATGGAGCCTAGGAGTGCGAAACTGGATGACATCGGCTCGAAATCCAAGACCGGATCTCGGTTGTAGTGCCGATGATGCTGATGATCAATTCTTACTACTAGAATTTTTAAACTTTCACATACACTTCTACATTCAAAAATTAAAAGGAATGCTAAATGTTTTTCAAACCATCTAATCTCTTCCATGCACAACGGAGAATTATGTGTTCAGATGGAAAATGTTTCTAAGCGCGAATTTCTATATACGACAACGTCGGGAAGCTTTTGAAGGGGCTGTAAAGTGGCTATGGTATTAAATGCTTGTAAACATGTATCCGGTATGCATGTGAAAATATAAAGAGTTAAAAAGTAACTTACGCAAGTGAGATTAGCTAACGCCCATACGGCCCAATGTTGGCATTGAGGCGTATCATAACAACGAACGAGACCTAAAATAGGTTCGAAACTCCTGTAATTAATATTCCGGTCACTGTTGATATTCCAGCGTTCAATCGCTTTCACCATGCGTTGCAAAACATCGTCCCGTGTGGGTGTGGAAATAGTCCACGCAGTTGGACCATCTGACGCAATATGTGCCAAAACACCAGCAGCGTTGTAGCTAACCTAAAATCAAGTAAAAACATTCATATGTTCAGCTTTTTCTATCAATTATTTTGACGAACTTCTATTCCATCGCTATCTGAATCTAGAAGTGCAGCAAAGACTTCAATGAACTTTGATGTCATTAGTTTTGGCCGGAGCCATTTCACTTCTGCCACGTTTCCCAGAAGTCCCATCATATTTCTCAGCAACTCTTCCCGGTCTGGAAAGGTCTAAAAACATATCGTTAGCAATGAACAAATATAAGTGTTCGAAAATGTGAAACTTACATCCAAACATTTAAGGAAATATTCCATGCCTCGACCGTCCAGAAATCTCTTACAGTTAATAGCAGTCTCATCTGTAACATTCCACATTGTTGACCAAGCAACTTCCATTACATCATCAAATACAAATCGTGTCAATCTGTCTTTGATTAAATTTAGCATTGTCTGCAAAAGTAATAATTCTTTTTTAACTTTTTCGAAAAATGTTGAGTTTGATGGTTATCACTTACCCCAACAACACCTAAGTCTCCTAAGAATAGTTTCTGTCTTCCATCCACCTGACAAGCCAAAGTATTCAGCAGGTAAATAGCTATCCGTTGTACAAATCCTTCCTGCTCAGTTTTTGATACGCCATGTAATAGAACTGTTATGAGACGTTCATATTCGAAAAGCTTTAAATTTAAAAAAACTTCATGATTTTTAAATGTTTCCTTATATACAACAATTTTAAACCACCATACCACATCGTTGGGCATAGAAAACTGTGTGAGTGTAAGATATCCGTTTCTGAGCATTGTATCGTCGGTGATGTGCATTTCCATTCCGTTCAATAAAGTGCGAATAATGTGATTTTTAAGTGGAGTTCCAAACTTCGCCCTATCGCGTCCTTTTACAATATAAAACAGTGTCGCGCTAATACCAAATGAACATCAGTACGAATCCCTAGTTGAACCATCCACAATGTTGACTTACCTTCCTGATATTTGCATGTGCTTGAATTTTAAATGACGATCCATTGCTGTTAGTACAACATCAAGAGCTGTGTGAATTTCTTTGCAGCATTCGAATCGGAAGATGTGATAAAGATCATTGAGCACCTAAAAAAATATTGTTATTAAATAATCATTCTATTGACATAGCTCAAGCAATGGGGCAAAAAAATTGTCGTTCGAACTTGGTAAGGATTTTGGATGGAACACTGGACAGAGGAGCCGGGTGTCACCCTCTGTCTCTCTCTCTCTATCTATCTTTTATACCTCCACGACAAATCTGACTCTGTTTGTTATGAAGGTAAAACGAAAACCAGCGTAACGGCCTCCACCCAACAGGAAGGTCTACCCACCGACTTTCCTAGCCTTCGCAACCTGTTCGTTAAGTTACATAAAAATCTCGATATGCTCCCTAATAAGGTGCTAAAAGATCTCTCGGCATTTCGCCAATATATCGACAACAAAATGACCTATCCCAATAATGACAAGCACTTTTGACCCTAATCAGTCGCCCTCTCGTCTTCCCTATCATCTCAATACCCTCAATACGCTCCCCCTAAACGTCTACTATCATAATGTTAGAGGTCTCCGCTCCAAAACACATTCGACTCGGAAAAAGGCACATTCCCTCCCCTTCGACATATACGCTCTGACTGAGACCAACCTTATCATCATCATCATCGGCACTACAACCTGAAACCGGTCCTGGCCTTATTTAGCAAGTCCTGAGGCTTTCCGGGCAAGGTCATTAGTCTTGCGCCAGAGGCTCCCCGACGGGGAAACGAACCCCAGTCTCCCGCGTGACAGGCGGGTATACTAACCAGTATACTATTGAGGAGCTAACCTTATCCCTAGTATTAATAGTCTTGAACTCCCCTCTTTCAATGTTTTTCGCGATGATAACGCCCATCGAGAAGGTCCCAATTCCCCATGCCGTGGAGTGTTGTTTGCCATTCATAAAAGACTCGCTTCGTCTCTAATTGCCATCTCTTCCTATCCGGATCTTGACTACGTCGCAATAAAAATCGTCAAGCGCCCTAGGTCTCTGTTCATTATCTGCTTCTATATATCTCCTTCGCGACCCAGCGTGTCATACGAACTCGCAATAGAAGCGGTAAATAACCTAACCGAGTTAAGCACCTCAATAGACGATATCGTCTTTCTTGGCGATTTTAACCTGCCCCATCTCCAATGGGCATTGGCTGACGAACAAGCCTTCTACGTCTCAAACCCCACTAGCTCCAAGGAACGTATTTTTATAAACGGTCTCACCGACTCATGCCTCCATCAAGTAAGCAATGTCCCAAATCATATGGGGAGACAACTGGACCTCGTGTTCACAACGGATCCACACAAGTCCTCAGTTGCCCCTAGTCCACACGCCCTCTCCACCATTGATAATTACCACCCTGCGCTGCTCTTATCCATATATCTTGATCATGAGACCCAGCCTTCTCTACCTCATGACAGCTTTTCCTACAACTTCCACAAAGCTAACTTCCGCCTTCTAAATGAGCATCTTAGCAAAACAGCGTTTCGCTTTGATCATCTGGGGGTAGAAGAAGCGACTGCCACTCTCTATAAGGAGATCTACTATTCCGTCGCCTTATATGTCCCCTATTCTCGACACAGGTCATCGGTTTCATCGCCGCCATGGTACAACCGCACACTCCGCGCTCTTAGAAACAAGAGAAATAACTTGTGGAACATTTTCCTCAAAACGCGTTCCTTCCAAAACTACTCCAACTATGTCGGTTCCTTCTATAAATTTTCCGGGCTCTACAACTCCCTCTACACCAACCACCTCACAAAAACACAATCTAATTTGATCAATGACCCCAGATCTTTTTTCCACTTCATAAATTACAAACGTAAATCCGACGCCTATCCTAACTCTCTTTCTTATGGCGCGACTACTTCAACCGACCCCCTAACTATTGCCAATCTATTCGCTTCGTTTTTCAATAAATCCTTCACAGAGATCTCCTTCGAACCCAATCCGTCTCACTTCAAAGACTTGCCCGAATTCTTCCTCGGCCCTTTCACCCCTCAAATTATTCAGCGTCACGTAGTTGAGGAGAAATTAAACTTACTCAAAGACGAGTTCAGCCCTGGGCCGGATGGACTCCCGGCTGTATTTTTAAAGAAATGTTCCACTTCTCTTTCCCTCCCGATATCAAAGATATTCAATCTATCCCTTTCACAAGGGATCTTCCCTAGTATATGGAAATCCTCCTATGTCACCCTCATACATAAAAAAGGATCTAAAAACGATATAAGAAACTACTGTCCCATCGCCAAACTGTCTCATATCTCTAAACTGTATCTTTCCGTTGTAAATCCATCATCTCATCCAACCAGCATGGTTTCCTTTCAGGTTGGTCGACCACAACGAATCTGATCGAGTTCTCATCCCATACTCTCCGTGCCTTAGAGAATGGCAATGAAGTCGATGTGATCACCACCGATTTCAGCAAGGCCCTTGACAAAATCTCCCATAATCTCATCATTTTTAAGCAGTCCTCCCTAGGTTTCGAACCCCTATTGATCAAGTGGTTATCCTCTTATCTGAAAGATCGATCCTACCGTGTCAAATTCAGATCATCCTTGTCCAATCCTTTTCTTCCCACGTCAGGGGTTCCGCAAGGCAGCCATATAGGTCCCCTCCTATTTATCCTTACCATCAATAATGTTGACTCCATTATTAAATACTCATCCATCTCCCTCTATGCGGACGACGCCAAACTCTACAAAAAAAAAAGATCATCTCTCCTCTCGACTCCTCACTTCTCCAAACGGACCTCGACAGCTTCTCAACTTGGTGCCGTAATAACTGCCTTGAACTCAACGTTGTCAAATGTCACTCCATCACCTTCTCCCGGAAACGTCCCCCTGCCACCCTACGTTCCTACTTCCTGCTAAACCAGCAGATATTATCTGTACCCTCGATACGTGGCCTCGGGATCTTATTTGACAGGGAGCTTAGCTTCATCCCGCCTATTGATGATATTATTCTTAAGGCCAACTCTGTCCTTGGGTTTGTGAAACGCTGGTCTATAGAATTCTCTAATCCTTACGTTTCCCGTTCTCTTTACATAGCCCTCGCCCGCCCCCTTCTTGAATACGCTAGTCAGGTCTGGTCTCCACACTACTCGTCCCGTGTACGCAGAATCGAAAGCGTGCAACGTCGTTTTCTGCGTTTTGCCCTCCGCGGACTGAACTGGGTGAATCCTCGGATTCTCTCCCCATACACTAGCCGGCTCCATCTGATCAATTTCAACACACTTGAGGAGCGCAGAACTCATGCCGATATCCTTTACCGTCTCCTTTCAGGCATAATCAACTGCCCAAGCTTGCTCTCCATCATTGCACTTCACACGAACCCCCGTAACCTGCGAAACCCTCATCTCATCTATCAGCCCGCCCACCACACTTCTTACGGATCTAATGAACCCATTTCTCGAATGCTGCGGCGGGCAAACTCCTACCCTACCTCCTTCGATTTGAACTTTACCTCTACTGCTCTCAAACTTCATCTCCTCTTTTAAAAAATTCAAAGCGACAACCTTGTTTCCACCAAAGTAGTGGATGGAATGGCTTCACTTTTCGGTAAGGTTTTTTTTAATATACTTCTTTCAGGAGAGGCAAGCCTGTAGCGCCTGGTCGGTGCCCCGAGAAGCCCTTAAGTAACTGTTGGAGTTCTTCTTGAACAGTTACAAGTTGTAAAGCGTCGGAAATACTCGCACGGGGACGGAGTTCCACAGCTTTCTATAGAGGAACGTTCTGTAGCGGAACGAGTTTCAGTACAGAGATGTGCGTGCTATCAGGAGATGAACCCCAAATTGTTGGGATCTGTCGAAATGTCCTGTGGAGCGCAAATGAATCGCGGAATAATACCACGAATATCCGAGGAACAGTCCCCGTGATAATATCTGTCCTATATGTCCGCTACGCGCCTTCGATGTAGTAGTGACTGCAGTCCCGATAACAGCGCAGTGTCATCAGACGGATTGCCGGCCTCTGCATGCTATTAAGTAGGTCGAGGG
Source organism: Microdon myrmicae (assembly GCA_963931805.1). Taxonomy (NCBI): domain Eukaryota; kingdom Metazoa; phylum Arthropoda; class Insecta; order Diptera; family Syrphidae; genus Microdon; species Microdon myrmicae. The sequence continues at coordinate 169,703,757 of OZ007498.1, read as the reverse complement.
TATGCTTAGAAGTAGGGCTCGAAATATGGGAGCAATATTAGAGTGCGGGTCTAATTTGAGATTTATACAGAAGAAGTTGTTCCGGAGTAAAATAAGTTTAGGCTCTAAAAAGACAACTCAATTTTCTAGAGGCCGACCAGGCGATGTTTGATAAATGTCATGACACGATATATTCGCACAGACTGTGACGTCGAGGTATGCTTTCCTTAGATTCAAGAGCCTGATCAATCATCAACAGCTGAGACGCCGACGTTTTTCCTTGTGAATATTGAATATTGTTGTCTTCGTTGCATTGAAGTCTACGATATTTGTGTTTTCCCATTGTGGTGTCCTATCCAAATCCCGATTCATTGAAGTCTACGATATTTGTGTTTTCCCATTGTAGGGTCCTATCCAAATCCCGATGCATTAATCGATCCATCACTCGAATATGGGGAAATAAGCTTACTATCATCCGCAAAACTGAATACTTTCTTACCCGTCGATTGTAATTGTAAAGTAAGAGTACTGATGCACCTTAGGTAAGATGATGTCAGAACGCCAAGAAAGGATAAAACAAAAATCCGGTGCAAGGGTGGCGCTTAATATAATGTCGGGTCCAATTGGTTCAAATGGTATCAACAAGGGGCTTGAGAATCCTAAGAGAGAGACTTCTGCTTAACAACAAGGCTGGGCACGAGTGCCATAGGTTTCTGGCATATAAGTTGAGAATAATCACTGGGCAGGACACGAATGCCATAAATGCCTGACAGAAATAAAGAGACGCAAGTGTGTTCGAAGTTAGCTTGTGTCTGTTTTTTTCTTCCAAAAATCGGTTCTTAAATACTATTTCCCCGATGAACATTCCCGATGCATATCGATACTAAGTGGATCACATGCCATCATATTTCGGTCTCTCAATCATAACCTGAAAGCTACGTTCCTAATTTCAAACAGTTAATACACATTGCATAGCAAATCTACAATGAGTCACATCTCAGATGCCACGTGAGGTGAGTATCATGCACCGCGATATCGTATATCATACATGACGCACATCCATCGGAACATCTTGGCAATAAGTATTGTTATGTCATGCTTTTTGTTTTTTCTTTGACGTGTGCCGTCCAGAATTGTATGTCAAGACCGTGGATATTGAATGATGATCCAATTATCCGATGTGTAGTATTGGAAATGTGTTTCTGTTTTAATGGGTATACTACATAACAAATCATTTATGTGAGCAAAAACAAGGTTGGAGTCAAAATATAACCTTAAGACACTTCGCAATCAACAGAATACAGATCCGAAGGCACACCGTCCAAAACAGCCCGGATCGATGGATTCTCGAGGAAGCTCTTCGTCCAGTCGCAAAGTTGTAGGGAAAGTCTGTATGAACGAAGCTTGCTTAGTAACGCCCACTTCTGCCAAGAACCGCCGACAGTTCTGGAGCATGGTTCTTAAGGACTACTGCTGGTATTCCACCCGGGCCGGTTGTCTTCTTACAGTCCAGTTCATGTAGAATGCGTTGAATAGTATGCGGGCGAAATCTCGCATCCCGCATGGAAGACCGTCACACATCGAGGACCGCACCGGCGTGATCACAGGTAGCTCCAAAAGACCGGCATCGAGGTTGGAATTTACGAAAAATAAATTCGCAAGGCTAATAACCTTGTCCGTAAAAATAAATTATTATGGAAAATTTAACAAGCCTCGAGACTTGCTAAATAAGGCCAAGACCGGATCCCGGTTGTAGTGCCGATGATGATGATGATGAAATTCGCGAACACAATAGCTTTATCTTTTGAATTTGTGACTAGTGTCCCACTGTCTGTGTCTTTTTAACCTTGTGCTCGAGTATGTCATCAGAAAGGTATAAGACGACAGGATGACCGGATCATCCCTGAACGGGGTCACACAAGTGCTCGCATATGCGGATGACATCGCCGTTCTGGGCGGTAACCTAGAAACTGTAAGTAAAAACTGTGAAATCATCATGCAAGCGGAAGAAGAGGTGGGCCTAGAAATAAATGAAGACAAAACAAAATACAAAATAAAAATGTAACTCAGGGAACACATATAGATGTCAGAGGCAAGATAAGTTAAAGAATTTAAATATCTGGGAACGATACTGACGGCCAGTAACGAAATGTCGAAGGAAATTAACAAAAGACTACATTCCGGCAACGCTAGTTGGCAGGTAATCAGTAAACTGCTGAAATCCAAAGTGCTATCACGTAACATAAAGCTCCGTGTCTATAGAACCATAACCATGGCGATTGTTCTATACGGATGCGAAACATGGGCTCTCACAAAACGGGAAGAAAACAAATTTCGCGTATTCCAGAATAAAATTTTAATGGGTATCTTTGTCGGTAAATATAACGCGGAGGCAGGACAATGGAAGAAACTCCATAACCACGAAGTGGAAGAGCTATACCGCAAACCTGTAATAGGGAGCGTATTCACGTCGCGCAGATTAAGATGGGCCGGACATGTGGCGCGAATGGGCAGAGAAGAGCTTTACCCCAAACCTGTAATAGTGAGAGTAATCAATCATCGACACCTCCTTTCCTTATCCACTTCCTCTCCATCCGCTCGCACTGTGCTCTGACATTTAAGGGTACTTCAAATCCCCATTTTGTGCGAGCGTTAGTGTAAAAAAAAAAAAAATATGGCGAAAATGGGCAACGATAGGACCGTGCGTAGAATTCTTGACGGTAGACCAACAGGAAAGAGACCGGTAGGACGGCCGCGACGGAGATGGGAGGACAATGTTAGGTTTGACCTAGAGGAGATCGGATCAGATGGTCGGGCGTGGAAGGAGGCTGCACAAGACAGGGAACGATGGTGGAGTCGAATCGGTGAGGTCATGAACTTCCGGGTTCCTACAGGCCAATAAATAATAAATAAATAAATAAATAAATAAATAAATAAATAAAGTGTCCCACTGTCTGTCACTAACGGGGGAAAAGAGGAGGAACTGAAATTATTGTTAACAGCCAAAAAAGACGCGAATCAGTTGGCCACTCAAAGAGTTTATTGGTCACTCTGTCGTTGTAGGCGTTCTTTGCGGTATCAATCGCCTGGTTGGATGCGTTTCTGATTCTAACAAAATTCGTTATGTTAACATCGGTGAGATTGGGGCGTCTTTCCTTAAAAGCTCTATTATTTGCCACTGTAATCTGCTCGCATTTTTTATCAAGCCAAGGTTTATCTGATGAATTTCTTTTGATGGAATGCGGAGTCTATATCTCCATCCCGAGAAGAATAATCTCTGTGACCAACTCTTTCATTGTAAGCCTTCTTCACGGTGTCAGTCGCCTGATTGCACACGTTTCTGATTCTAACAAAATTCGTTCTGTTAACCCCGGTGGGATTGGAGCGTCATTGATTAAAAGCTCTATTTTTGCCGCTGTAATCTGCTCGCATTTTTTATCAAACCACGGTTTATCTGATGAATTTCGTTTGCTAGAATGCGGAATATAGATCTCCATCCCGAGAAGAATAATCTCTGTGACCGACTCCACGCAAGCGTTAACATTGGAGTCCCCGAACCACACCTCCGACCATGGAAAGGATGCGAAGAAATCTCGCAAATGGTCCCAGTTAGCAGGCTTTCGCACTTTACGACGATAGTGAAGAACGTGTGATTCGAACTAACGCTATGAGGGTTAGAATCACTATAAATGGAACCAACACATCAGGCCACTGCCGCCTGTACGAATTCGAATTCTAAACTCAAGCACATTTAACTGATGTGTGTTACGTGCGGCTTCCGCCATACCCATCGTTTGTTTTGTTTTAAATATAATATAATAGTAGATGGTAAGGTGGTGAAAAAACACACGATCCACATGTTGAATGTACGAACATACTTTTGTTCGATTGTGGATCGTGTGGAAGCTGGATTCCTTTTCGGAGTGGATGGAGATTGAGAGGGAGAAAGGTTTTAGTGTGCTTAGCTGAGCAAAGAGCAACAGTTTTGAATTCCGTTTTTGAATGTGAAGGAAAGAGGAGATGATGAGTGACGGTTGCGGTAAACAGTCTTACAGTTTTTCTTTTTCGGCATCTGCCCTGATTTTGTAAAAATAAAATTTAGTGGAACTTTATGTAGTAATAAACTTGTATTACATGTACTTAAAATTTGTACATACACAACGTCGTCTTATTTTTCGTAATTTTGATGAAGTGAATGTAACAATAAGAGACTTCTAAATACACTAAATTATCCTGTTTGTGAGATGTTGCTGGGGAAGGACGGTCGTACTGGCTCTGTGGAAATGCTTAACTCGAAAATTGGGAAACAGTGACCATTTTCCATCAATTTGCCAACTCAGTTTTACACCGGACCATAGAGAGGATTCATGTCGGAAACGAATGTGGAGACATCCCCAGAGGAGTGTTTTTGATTCGTGGAGAGAAAGTAGTGCTTTAAGGCGAAACTGACCGAGAAAAGGAGTCCAAGCTGCCGCTAAAAGAAATCTCTGTAGACGACATACTGGATGCCTAACGCAGAGAGCAGGAATAACGACAGGTAACCAACTTTATATATATCAAAATTTCTGTAGCGGAATACGTCACATGTGGAATTGCTATGTTATTGCTTGGTATACGGCTGATGCATTTTCTTATTCGATTTTCTTTCGGTGTTCTTCACTATTTGCTTGTATATTGTGTGTGTATCTGTTAGAAACGCCACAGGCCTGCAGCGATTCTAACAGATACACACACAATTCACAAGCAAATATAGTGAAGAACACCGAACGAAAAATCGAATAAAAAAAATACATCAGAACCGTATACCAAGCGATAAATTAAAATAATTCACACCAGTGGAATATAGTCGAGTTTGGAAATCAAATTCTAAACACGGTCAGTAGTCTAATGCTTTACTGCTTCGCTTTTCAACCGTTTCATCGTGTGTTCAATTCATCTTCTTCACTATCTTTGCTTAACGCTACAGGCCCATACTTCCATACAAGGCGAAGCGGCTTAGGTCGGTTATTCGTTTGAAATGCAAGTGCCTGTGCGACCAATACCAAGCAGTGATCCGAGTTTCCCAGTGACGCAATAACTTCCAGGTTATAAATGCTCGGCTCGAATGGCAAAACAAATCCAGGGTGTTCGCATAATCACCTCGGGCGTTCGACACTCGAGTAGGTTCCTTCACGAGTGGAGTCAAATTACGGCCAACAGCGAACATATCCGCTAGCCTCCCGGTCTCGTCGGTTGTTAGAAAGTATCAACCAGAGTTATGTACATTATATTCGCCAAGAACGACAATTTCGGAAGCCGGGTGGTTGATCTGTATCCAGTCGACGAAACATGAAAGATGTTCGAAGTGTCACTGGTCGATCGTTATTCGGGGAGCGGTGAAGACAACAAAGAAATTTAACAGAATTCCTAAGCACGACCTTCAACCACATGATGTTTAGGTTATTGGGTTCTAACGCCTCCATCCTCTGGCAAGCTAGATCGCAGCGAGCGAAGTTGCAGACTCCCCGTTTAAAACGAATCAGGTGACCAATCGACTTGGGTCTCAGTTAGGACAAGGATACCAGGCTTCGCTATTTGCAAATATTGGTGGATGGCTTTTATATTCGAGTTGGCGAAGCCAATACCCTTGATGTTACAGAATGCCGTTATCGGTCGGACGTCGACAGAGTTTCGAGAACGAGCCCGATTACGCGATTATGATTTTCTTAAAGTTCGGTTATTTATCAAAATATCTGCATGATGTCTATAATAACTTGTCAAAATCTCGGCGAATTTGGTTGGGAAGTTTTGATGCATCAACCTTATAGCGTGGTCCAGCACCAAGTGATTTTCCTCCTTTTTTTATGATTGCAAAACTTGCTCAATGGGGTCAAGAGAAGAAACTGGATATCGCTAGTCGAGTTTTTAACCAATAAGGATCAGGATTTCTACGAGATAGACAATATGAAGCTAGCTCCGCTCACACTCAGCTCTGACATTTAAGGGTACTCCAAAATGCTCTTTCGTGCGCGCGTTAGTGTACAAAAAATGTTTTCAAATGGCATAAAATTAGAGAACAAAACGATGCAAATTCGGACATACTTCACACAATCCGAACTATGTTATAGAAACTCGAAATAATCGTAAGAATAAACTAATATAATGGAATCATTGGCGTTTTCAGCGTAAACTTCACGATTTCCTATGTTTATACCAAATACATACCCTTGTTAGAACTGCCGGTCGGTCATAATAGTACAGAGCTGCCGTGATTATCTGTTCCTCTGTAGCATCTCCAGCAATCTGAAAAACGATATTAAAACATCAAAGCACTTGTTTTAAACCTTCAGAACATAAGATTCAAATATTTACCTCTATAGCTGGAATATCATGTCTTTTACATGCCCAATGTGCGGTATTGTAGAGTCCTAAGAATTGTAATGGCCTTCCAGCTCTACTGGTCAGCCCAGGAATATCAGAATGTACAGTTACTTCCGCTGCTGCATTATCCACTTCGCTGATATGTTTCTGAGCTACTCCATTACCAGCTAAATTTGTTCCAGATATATCTAGATGCGTTAAATGAGGTAAATACTCAACTAACATTTCCAATGTCTAATAAAATGATCAAAATAATTGATTACCAATTAATTTAAAATAGACTTTCATAATATATGTACCTGATCGGGAAGCTCATAAGTTCCATGACCATTTCCGGAACCACTGATTGAAATATCAAGTTTCCTTAAGTTTTTCATCTGACATATTGCATGCAATTGATTCACGATTGGCCACACATTAAACAATATCAAAGTTTGCAGATTAGGCAAATTGCACAATGCTTCCAAATTAAAATTAGCCAAAATACATGATGTTAAATCTAAATAATTCAGTTCTTGTAAATGAGAGAATTGTAGACGATGATGTATCACAACGCCATTCAGGACAAGTTTCCGGAGGTGTGGGCAATTTAATTCAAAATCAACTGGGTCTTTATCATTCGGTTCAGCGTGCTGCAGGAGTTGAGCATTTAATCCAATTTCAACAGATCGCAAGCTTGCTCCGTATTTTGCCAGAAGATGATGAGACTGCACTGTAATTCTGTCGCAATACCATATAGAGAGTGAATATAAATTGTGTCGTAAAAGAACTTCCAACCCTGAAACAATGTGCAAAGAAAAGAGCAAGATTATAGAGTCGCCATTTAATTTAAATTTTTCTTCAAGTCTAGAAGTCATCTTCGCTATGAGAACAAGGTCTTCAAAACATCCTTTGCTCATACGATATTAGCTAACTAAGTTAGTGTTGAAGGTGAGAAAAAATGTAAAAGAAACCGAGAAGCTGGCAGCAATTTTCATAGCAGAACTCTACCACAAGCCTGTTTCAAAAGAAACAAATATGTTGAACTAGAGTTCTTCATAATGTCGAGTTAATAATGAGGAGTAGGTATAATAACAACCTACAAAAGAAAAGAACTTGACAATAGACGGAAACGTACTGAACATGTGGGTAAGTTGAGTTGTGGCGCCGGCAAGGGCGCAGGGTTCACTGAACTTCCACAGTCTGCTCCCGAAAATTGTTCAGCAAAACCCAAAGTTTCGAACTACCGAGTGGACACAGTACCAAAACAAATAAACTCCAGAAATCATTTGCAAATCGTTTATTGTTCAAACTGCTATTATTTAATTACACGCTAGTTGATGTTTAGTTGACACTTCGACAAGGGAACGAGTCTTCTATTATTTAACTACACATTAGTTGCTCGTTCTCCTTTTCCTTTTTGCAATGATCAGAGACTTCAACTACTCGACGGACTCGGACTTAAAAATTGCGAGTGAACACGCTCCCGTGGATAAATCTGGACTTGTCTCGCGCGACCGACTCCTGCTATGGATGAATTACCACCATGAAACTCCACGACTGCGGCACGTGCGTGCAGTTGGGCAGTTAAAATCTGACTCCTCGATGCAATCCACATCCGTCAGATTCAACGGTGGTGGATCACATCGATGTAGGAGGAGCGAAACGGATCAACTTGGCGACGGCCAATGGCGATCGAGAAAGGGGTTAAATGGGAGGATTTCCCATATGCCCGTATAGGCCAAGTACGATGCCCCTTCGCCTGCAATACAGACAACGACCAGCCCTGCACCTGTTCAAACAAATGAACGAGCACATTGGGCTGCGGGCATTGTGGTCATAAATCGTCGATGCTGCACGCCTGAGAACGGAGTAGGTTCTGTATCCTAAGTAAACAGCAACGCTATTTCAAGGGTCACGATGAGATGCACATAGTTTGTGGTTTTGCCGATGTTACATTGGGTCGTCATCGTGTTTACTCAGATGTTCATGGTAATGCCACTGTAGGTTATACATTCTTCGGTGACGATAGGTCGACCGAAGATTTGGGTTTTGTTTACATGATAGTGCTGGTACATGGGCACAATGGGGAGGAATTAGCCTTGCAGATGTGCAAGCGTACGTCTCGCCCAGGGTGGCCATGGACCAGCAGTTGGTAAATAGCATAAACACAGTGATGCTACTGTGTGTTTGTTTGGTTTACAGGCCGGAGCATCATAAGGTATGATCATGGGTATGATTGTCTAAACGTCAATCATATTCGTACCCAAATCCCATGATCGGTAGATAGCCGATAATAGGGAATTGGTCGCAAGTGTTGCCAACCTATGGGTATAGGAACAATGGTTCAGTTATGGACCGTAGGAAGAATATCGGCTACAGCTGTGTCCACAATACGCTGGTCAGCGTGTGTTTATCGTTTATTGGTGAAGAGCTGAGCCGATAGGGGATATGAAATGGTTCATGTATTATGAACCAGAAACATTCAATGTTATGCATGCCATCGGTGAAGTTTTACTTTCAGGTGAAAGCTACTGAAAGATAGCTTACGCTGCTCGATTGCAGGTAAGTATAGTGGCTTGTGGAGTGAGGGAAAGGCAGATTGACTTAAGGAAGTGGGTGGTTCTTAAGGAAGGCTTTAAAGAACCCCCACAAACACCAGTACTACATTTGACAAATACTGGAAAAAAACATTCCTCCAATTTGCTTTATTGGTGAAGCATTTGGGTTATATCAAGTAATTGGCAGGATTTTCGGCACTGAAAGAGACAATGTGATTTGAGTTTTGACTTGTTTGATTTGTTGCAATTATTTTGATCATATTCATCAAATTTGTGTGGTATTCGGGAGCTTGAGGCCATCAGGTTGATTCGAAGTGTTGGCCCTATACTATCCAGATCGCGCAGTCTTGTTTTATTTTTAATTTCACTTCCCTCGGGATGCTACGATTCATTTTGAAAATTCCATGCATCTGTGGCCATTGAATAAGTATGCCTTAAGAACAGAAAACCGGAAGCAACCCCTCTTTTTGGTCCAATTTTCACCGAGCAGCAGAATTGGTGGTCTAAGTTTTGGATCATCTAATTGTCACATGGGACTGTAGCGGTTTCGCCAAACCCCATTGTACACTTAGCCGAAGAACCCCCATAACTACAACTCAGCCATCATAACTTCCTGCTAATGCAATCGCATTAGCACATGTAAATGCTTCACGCATCAAGCTTATCAAGTTTATTTATTTAAAAGCTATTGGAAAAAAAATGCTTACCTTCATTCATTTATTCGAATTTAAAAATTCCCCATAAGAATTCTATACAAATTTATCACAGATCCCAATCATACATACGCATTACCTAGGAATTCCTGTAAAGAATTTCTCCCTCAAGGGCATTCATGCAGGCATTAATGCATCTCTGCATTAGCGACCAAGAACCGAATTCTCGTTTAGTGTAAACACTCACACTCGAGTTGAGTCGCCTTAGATACCATATACAATTGGCGTAGATGTTATACAAACCGTCTTTGTGTAACCATCTGAATTGCTTCGCAATAACTTGCAACTATCGATACAGCTGCAAGCACATTACCCAGAAATGCTCCTTTGTTGGAATTTCCAAATAATCATCGACTTCGCGCATAGCCGCCGGATTGAATTCAAAGCATAAACAATGCAAATATAGAATCCGTTTCCCACAAACGATTTTCCCTGCATATACAAATGCAAGCAAGGGATTCCTCTCGGCCACAGACCCAAGATACGATATACAATTCTCGTTGTATAAAGTATTGTAATCCATTAGCACATCCTTCTAATGGATATTCGGCTATTTACACAAGGGCATCTCTCATCTAAGACTTTTATGATGCCCTCGCACCATTGCGTCGATGCATCGTCGTCTATTTATTTAGCCGCCATGCACATCATAAACCACGATCTTCCCGATTTCTTTGTCCTTACCGCATGCCTGCTTTGTTTTTCCATTGCCTTCGCGCATGAGCAATCAACACAGATCTAAACGATCACACACATACCACCATGATCTCCATCACGGGATCTGGTTTTCTATTCCACCAAGAGAGACTTTACGTTTCCCTGGTGGTAAGTAAAAACATATCCTTAGTGGAGAGGATATCTACCACCACACCACAAACTCACCCCAAACGAGGGTTGAATCATGGAGTCCCTTACCGTCCACTGGCCGAGCCAGTCGTGTCTCTCCCGCTCCCCTGTGCGCACGGGGACGCGAAAGTCAACCGCGAGCCGCGTGATTAACGTTTGTCACCGGATCGGAAACAAGTTAATTAACCATAAGATAACGTTCTAATTAACAAACAACGTGCGAGAGCTTAGATTAAAATGCGCAATAAGGTCCAGTGAGTGTAATTCATGTTTTTTTTTCATTTATCCTCAATAAATAATAATAAACTAAATCCGGGTGTTTTATTTCTCCTGTTTTGCTCCTTGGTGCGTTGCTCGAATATTTTATTGTCTCAAACGATGATTCTCGGAGACTTATTTGGTGAACTGTTTCCTTTTGTTGTGACGATTGACCAATTACAATGGAGGAATGACGTGAACCTAGTGCCCGTGCCTCGGCACAATACTTCTTCCCTACAGGTCAAATTAAAAAAAGGCAGATATATTCTGCAATGTGCTAACTGTGAAATGCAGCATCGTTACGTAAAATGCGGACGGGACCATAAGGCAGAAGAATGCCCACTGGGAAAGGAAAGGGTAGAAGATAAAGCACTTCTAAAGTGTGCAGCGTGTCGAAATGGTGGGCATCCCGCTAACTATCGCGATTATCCCAAATTCCGAGAATTAATGTCGAGAAGTGCCACTCGTCAAAAACAAAAAACAAAGACAATTCGAATAACAATGCCCGTAACGCCGCGGCGGTCGTATGCGCAAATTGTGGCCGGAGGGAGAACAACCAAACAGGCTACAACACTGAAAGCCACAAATCCTCCCACACAGACAAACCACATCGCAAGCAGACGTGTTCACAATCTTGCTCAAGCCCCGTGAGTAGGATGTTCGAATATGCTCACAGCTAGGCCGGCTTTTCGTAAGAGGCGACTAAAGGCCTAGTGGTAGGTGGGGTTGTGGCGTTTCTAACAGATACACAGACAATACACCAGCAATCGTCATGTGATATAATGGTATAAGATGTTTAGCATGGCAGGGTCGCCATGTAGTATATGTGTGACTGCTGTTGCCAAATAATATGTTTTCTTATAATACTTAGATTTGTATTACTTGTGATATTATGAAGGATTGGTCTATAACCCTACTTCCCTACTGTTTGCTGTTTAAAGCGCAGCTCGCTGAAAATGGATGGCGTAGACGCCGCAGTGTTCGAATCAAATACTCTGATGGTTTTTGATTGCTTTTTTCTTCAAAATGCTGGGGTATTTATGCTCCCAATCAATCACTCAATTATTTTCAAATTTCTTAATCCACTCATACAAATTTTGCGTAATAAGCTATTTCATTGTTAATTGAAAATTCACTCATATAATTCTGCTTACTGTGCTACTTAATTTCCTATCATTAGCTTAGCGCATAGTGTAAGAACAATGACACGATTTGACCCAATTAATTTGTGAATCACTTGCTAGCAGTAAGCTCGCAAGCGACTGTCATATGATTATTTCAAATCGTAACCGGAGCAATTCGTTTCTTTTACTCAATGAAAAGAATCGACCTTGAATTATTGTCGGCAACGAATGCTGGTTACGTGAAACTTGCTAATTGTGACAAGGGCAAATTGATTTACTTGATATGATTCTTCATGGTCATTTCGTGGATATGTTGTTGCACTACAGAAGAACACCGAACGAAAATCGAATAAGAAAATGCATCAAGCCGTATACCATAGCGATAGCATAACAATTCCACATCACTTGAGTGTACTTGAGCTTAGAAATCGAATTCGTACACGCGGTCAGTAGGCTGATGTGTTAAGCATTGGTTCATTTTTTTGTGTTTCTAACTGTCATAGCGTCTGTTCGAATCACACTTTCTTCACTATCATCGCAAACGCTATAGGGTCCTAACGCCCTATCGCCAGGTGAAATACCACCCCATCAAGCTATAGGCTCCGTGAAATGGTCGGGAGAAATTCCCGGCCATCTTTCGGAGCTTGGCCGATGGACCGGTTCGAGAAAAGGTTGGTTTAGGTGGTAGTCAGTCCCAAGGTAAGATACCACCCCGTCATGCTGTACATTCAGCGATATCGTCCAGAGAAATCTGCGACGGTGTTTCGGATGTGTGGCTGATGGCCCGGACTGACACGGAGATAAGTCATGATGGTACAATCTGATATAAATAATTCCGGAGATAAACTAGTTTCCCATTCGGATCTCCTGATCCCTATAGGTTAAAAACTCGACTAGCGACTTTTCAGATTCTTCTCTTGATACCACTGAGCAAGTTTTGCAATAATAAAAATAAGAGGTGCTGGACCAGGCTATAAGGTGGATGCATCAAAACCTCCCAACCAAACTCGCTGAGATTCTGGCAAGTTATTATAGACTATTTAAGCGGGGAACATCACGCACATATTTTGATAAATAACCAACTTTAAGAAATCCGTCATCGCATAATTGGGCTCGCTCTCGAGGCTCTGTCCACCCTCGACTGGTAACGGCAGTATGTAACATCAGGGGTTATATTGTCTATCTCGTAGAACTCCTAATCCCTATAGGTTAAAAACTCGACTAGCGACTTTTCAGATTCTTCTCTTGATACCATTGAGCAAGTTTTGCAATGATAAAAAAGGAGGAAAATCACTTGGGGCTATAAGGTGGATGCATCAAAACCTCCCAACCAAACTCGCGGAGATTTTTGCAAATTATTATAGACTATTTAAGGGGGGAACATCATGCAAATATTTTGATAAATAACCGAACTTTAAGAGATTCGTCATCGCATAATCGGGCTCGATCTCGAGGTTCTGTCCACGCTCGACTGGTAACGGCATTTTGTAACATCAGGGGCATCAGTTTCACCAATACTAATGTAAACGCCATCCACCAATATTTGCAAACAGCAAAGCCTGATATCCTTTGCCCTAACTGAGACCCAGGTCAATTCGTAAACTGATTCGACATATCTTCATTGCTCAGGACGCGACTATCATTCGAGATTCCGTTTTATGGGCGGAGTCTGCGTCTTCACGTGGTCCGATCTAGCTTGCCAGAGGATGGAGGCGTTGGAACCCAATAATATGGACATCATATGGTTGAGGGTCGTGTTGAGGAATTCTGTTAAATTTCGTTGTTCTTCCCGAATGACGATCGATCAGCGACATTTTTGAACATACCGTCGACTGGATGCAGATCAACCACCCGGCCTCTGAAATTGTTATCCTTGGTGATTTTAATGTGCACAATTCCGGCTGGTTGGTATATTCTAACAGAACCGATGAGGCTGGGAGGGTGGCGAAAATGTTTACTATTAGCCACAACTTGACTCAACTCGTGGAGGAACCCACGCGAGTGCCGGATGCCCGAGGTGATTATGCGAACACCCTGGATCTGTTTTTGACATCCGAACCGAGTATCTATACCGTACAGGTTTCTGCGCCACCGGGAAACTCAGATCACTGCTTGATATCTGTCGCGCAAGCACTTGAATATCAAGCAAATAACCGGCCTAGGCAGCTTCGCCATGTATGGAAATATGGGGCTGCTAATTGGAACGATTTGCGAGATTTCTTCGCATTCTTTCCATTGTCGCAGGTGTGTTTCGGAGACTCAGATGTTAACGCTTGCGCGGAGTCGGTCACAGAGATTATTCTTCTCGGGATGGAGATCTACATTCCACCTTTCACCAAACAAAGTTCATCTATTAAGCCTTGGTTTGATAAAAAAAATGCGAACAGATTACAGCGGCAAAAATAGAGCTTTTAAGCAATGACGCTCCAATCCTACCGATGCTAACAGAACGAATTTTGTTAGAATCAGACACGCGTGCAACCAGGCGATTGCTGCCGCGAAGAGAGCTCACAACGACAGAATGACCAATAAACTCCTTCAGTGCCCGTAATTTGTTTCCCTGTTCCCCAGGAAGAGTGGGCTACCGTTGCGGTCCTTTATGGATGTGTCGAACTCAATATATTTTGTCCTTCCGCGCTATATCGCTATATTTTTTTTGGTTTCGGTAGGAAGGTGGAAATCTTCAAAAGATACCTCTTGACCGATCCAGAGGCATGCCACCTCCCGCCAGGCTCATTTCCCGTTGATCCCCACGGAACTTTCTTTTAGATATTCCATCGCGGGGCGGGACGAAGTTTACCTGTTACTCCGCTCGTCGCGTCGCAGCTGCTGCATCATTTCACAGGTATCGAAGGTTACACCGCACGATTGTATCGATTCACTAAAGACGCAAATGTCCATACACATACGGAAAGAAAACAATATTTATGACAATAAAACTTGCTAGCTAGGGGGAAACAACCAAATCGCGATCCGAAAAAACAATGCAGCGACGAAAGAACCTTTTGTTGAGCCGTAGTCGTAAAAAAAAATAAAACACAACTGCTAAATTGTATTCTATATTTATTCCTACTAGCATTTTCTCGACCAGCTCCTATGGACTGACTATCCGTATGCCTATGCATTGTGATGTTTAGATTGCCGGAATTGTGTGTCGGCGGATCAAATGGACATGTTTTTGTTTAAACATGTGTTCATTTTAAGTTTAGGATTCTAGGTTTTAAAAAGTGTTAATTGAAAATACCATACATGTGAAGATATCCATTATGCTTTTTAAATTTTAAGGAATTGAATTCAATATTCGAGAATTGAACGTTTGTTTCGATTTGCTTGACATTGAATTCAATGTTGATTTGGGGATATGGATGGAATTTTTATGGGTTGGTACATGTGTATGTGGGAGGGAAATAGTAGGGCTTCTTGGAGCACTACACCCGACTGATTCGCACTCCTTCTGGTCAATGGCAAGAGCTGTCAGCAGTAACTTCGCTTGCCCCTCTTTCCCTCCGTTGGTGACAGGCAGCGGAACGTTAGTCACAAATTCAAAGGACAAAGCAAATGTGTTCGCGAATTTATTTTCCGCGAATTCAAACCTCGATCCCGGTCTTTTGGAGCCACCTGTGATCGCACTGGTACGGTCTTCCGTGAGGAATGTGAGATTTCGCCCGTTCACTATTCAACGCATACTCATGAACTGGACTGTAGGAAGGCAACCAGCACTGACGGAATACCAGCAGTAGTCCTTAAGAAACGTTGCGCCAGAACTATCGCCGATTCTTGACAGTCTTTTCGCTTATCTTATGCACGGAGGACCTTTCCTTCGAAAATCGCTCGAGTTCAGCATACAAAATTATCGACGAATAGCATTACTGTCTATGTTATCTAAGGCGATAGAAAAAGTCATCAATACTGAGTTAATCTGCGTTAATTAAGTATTTGGAGTGCAAAGAACTTCTGAATGATCGTCAATACGGATTCCTGGGCAAGCGGTCCACGGGAAACCTTTTGACACTTATAACCGATATACGGACATCTGCGATTGAACGGCATGGTGAGTCGATGGCGGTCGAATTGGATATCTCCAAGGTTTTTGACCGCGTCTGGCACGGAGCATTGCTGAGCAAACTTCGTTCATATAGGCTTTCCCGGCAGCTCTGCGACTGGAGAAAGAGCTTCCTCAAAAATTGATCGATCCGGGTTGTTGTAGACGGCGAGTGTTCGGATATGTATCCTCTGAATTCGGGGGTGCCTCAAGGTTCTATTTTGACTCCAACCTTGTTCTTGCTTCACATAATTGATTTGTTGGAGACAACGGATTCTGGCGCAAGACTAATGACCTTGCCCGGAAAAAAAAATCATTATGGAAAATTTAACGAGCCTCAGGACTTGCTAAATAAGGTCAAGACCGGTTCCCGGTTGTAGTGCCGTTGATGATGATGATGATGATGATGGAGACAACGGATAACAGAGTGTTCAGTTTTGCGGATGATAGTAGGCTTGTTTCCTCTTTTTCGGGTGATTGGCCGATTAGTGCATCGACGTCGCACCGACTGAGATGTTGCCAAACCAACCCTCTGAATCGGGATCTGGATAAGGTCCTGCAGTGGGGAAGGGCCAATCTTTACGACTTCAATGCAACGAAGACACAATATACAACATTCGCAAAGAAAAATGGATCATCGGTTCGACAGCTGATGATGAATGGCCAGGCCCTCGAATCTGGGAAAAGCTTGAAATTGCTCAGCGTCGTGGCATAAACACGTTTCGAACATCGCCAGGTTCGCCTCTGGAAAACTGAGCTATTTTCTTAGAGCCAAGAAATATTTTACTCCAGCCCAACTTCTTCTCCAGTATAAATCCCAAACTCGACCCGCACTCGAATATTGCTTTCACGTTTGGAGCTCGGCTCCTAAACATACCCTCGACCTACTTGAGAGCATACAGAGACGAGCGATCGGACTGATTGGGGACCTCTGTCTGTTTTACTGGTATTATCACGGGTACTGTTCTTCGGAGATTCGTAGTATTGTTTCACGCAATTCGGTCTATATGCGCTCCACAAGCCAATCCGACAGATCGCACCGGTTTGTGGTTCATCTCCCGACGGCGCGAACATCTCTGCATCAAAACTAGTTCCACTAGCTGGAAAGCTGTGGAATTCCCTTCCCATGCGAGTGTTTCCGGAGCGTTACAATCTGCAGATGTTCAAGAGGAACCGCAACCGCCCACTCGACGCTATAAGTTCGCCTCTCCCGAGAAAAGTGTAATAAAAAAATAAAAAAAAATCTGCAGAGACAGGTGACACAGCTGCAAAGTCAAATAAACGAGATCTTCTCGCACTTGCCCAGCCTAAATAAAAACTCAATATAAATCATCTAACCAAAACATCAATCAAAGCTCTTGTCGTGAATGTAAATTCTCTAATAAGAACTAAGAGAAGAGCCACGCTTATCAACCTGTTGGAAGATGAAAACCCTGAAATACTTCTGACGGGGGAAACAAAGTTAAACCAGAAGCATAAGATAGGGCATAAAAACGACGATATTATACGTAGAGATCGACCTAGCTACTCTCAAGGGGGAGGTGTCGCAATCTTTATTAGAAAGGGAATCCATCAGAAAGTTATATATAGTGAAGAAATGCGCAGGTTCCGGGTGCTGGTAGCCTATATTCAGCAAGGAAGGGGTTTGTATGCGATTGCGGTCTATGCACCTGAGGAGCACCAATATAACCTCTTTATAGCAGAGCTCGAGACACCCTTTCGATGCTTACAATTGCACCTGGACAAAAGTTATTTTATCCTAGTTGGAGATATGAACGCCAAGCATAAAAATTGGGGAAATTATATATGTAATACCAGAGGAAATCAGCTGGCTGGTTGGTTAGATCAGTATCATATTGAATATAGAACTGACCTAGCTACGGAATATCCATCGTTCCCTAGAGGTAGATCGTTTTTAGATATCTTGCTTATTCTCTCACGACTGAGACTACTTAACACCAACAGACGAAATAGAAATTGTTAATGGACAATTGAATACGACAGTGACCACTGTGCATTCACAGCAGTAATAAGGCTTCCGAACGACCTGGCAGATCTGAAGGAATTCGTGATCACGCAACCCTACAACTACGGGGCAATGCCATGGCCACGGTTCACCAGATCATTAACAAGAGAACTTCATTCGAATGACTTTAATGTGCCAATAAACAGAAGCCTGACGAATGACGAAATCGACAAATACATCGAACAAATGTACGAACCCGTAAAAGGAACAATGGACAAAACAATCCCCAAAACAACAGTTACAGATCACATAAACATGTACAGAAACACAACAATAAAAGCACTCCACAAGAAAATGAACAGACTGCTATCGAAAGTAAAACATTTACACAGACAGTTTACGGACAGACAAGACCAGGAGATAATATCACTGCAATCCCGATTAAAAAACCTCCAACAATTACTTAAAGGTAATTATAGATTAGCAACAAATCTGTATTGGAACAACAGAATTCGAGCTATAAAAACTAATAACCCGAATATGTTCCCACAAATAAATAAAATATTCAGGAGAAATAATCAAAACGAGGGTCTCCAAATTCCACGTACTGATGTAAACAAGCTGCTGCTAATCAACATTGGCATAGATACAGAGAACGCGATCCTCAATAGTGAGCTCTTCATGATCGAAGATCCTTTGGAAAATGTGAATGCTGCGGGAGCTGTCTTTCAGGAAATGTACAAGGTGAATGAAAGCATTCGCCGAAATTACGACTTGGAGGACAGAGCTCTACTAAATCACCTGCACCTCCGAAATGAAATTTCACTTTGGCAATCGGTGAATCCCAGTTTTACCGAATTCAGCGACGATAATCTGTCAATTGACATTAATGCCAATGGTGGGGCTAATAGCTTTTTAATTTCGAGGGAAGGAATCCAGAGTATCTTCGACTCATTAAGAAGCAAAAAGTCAGTGGGAAAGATGCAGTACCTAACGTCGTACTCAAGAACCTGCCCCAATGGCAATTGATATATACACGGTCCTGTTTAACAACGCGTTATATAATGCATATTATCCCGCGCGTTGGAAAACGGCTATCATTCAGCCCATCCCAAAAAAGGGCAAATACTGTAGAAACCCAATGAACATACGTTCAATCAGTTTACTCCCAAGCATGAGTAAACTATTTGAAAAGACTATTAACAAAGCTCAGCTAAAATGGGTAGACGACAACAATATTATTCCGAATTACCAGTTTGGCTTTAAGACGGGTCATGAAACCACACATACCGCAACTAAACTGGCTTCCGACATACAATGGAATAAATGTAAGAACCCATGCACAGGTGCCTGTCTGATCGACTTGGAAAAAGCCTTTGATACCGTCTCGATCGAAGGATTATATTACAAACTGGTCAGACAAGGCATATATAAGCCTTTACTATATGTACTTTACGATATGTTGAAGGACAGGAGGTTCGTGGTCAAAAGTGGTAATGTGACCTGTAATAAAACGTTTAATATCAAGAATGGTTTGCAACAGGGAGCGGTACTTTCTCCGATTCTTTTTAACATTTACATTAGCGACTTATTAAATGCACGTCCGCAGGCTATTGCGTACGCAGACGATCTCATAATTTACATAACAGCTCCGAAAGTCGAGATCATAAATAGTTTACTACAGTGAGTATTCAACAAAGTGCAGCGCTATTGTGACGACTGGAAACTTAAGATTAGCTTCCAGAAATGTGAAGCCATCCTATTTAGAACCCAATTATATAAAGCCACGAGCGACACAAGAAAAAACTGGCGAAAGTTAGTTATCGTGGGCCGCATGGAGGTAAACTGGAAACCAAGAGTGTAGTTAAATACCTTGGCATCTGGCTATATCGATATCTATATTTTAACAGAAGTGTAGAGGCTGCTTCCCTCGCTTGGTAGAAACCTTGACGTGGTGCAGGCTATGCTGACGGAAGCATACGCCTCCAGTAGGGCCACCTATGTCAGACAGACTAGCGAGGAGTAACACACAAAGATCTACCACCCCTAATCCAGGGTGTTGCGCGTCACCGTGCATATTGGATGGTTTGCAGCCAGGGGTATACCGGCTGTATTATAAAGGCGCCTGTCTGACACCGGGTCGAATCAGAGCAGTAAGCAGAAAGAGGGGCTCTGATATGGCGGACAATTTGGACATGGACGCGAGGTCCGTAACACTAAGCATTCAAAAGATGTTTACAATCGTGCAATAATACAAATCGTAATTTCCACCGAAAATATAATTATGTCTTGCACCGTTCCGACACAACGTAGTTGCTAAATCGTACCCATGGATGATGATATTACAGTCTGCAGTTCGTAAGGAAGCAACGACTGGTGTGCACTTGCCACATTGTATGTAAATTGTTATTCACTCCAGACTAAAGACCGAAACCGCACCTTTATCAATCAGCATTCCACTCAAACTTCTATGTACAGGGTTCCCGAATGGGATTTTAGAGTCTTAATTTTCTGAATTCGATAGATCAAAGATTGAAACTGATCAGTGATCAGTGTGGTGGACTATGTGTGGACAGCACAAGGGATGTGTCTATTTTAATTATCGAACGGTAACCGCAGATAGAAAAGGAATAGCGCACCAATCAGTGAACAACCACTTTGGATGTTTCAACACAATCTTTACACTTCGATACGCGCACTTTACGGGGCAACTGGCACCCACTCGAGCTGATCTGTAACCCAAATTGCACACTTTCGGAACACACACACGAAATGTACTTCAGAATGCGAATCGTCGCACAACACAACTTGTATCCGCACTGGTATTAGGTTTTAATAGCTGACCGATCTGGCGCGAAGTGAATTCTTTACGATCTGATCCGATACAGGATGTTAGGTTGTCTCGCCATGATCAGGGGTTCAAACTCAAAGGGTCTCATTGGTTATATAAAGTCTTCGGAACGGAATCACAGCGACTGCAGATGCTTGACGTCACGGGATCATGCCACCAGTTGCTAAGGGTTGCATTTGGCTGTCATTTCTGGGAAATAACTTACGAATCGGAACGTGTGCGGCGATAAACATCTCCACTGAAAGAGAATGTTTGTTTGTGGCACAACGGATGTGTACATGTTGGTCGCGGATTCGGAAGTTGGTCTATTACAAATGTTGGTGTGAGGCATCTGTGTCAATGGGCATCTGAGTTTATGAGACGCATAGGGCGTTACTTGCCCTCAAGGTAGATGATTGCTTCGCCTTGTGTGCTGTTGTTGTCGTCTTCAACTTGCAGTTGGTTTATGTGGATTCCGTTAATGGTGTTCTTGCCCTATTCGATTTAAGTTGAATCTGAACACCTGATTGTCGTGCAGGATCATATTCGCCATAGCATATGCTGAATCTCGATTTTCTGGTCGGTTGGCGGAAAGTGTGTGAGTGAAATTGCTGTTTAGGGGTATACCGGCTATATTATAACGGCGCCTCTCTGACACCGGGTCGGATCAGAGCAGTAAGCAGATCTTGCCATATCAAAGAGGGCCTCTGATATGGCGGACTATTCGAAACCCCAAGACTCGTGGGAACAAAGATGAATAATCAATACACAAAAAACAATCCCACGAAAAACCAGGTAGGCGTAGGTGTGACGAGCCGACACTACCACAAGGAAACAAATTATCAAGAAAATGCGAAACCATATAAAATGGACATTGTCGCGCTTCAGGAAGCCCGACTCCCACATCAAGTAATCGAAACCAACGGGTTCACACTGGCATGGGGAGGTACCGACACACATAACCTCGAAACCGGCTTCATCATACGCAAGAAGATTACGCCCCATGTAAAAGATGTAAGATTTATTGATGACCGAATGTCGGTGCTAAAACTACAGGGCCCATGGTAGAACTATGTATTTATAAACGTGCACGCCCCAACAGATTCGACAGACGAAGAAACGAAGGACACGTTCTACGAGACCCTAGAAGAAGTATTTGATGGGATCTCATCATTCGATGTTAAAATCCTCCTCGGCAACCTCAATGCGAAAATTGGAAAGGAAGATTTGTTCCAACCAACTATATTTAAAGAAAGCCTACATGACGTTTCAAATGATAATGGAATTTGAATTATCACGTTCGCAGCGTCAAAAGATCTGGTATGGAAGGGCACGACGTTCAAGCACAAGCAAATCCATAAAGCCACATGGATATCACCCGACAGCGTAACGCGTATTCAAATAGACCACTTCCTCATAGACAAAAAATACCACACGAGCATCCTTGACGTAAGATCATATACAGGAGCAGATTGCGACACCAACCATCTCCTAGTGATGGGCAAAATTAGAAGTTGGCTCGCAGCAAACCCACATGGGCAGTCACGGAAGACGAGCAAAAAGTTCGACACTGATAAACTAAAAGACCTGCGCAAAAGGGCTGAATATCAACACGAACTAACGAACAGATGTAGCATTCTATAGAATTGGAGTAGTGAAGAAGAGCCAATAGTGTGGACACTAAATGGGCATCGATCAGAGACGCAATAAAACAAACAGCCCAAAAGGTATTAGGATTTAAAAAGCAGTTGAGTCCAAACCTTGGTTTGACGATGAGTGCAGGGCAAAGATCGAAGAACGTAAACGTCTCAGAGTGATCCACTTAGAAAGATGTGATGAAGTCAACGCAGAAAGATACGCGACAATTCGGAAAGAGACAATGAGACTTTTCAAACGCAAAAAACGCGAATGGGAGAAGACTCGGATCGAAAAAATCCTAGAAAATGCCAAAGCAAAAAACAACAGAAGTATGTATACCGGCATAAACTCAATTAGAAATGCCCACCGAGGAAGAGCCAAAATAATTCGAAACAAAAACGGCTATCTGCTCACAGAAACAAATAATATCGGGACAAGATAGAAGCAGTACTTTGAAAACCTGCTCAATGTACGCATCCATCAACCACAAATAAACGCAACAGGCGTACATACAACCGAGCCTCAGATCCCAGAGCGCTCTTTCATCGAAGTTGTAGACGCAATAAATCGATTGAAAAACAACAAGGCTTCCAGAGTCGACTGCATACCGGCCGAGTGTGTGAAGAATGGCAGAGAGGCAACCGCTCGAAAGATCCACCAACTCATCAAAACAGTATGGGATAAGGAAGTCACTCCGGAAGAATAGGAAATCTCAATAGTCGTCCCCATTTTCAAAAAAGGCGACAGATCTGACCGCGAAAACTACAGAGGAATATCATTGCTCCCAACCACACACAAAAAACTAACAAATGTCATACTGGCGAGAATCACACCCTACGCAGAAGAAATACTGGGAGACTAACAATGCGGATTGCGTAGGAACCGGTCAACTAGCGACCAAATGTTCACAATAACGCAACTGCTGGAAAACAAGTGGGATTACGAAGAGACGGTTCACCAACTGTTCGTCGACTTCAAAAAAACCTACGATTCAGTCGCAAGGCAAAGACTCTTCCATATTGCAGTTGAGCTGGGAATCCCGAAAAAATATACCGTCCTCATTCAAATTTGCATGAACGAAAACAAAGGGCGAGTTAGAATAGAAAACCACCTCTCAGAACCATTTGAAATCCGGGACGGACTTAAACTGGGGGATGGGCTCTCACCATGTCTTTTTAACCTTGTCCTCGAGTATGTCATCAGAGAGGTACAAGACGACAACATGGCCGGATCATGCCTGAACGGGGTCACACAAGCGCCTACATATGCGGATGACGTCGCCGTCCTGGGCGATAATCTAGAAGCTGTAAGTAAAAACTGTGAAATAATCATGCAAGCGGCAGAAGAGGTGGGCCTAGAAATAAATGAAGACAAAACAAAATACATGATTACGGCGAGAGCATGTGGACCTCAGGGAACACATATGTATAATTATCAGAGGCAACATATTTAAAAAAGTTAAAGAATTCAAATACCTGGGAACAATACTGACGGCCAGTAACGAAATGTCGAAGGAAATTAACAAAAGACTGCATTCCAGCAACGCTAGTCGGTACGCAGTCAGTAAACTGCTGAAATTCAAACTGCTATCATGTAACATAAAGCTCCGTGTCTATAGAACCATAATCATTCCCATCGCTCTATACGGATGCGAAACATGGGCTCTCACAAAACGGGAGGAAAACAAATTCCACGTATTCAAGAATAAAATTTTAAGGGGTATCTATGGAGGTAAATATGATATGACGAGGAGGCAGGACAATAGAGGAAACTCCACAACCACGAATTGGAAGAGCTAAACCGCAAGCCTACAATAGTGAGAGTAATCATGTCGCGCAGATTAAAATGGGTCGGACATGTGGCGCGAATGGGCAACGATAGGAGAACAAACATAGAAAACAAATTCCGCGTATTTGAGAATTAAGTTTTAGTGAGTATATTTGGTAGTAAATATGATGAAGAGGCAGGACAGTGGAGGAAGCTTCACAACCACGAATTGGAAGAGCTTTACCCCAAACCTGTAATAGTGAGAGTAATCAGGTAGTGAGAGTAATCAATCATCGACACCTCCTTTCCTTATCCACTTCCTCTCCATCCGCTCGCACTGTGCTCTGACATTTAAGGGTACTCCAAATCCCCTATTGTGCGAGCGTTAGTGTAAAAAAAAATGTGGCGAAAATGGGCAATGATAGGACCGTGCGAATTCTTGACGGTAGACCAACAGGAAAGAGACCGACAGGACGGTCGCGGGGGAGATGGGAGGACAATGTTAGGTTTAAGCTTGAGGAGATCGGATCGGATAATCAAGCGTAGAAGGAAACTGCACAGGACAGGGAACGATGGCGGAGTCGAGTCAGTAAGGTCATAAACTTCCGGGTTCCTACGGGCCAATAAATAGTAATAGTATTGTTGGCGATGCATCACGAATTCCCAGGCAAGGAAGACAAGTGCCAGCACACCTTTTTCCAGGGAAACAACGATCAGCGGCGCGCCGATTCCAGGAAGCCACTAAGAAAAGCAGATCCCAAGAAACGAGCGAAGGAGGGGACAACTGTGGGCCTATATAAGGCGGTGAAGCAGTAGGAGTCGTCGAAGGAACTCCCAACAATAAGGTCTTGTTCAAGACCAGCAGAGATTTCGTTAGCGTCGTAAGAGGTGTGATGAGCGGGCACGTAAAACAGTCAAGGGTTACGTACGTTACGGGGGTTTGTATGAAATGTTAAACTGGAGAGCAAGCTTGGGCAATTGATTGAGCCAGACAGAAGACGATGGACAAGGATGATGTCGGCATGGATTCTGCGCTCTTCAAGTGTGTTTAGATTGATTAGAGGGAGCCGGCTTGTGTATGGTGGTAGAGTCAGCGGATTTTCCCAGTTTAGTCCGCGGAGGGCAAAGCGCAAGAAACGACGTTGAACACCCTCAATCCTGCGAATGTGAGACACTTGATACGGGGACCAGACCTGACTACCGTATTCGAGTAGTGGCCGGACAAAGGTTGTATAGAGTGATCGGGTGACATAGGGGTTAAGGAATTCCTTCGACCAGCGTTTGACAAACCCAAGGGCGATGTTGGCCTTGAGGATTATGTAATCAATATGTGCGGTAAATTTGAGCTCCTTGTCGCATAGGACGCCCAGATCGCGAATCAATTCAGCCGATGTTATCGGTTGGTTCAGTAAGAGATAGGAGCGTGGGTGAGTGGGGGAACGCTTCTGAGAGAAGGTGATTGTGTGACATTTGCGGATATTCATTTCTAGGCACTCATTTTGGCACCAAACCGAGAGGCTGTCACGATCCGATTGGAGAGTGAGGAGTCCAGGGGAGAGCGGATTGTCTTGAAAATTTTGGAATCGTCCGCGTAAAACGAGATGAAGAAGTGATTAATGCAAGAGCCTATGTCGTTTATGGTTAGGATAAATAGGAGAGGGTCGAGATGACTGCCCTGGGGGACACCTGATGTTGGGAAAAAAGGATCGGAGAGGGTGGATCTAAATCGCACACGGCAGGTTTGATAACTGAGATAGAATGAGACCCACTTAATCAGCAGGGGTTCGAAGCCGAGGGAGGATAGCAAAGAGAATGAGGTTATGGGAGATTTTGTCGAAGGCCTTGCTAAAGTCGGTAGCGACTACATCGACCTCATCGCCGTTTTCTAGGGCAAGGAGTGTGTGGGGTGTGAATTCGACAAGGTTAGTAGTAATGGACCTGCCTGAGAGGAAGCCGTGCTGGTTCGGAGAGATGATGGGTGCGCAGCAAAAACATAACGCGAAATGTGCGAAAGCTTGGCAATGAGACGATAATTGGATATATAGATTTTTTTTTCCTTTTTATGTATGGGGGTTATGTAGGAGGATTTCCAAAAGTCGGGGAATAGACCTTGTGCAAGGGATAGATTGAAGATTGGCGCTAGCAGGAGAGAGAGAGAGAAGAGGAACATTTTTTTATGGGAATAGCAGGGAGTCCGCCTGGGCCGGGACTGAAATCGTCTTCCAGTTCTTCAAGTTTTTTTATGACTTGGTGTTGTTGAATGTGTAGGGGGATGAGAGGGCCGAGGGAGAATTCAGGCATGCCAGTAAAATAGGAGGGGTTAGGCTCGAACGAGTCGTCCGTGAAGGATAGTTTGAAGAAGGACGCGAAAAGATTGGATATGGTTTGGGAGTCCGTTGAAGTAGTTGAGCCGTAGAAAAGGGAGGTAGGATAGGCATCAGATTTCCGTTTGTGGTTGATGAAGTGGAAGAAAGATTTGGGATCGTTGATCAGGTTGAATTGAGCTTTAGTTTAGTTTAGTGAGGGCAAAACCCTCATTATTCAGCTTAGTACAAGCGATAAAACTTAACAACTATCTTAAAACTATATATAAGAATATAAACTATGGTTAAAAAGAGAAAAAAAAGGGGGGTGGTATGTTTGGCGGGTTGGTTACTGGGTTTATCCATCAATTATCACTCATTCATTCACCTCGCTTAGTACAGGATGTAAGAGAGTAGACGGTGAGTGGGTGTGGTCAGGAGGGGAAAGAGAAGAGATGAAGTTTGAAAGCAGTAGAGGTAAAGTTGAAATCGAAGGAGGTAGGGTAGGTGTTTGCCCGCCGCAGCATTCGCGAAATGGTATCATTAGAGCCGTAAGAAGTGTGGTGGGTGGGCTGATAGAAGAGATGAGTGTTTCGCAGGTTACGAGGGTTAGTGTGAAGTGGAATGATGGAGAACAAGCTTGGGCAGTTGATTGTGGCTGAAAGGAGACGGTGGATGAAAAGGATATCGGTATGAGTTCTGCACTCCTCAAGTGTGTTAAAGTTGATCAGGTGGAGCCGGCTTGTGTATGGGGGGAGAATCCGTGGATTCGCCCAGTTCAGTCCGCGGAGGGCAAGACGCAGAAAAAGTAACCCAGATAGTTGGAGTAGTCCAGGGGAGAACGCGTGTTTAGGAAAGTGTTCCACAACTTATTCCTCTTATTACGAAGGGTGCGTAGTTTGCGGTTAAACCATGGGGGCGATGAGAATGATAACCTGTGTGGGCAGTATGGGACATATAGGGATATGGCCTTGTGGATTTCTGTGTAGAGCGAGACTGTAGCGTTCTCTACCTTATAACATTTACGCGGAGTGTGATATTGCTGAGGTACTCATTTATGAGGCGGAAATTGTCTTTTCGGAAGTTGAAAGAAAATTGATAGGGGGGAGGTGTGCTGTGGGCTTAGTAGTCGTGGTATAAGGATACGAGAAGCGGGGTGTGGTGGTTATCAATAGTCGAGAGGGTGTGGGGACTAGGGACGACTGGGGAATTAAAGGGGTCTGTCGTGAACACATGGTCAAGTTGTCTGCCCAGATGGTTTTAGACATTGCTTACTTGGCAAAGGCTAGAGTCAGTGAGGCTGCCTATAAAGAGACATACAGACATATAGAAAACTATAAAATTCGAAATATAAGATAATTAAGGTGGAATTTAAGCATTTTTTGTCTAGCATACAATTTAGAAACTAAGAAAAAAAAACGGAAATAAAAAATGTTGGGGGAAATGAAAAAAAAAATAAGTATGGCTTTTTAAAGGTATTTAAAATTCTGGCAATTTCGGACATCTGCCATCTTCATCATCATCGGCACTACAACCGGGAGGCGGTCTTGGCCTTATTTAGCAAGTCCTCAGGCTTGTTAAATTTTCCATAATGATTTTTTTTCCGGGCAAGGTTATTGGTCTTGTGCCAAGCGTACTATCATCCGCAAAACTGAACACTTTGTTATCCATTGTCTCCAACAAATCATTTATGTGAAGCAAAAACAAGTTTGGAGCCAAAATAGAACCTTGAGGTACCACCAAATTACCATCTGCCATAGCCCGTAAAATTTTGTTATACTTATACGGTACAATGAGTTTTTCCGAAGCTTTAGGAGCCATCGACACTCAACATTTATTACTGCCTTAACTGTGGGGACATTCTGAAACTCGACCCGTATTTTGAGGCAAATTGTCCCATCCGTAAGTTCCGACACTCTACCAAACAGAATCATTTATATTTGGTTATTATCAGATTTTTAATGTGGACTGGAAGGAAGTATACCCAATAAATACACATATGTAACAAAAAAATAAAAGGAAACTATAAATGAATTTGCTAAGTAAAAACTTGTTGGCCATTACCGTATACTCTGTAATAATATTTTGATTTTGTTGTGAATATATCAAAGAAAGAGGTACGCACCTTCGCCAGTTACTGTGCTGTTTCTCAGGTTAACAATTTTCAGAGAAGTGTTTGACGTATCACGAAATAAGCATATAACTTTGTCGTCCAATTGCCGTTGAAAACGCTGGTAACAGTCCAAGAATCGATCGCAGATATTATTTGGTAAGACGATTCCTTTATCGAGATGTCTATACCCAAATGTATCTATGTGGCTGATTACATTTAAATTGTTTGATAGAAAATAGTAAGTGAGATCCTTTAACGTCGGTGGATCCTCGTCCAGGACACCGTTTTCCTTCAATCGCACCTTTCCACTCATTGCACTGTAAACGTCGGTGGTTTCTGGTCTTCTGTGGCCCTCAATTTTGACTAATTTTATGATAATTCAACGTTTACTTGTGTCGAATGCAAATTAAAAAAAGAATCCAAGTAAAAAATTATATAAAATATTTATATATTTATCTGCAAATTATGTCTCAATATCCCAATAAGTCTTGCTGTGTCCCTTAGATCCTTTTTTTGGAAATCAACTCAACAATTGGACGTCAGTGATGTCGTTTTACCGATACATTAGAAGTTCACACGACAAAATTTTCTAAAAATAAAAAAAAAATGCACAAAGAGAAAATTTTTATATTTCAATGTCTCTCAAATAATATAATATAAGAAAGTGCATTAAAAAATTATTACGTAGGATTCGTTGCAATGTCATTTGAGGAACACAAATCCGCTAAGACGGGAGGAAAAATTTAAAGATATCCTGCACACAATTATGACAGAGATTGTGTCTATAAAATCCTATTTAGAATGGTGGGGAGGAGATTCACTGCGAATTTTCTCGATCTCAAAGGTGCATACTCTCGAAGCACAATAACAACAGCAACAACAAACATCGATAGATATAGATAATTTAGTTTAAAAGTTTCTTTTTATATTCACTACCAAAGTATGCAAACTGTGGGCATCTTTCACTTGATTATCCTGAGTCAACTTCTGGATTGTGCCTAGCTGACTTGAGTTGGGTTTGAGGTGGAGGAGTGCCTTGAGATCTGGTATCGATATACGAGTTGTGTAGAAATTTCGATATGAATTCGATACTGTAAACTTAATTAGAACTGAATGTTTATTTGTTTTCGAGTGTTTTTCCTTTGTTTTACTCGTTCGCGATTAAATCACAATTAGGTTTAAGAAGGACTCGTGAAAATATGATATTAAATACTTTTCTCAATTTTGCCGTTCCGAACACAAAACTACGATTTCGACTTTTCTTTCACTTTGTTCTGACGTTTCGCTCCTCATCTGTCCTTTCAAAATGTGCATACATTAAAACAACAACAATTCGTTTATTTCACACAGATGATGGAGGATAAATTTTGTTTTGACATTACTGATGGTGAATTGTTTGTCATAATGTGGCCGATCAGCTGTGGGGGAAATGAGATAATTTCACAACAAGTTCTACACACATTCATTTCACGTAAAAAATATCAAAAGCAGTTTAATATGTACGGTCGCACTTAAAAAAACATAATATCAATAAAATAAAAGTCCCAAATCATTGCTTACACTTAAAAACTCACTTATCACAGCACACCAAACGTCTATCTAACTGTCAGAGATGTCAGATTCTGAAAATGTCAAAAATTAATCTGAGCATTGATGAAGTATATTCAATAAAAGCAGCTTGTTAACTAAAATACGACTTATGATGTTATACAAAAATGCTCACATTTTATTCAACTGTAGGAATGCCGCACAATTGAAGTTTCAATCAAAAGTCTGTTTAATAATTAACAAGCCGTTATGTGAAGAAATTTCGAACTAACCTCAAATCTCCTCGTTTTAGGTATCCTTCTTCAAGTTACTACCAGTACTTTCTATACAAAACCGTAACTTACATGTGTCGAGGAAAAATCAGCTATCCGCCGATCCCAAGCTGTTTCGTCAGCTGACACCTTTGGTGGGATTGGGATCCGTGCGATACTCCAGTGCAGAAACAACCAAGAACGTAATAGATCTTTCAACGATACCCGATATTCCTATAGCACCACCGCCAGCTCCAGTACCGGAAATATTTAATGCAGCCGGTGAGCAAACATTCGCATCTCTCGGGCTTGGAGGATGGTCTCCTGTCGGTATGGTGGAAAATATTATGGAATACATGCACATCGGCTTAGATTTGCCATGGTGGGGTGCAATTGCCATTGGAACCGTTGCTGTTAGGACTTTGATATTCCCTCTGGTTATCATATCACAGAGAAACGCAGCTAAAATGAACAACCACATGCCACAATTGCAAGTTTTGCAACTAAAAATGACCGAAGCACGACAATCGGGTGATGCTCTTGAATCTGCTAAATATGCTCAAGAAATTATGATGTTCATGACAGATAAACAGTTGAACCCGCTGAAGAATATGGCAGTTCCACTAGCACAAGCGCCATTATTCCTTTCATTTTTTATGGCATTACGTGCCATGGCCAATACACCTGTGGAATCATTACGTGAAGGAGGTCTGTGGTGGTTCAGTGATTTGACTGTTGCAGATCCTTATTTCCTTTTACCACTTATAACAAGTGCTACTTTGTACTTAACCATTGAGATTGGAACAGATAGTGCACGTCTCTCTGCGCAAAATATGCATCTTATGAAATATATTCTACGCGTACTTCCGATCGCGATATTCCCGTTTACCATGAACTTCCCAGCAGCTATTCTTTGCTATTGGACCTGCAGTAATTTCATTTCCTTGCTTCAAGTTGCCTTCTTGCGAATTCCTTCAGTGCGCACGTACTTCAAAATCGATGAGCTAATTACGCACAAAGCTGAGAATTTACCGGTGAAACCAAAAGGATTTGTGAAAGGTGTCAAGGATTGTAAGTGTTCCCACTACTAATTGTGCAATATATAATTTGATAACCGCGTTTATTACAGCCTGGAACAATATGAAAATCGCAAAGCAGTTGCAAGACCGGCAGCAAATTGACGAAATACGGTTCGCTCAAGCGGGAAAAGGCCCTCTTATAAAAACATACAAATACGATCCGACTAAACCCAGAAATGCCGCTACCCCAGTCCAAGCGAAAGGGAAGAATTATTAGAAGTATATATGTTAAAGATAATTTTATTTAAAACTTAGAGACATAAGACATCGGAAGTTACATAAATGTAGAAATTAAACATTTCATATTTGTTGTTCATTGCTTCATCGATATACACTGATTGATTACCTCAGCTAGATGTTTATTTTCAAGAGCTGCTGCAACTCTCTCCTTATCGGCAAGTTGTTTATTCACAGCTAATTCCGATGCGTGTGATCCAGGTGTTATTTCAACATTTACCTTAAAGCGCGGAGGAAGAGAACGTAGAAGTTTGACATGAATCGATAACCCAATCAACGTTGCCATGCTGCAGTGGGGTATAGTGGGGGTGAAATGTACATGAATCTTATTCTCGTCATCCCAAACGTTTATCAGATCTTCTTGGACAACGCGCAGTTCTTCTAGAGTAAGTGGATGCTCAGGATCATTGATATTCCTAATCAAATCTTTTAAACTATGTCATTTAGAAGTAAATAACGATTTATAAGCGTTCTCACCAAAGATTTCTCTCGTGTCGAATGGATCGCTGATTTCTTCATTTTCGTCATCTCCTGTTCTTTTCCTGTCGCCACATTTTTCATAAACATTCGGATTTATGTTTTCGATTTCGTTCTGGCCTTTACGTGATGAGACCATTTTACCGAACCCTTGTCTGGCAAACTCGTTAAATTAGGTACCATATGACAGTTTTAACTCCGCCGTTCGACTGATTTTATTTATGGTTCCTGCGGTTACATATGAGGTGGTAATTATTTTAAAATTGCAAATGGGTAGCAAATTTTTTAGGACCGATACACGTCAATAGCATGGACTATCCATGTAAAGCCAACGACCTCTTGAGTAAAGTCCAAGAGACCTAATTTGTAAAAACTGTAACAAAAACAAAGAGTGACCAGTTAAACCTGCGTATTCCAATTCCCAAACCATCCACATTTTACTTTTCTTGCTTAAGCCGACAGACTTAATAGGAACTGCGATGGAGTTTTAGTTACCACTTTTACATTGTACTAAATAATAAATAATCGCAGATAAATAAAATGTTCTTCCTATTAGTTCTGCGTGAAATTGACAGCACAGATACTAAATTAATGTGTGAAATTCCGTTCGATGCTAACCGCAATCCTTCTGACAACACTTAAACGTACGTATTTTGGAAAATTAAAGCCGATCCGTAATCTAGAGAAATTTCTTAAATATCTGAAAAGCCATCGTCCCTTGACAATTAAAAAAAAAAACACTAGGTAGTACGCGTTTGACTGTTTCTATTTTTAAAAGATATGTTATACCAGGTGTACCGGTGTGAAGTGAACGTCAAGATACAAATGTATCGATAGGGAGCGTTTGTTGTGAACGAGCCCTTTTTGTTTTATTTGGTTGCTATGACATCTGTCAAACATATTTAGTATGCATCAAGTCATTCTACAAACAACATCATCTTTTTTAATGCTGTTAAAAATGTCGAATTTTGTACCAGAAAATGTAGATTTGCGGAAAGCATTAAGTTTTTGTTTTTATTTGAAGAAAAGTGCTACAGTGTCGCATCGAATGGTTGTCGAGGCTTATAGTGATCATGCTCTATCGGAAGCAACTTGCAAAAGATGGTTTAAACGGTTAAGAGATATTGATTTTGATGTGCGAAATGAAGAACGTGGAAGACCAGCAAAAAAGTTTGAAGACGCCGAATTGCAAGCAATATTGGATCAAAATGATACCCTAAGTCAAAAACAAATGGCATAAATCTTGCACTACAAACAATTTCTGACCGTTTAAAAGCTATGAGAAAGATCCAAAAGTGTGGAAACTGGGTGCCACATGAATTGAATGACAGGCAGATGGAAAAGCGAAGCACCAGATGTGAAACGTTGCTTCCACGACACGAAAGGAAGTCAGTATTGCATCGAATTGTGACTGGTGATGAAAAATGGATTTATTTTAAAAATCCTAAACGCAAAAAATCATGGGTACATCCAGGAGAAGCGTCAACATCGACTGCAAAGCCTGAACGGTTCGGAAAAAAGACAATGCTCTGTGTTTGGTGTGACCAGAAGGGGGTGGTATATCATGAACTTCTAAAACCTGGCGAAACTGTTGATGCGCAATGCTACCGACAACAAATGATTAATTTGAACCATGTATTGATCGAAACCTTGACGTAAGATCGTATACAGGAGCAGATTGCGACACCAACCATCTCCTAGTGATGGGCAAAATTAGAAGTTGGCTCGCAGCAAACCCACATGGGCAGTCACGGAAGACGAGCAAAAAGTTCGACACTGATTAACTAAAAGACCTGCGCAAACGGGCTGAATATCAACACGAACTAACGAATAGATGTAGCATTCTACAGAATGGGAGTAGTGAGGAAGAGGAAGCCAATAGTGTGGACACTAAATGGACATCGATCAGAGACACAATCAAACAAACAGCCCAAAAGGTATTAGGATTTAAGAAAACAATTAGGTGCAAACCTTGGTTTGACGATGAGTGCAGGGCGAAGATCGAAGAACGTAAACGCCTCAGAGTGATCCACTTAGAAAGATATGATGAAGTCAACGCAGAAAGATACGCGATGATTCGAAGTGAGACAACGAGACTCTTCAAACGCGAATGGGAGAAGACTCAGATCGGACAAATCCTAGAAAATTCTAGAGCGAAGAACATCAGGGGTATGTATGCCGGCATAAATTCAATTAGAAATGGCTACCGAGGGAGAGTCAAAATAATTCGAGACGCAAACGGCTGTCTGGTCACAGAAACAAACAATATCGTGACAAGATGGAAGCAGTACTTTGAAAACCTGCTCAATGTATGCACCCATCAAACACAAATAAACGCACCAAGCGTACATACAGCCGAGCCTCAGATCCCAGAGCCGTCTCTCAACGAAGTTGTAGACGCAATAAATCGATTGAAAAACAACAAAGCTCCCGGAGTCGACTGCATACCGGCAGAGCTTGTGACGCATGGAGGAGAGGCAACCGCTCGAAAGATCCACCAGCTCATTCAAACAATATGGGATAAGGAAGTCACTCCGGAAGAATGGAAAACCGCAACAGTCGTTCCGATTTTAAAAAAAGGCGACAGATCTGACTGCGAAAATTACAGAGGAATATCATCGCTCCCAACCACATACAAAATATTAACAAATGTCATTCCAGCCAGAATCACACCCTACGCAGAAGAGATACTGGGAGACTACCAATGTGGATTCCGTAGGAACTGGTCAACAAGCGACCAAATGTTCACGATATTTGGCCCACCAACTGTTCGTTGACTTCAAAAAAGCCAACAACTCAGTCGCAAGGCAAAGACTTTACCATATTGTAGTAGAGCTGGGAGTCCCGAAAAAATATGCCACCCTCATTCAAATTTGCATGAACGAAAACAAAGGGCGAGTTAGAATAGAAGATCACCTCTCAGAACCATTTGAAATCTGGGATGGACTAAAGCAGGGAGATGGTCTATCACAGTGTCTTTTTAACCTTGTGATCGAGTATGTCATCAGAAAGGTACAAGACGACAACATGGCCGGATCATCCCTGTACGGGGTCACACAAGTGCTCGCATATGCGGATGACATCGCCGTTCTGGGCGATAATCTAGAAACTGTAAGTAAAAACTGTGAAATCATCATGCAAGCGGCGAAGAGGTGGGCCTAGAAATAAATGAAGACAAAACAAAATATATGATTGCGGCGAAAGCGGGCGGACCTCAGGGAACACATATAAACGTCAGAGGCAAGATATACGAAAATGTTAAAGAATTTAAATATCTGGGAACGATGCTGATGGCCAGTAATGAAATGTCAAAGGAATTTAAAAACAAAAGACTACACTCCAACAACGCTAGTTGGCATGCAGTCAGTAAACTGCTGAAATCCAAAGTGCTACCACGTAACATAAAACTCCGTGTCTATAGAACCATAACCATGCCGATTGTTCTATATGGATGCGAAACATGGGCTCTCACAAAACGGGAAGAAAACAAACTCCGCGTATTCGAGAATAAAGTTCTACGGGGTATCTTTGGTGGTAAATATGACGAGGAGGCAGGGCAATGGAAGAAACTCCATAACCACGAATTGGAGGAGCTATATCGCAAACCTACAATAGTGAGAGTAATCAAGCCGCGAAGATTAAGATGGGCCGGACACGTGGCGCGAATGGGCAACGATAGGACCGTGCATAGAATTCTTGACGGTAGACCAACGGGAAAGAGACCGGCCGGTCGCCCGCGACGGAAATGGGAGGACAATGTTAGATTGGACCTCGAGGAGATCGGATCGAATGTGGAAGGAGAGCGCACAGGGCAGGGAACGATGGCGGAGTCGAGTCGGTGAGGTCATGAACTTCCGGGTTCCTACAGGCCAATAAATAATAATAATAATGTATTGATCGAAAAACGACCAGAATGGGCCACAAGACACGGAAAGGTAATTTTGTTGCACAATAATGCTCCGAGAGATACAGCAAAACCCGTCAGAGAAACAATAAACGCTCTCGACTGGGAAGTGTTACCCCACTCGCCGTATTCACCAGACTTGGCTCATTCCGACTACCATTTGTTTTCATCAACAAACTCCGCGTATTCGAGAATAAAGTTCTACGGGGTATCTTTGGTGGTAAATATGACGAGGAGGCAGGGCAATGGAAGAAACTCCATAACCACGAATTGGAGGAGCTATATCGCAAACCTACAATAGTGAGAGTAATCAAGCCGCGAAGATTAAGATGGGCCGGACACGTGGCGCGAATGGGCAACGATAGGACCGTGCATAGAATTCTTGACGGTAGACCAACGGGAAAGAGACCGGCCGGTCGCCCGCGACGGAAATGGGAGGACAATGTTAGATTGGACCTCGAGGAGATCGGATCGAATGTGGAAGGAGAGCGCACAGGGCAGGGAACGATGGCGGAGTCGAGTCGGTGAGGTCATGAACTTCCGGGTTCCTACAGGCCAATAAATAATAATAATAATGTATTGATCGAAAAACGACCAGAATGGGCCACAAGACACGGAAAGGTAATTTTGTTGCACAATAATGCTCCGAGAGATACAGCAAAACCCGTCAGAGAAACAATAAACGCTCTCGACTGGGAAGTGTTACCCCACTCGCCGTATTCACCAGACTTGGCTCATTCCGACTACCATTTGTTTTCATCAACAAACTCCGCGTATTCGAGAATAAAGTTCTACGGGGTATCTTTGGTGGTAAATATGACGAGGAGGCAGGGCAATGGAAGAAACTCCATAACCACGAATTGGAGGAGCTATATCGCAAACCTACAATAGTGAGAGTAATCAAGCCGCGAAGATTAAGATGGGCCGGACACGTGGCGCGAATGGGCAACGATAGGACCGTGCATAGAATTCTTGACGGTAGACCAACGGGAAAGAGACCGGCCGGTCGCCCGCGACGGAAATGGGAGGACAATGTTAGATTGGACCTCGAGGAGATCGGATCGAATGTGGAAGGAGAGCGCACAGGGCAGGGAACGATGGCGGAGTCGAGTCGGTGAGGTCATGAACTTCCGGGTTCCTACAGGCCAATAAATAATAATAATAATGTATTGATCGAAAAACGACCAGAATGGGCCACAAGACACGGAAAGGTAATTTTGTTGCACAATAATGCTCCGAGAGATACAGCAAAACCCGTCAGAGAAACAATAAACGCTCTCGACTGGGAAGTGTTACCCCACTCGCCGTATTCACCAGACTTGGCTCATTCCGACTACCATTTGTTTTCATCAACAAACTCCGCGTATTCGAGAATAAAGTTCTACGGGGTATCTTTGGTGGTAAATATGACGAGGAGGCAGGGCAATGGAAGAAACTCCATAACCACGAATTGGAGGAGCTATATCGCAAACCTACAATAGTGAGAGTAATCAAGCCGCGAAGATTAAGATGGGCCGGACACGTGGCGCGAATGGGCAACGATAGGACCGTGCATAGAATTCTTGACGGTAGACCAACGGGAAAGAGACCGGCCGGTCGCCCGCGACGGAAATGGGAGGACAATGTTAGATTGGACCTCGAGGAGATCGGATCGAATGTGGAAGGAGAGCGCACAGGGCAGGGAACGATGGCGGAGTCGAGTCGGTGAGGTCATGAACTTCCGGGTTCCTACAGGCCAATAAATAATAATAATAATGTATTGATCGAAAAACGACCAGAATGGGCCACAAGACACGGAAAGGTAATTTTGTTGCACAATAATGCTCCGAGAGATACAGCAAAACCCGTCAGAGAAACAATAAACGCTCTCGACTGGGAAGTGTTACCCCACTCGCCGTATTCACCAGACTTGGCTCATTCCGACTACCATTTGTTTTCATCGATGGGACACGCATTGGCTGAGCAGCATTTCAATTCCTATGAAGTCGAAAATTGGGTCTCCGAATGGTTTGCCTCAACAGACGACCGGTTTTATTGGCGTGGTATCCACAAATTGCCAGAAAGGTGGTCGAAATGTGTAGAAAGCAATGGCCAATACTTCGAATAAAATGTTTTTTACTTCTTAAAAAAAATGTTTTTTACTTAAAAAAAAAACGCTCACTTCATAGCGGTACTCCTGATATAGACGAATCAAGGATTTTAAAAGTCCAATACGAACGATAAGCATAAGGAATCCTAAACTTTTGAGAAGTAATGCGCGTGACTACAAACCAGCCGAGCGGGTGAATATGGAAAGGAGTAATACTGGGGCGGAAGGTCTCAAACAAATGAATAATACCAGCATGTGCATCTTTTCCGATTCCATGACGGGAGTCGCAACGATGCCATTGTTATATAAACGTTTAACACAACTTACCGACTTCCGGCTGTTGGAGCCCGTGAGTAGTGGCTTCTGGCTTGTTAGCCCGTAGGTAGGCGGCTTCCGACTTTGCGTCCGTGGGGTTGACCTTCCTCAACAGGGGTGCATCACTTTGAATTAGAAGCAAGCCGTACGCAAGCCAGTATTAAATCCAATAAAATAAAGTAAACCTTAAACAGCATAAAGGTCTTCTTATTTACAAACACCATCGGATCATCCAGCTAGCAATAGAAATCTCAAAGGAGAATACCCCGGCCAACGTTCCCCAGCTGAGGAAAGTCAACCCCACGGAGGCAAAGTTGGAAGCCGCCTACCTACGGGCTAACAAGCCGGAAGCCACTACCCACGGGCTCCAACAGCCGAAAATCGGTAAGTTGTGTTAAATGTTTATATAACACCATTAAGCCTACGGCAGGAGACCCACAATCGGGCAAGGCCGAATAAGGTAGGCAATAAAAGGCACAAACACCGAAATAAGTATTGGAAGTGGTAAACAACAACACACAGACATGGCGGAGGCGACAAGCCAGATGATAAACCTTGGCGAGAGATCCGAGAATAATATCAACGAAGCCTCCATAATCATCTTGGACCACTATCAGTGCCAGAAAGCCAGGGGACCCGACGAGATTTAACCCCCCAGCAAACGGGCCGACAACAACCAATGAGGGAAATCGATTCCAGATCTTAAGGGAATACCACGTTCATCATAAAACAATCAATGAAATGAGCAACAGAGGGCCATCCGTACCGGGTAAAACCCTTACTCCCAAAAAAAAAATTGTATTGTCCCCCAGTTTGTATCTATAATGCAAATTGTAGGAAACTTATCGAAGATTTAAAAAATAAAAGCCGAGAACTTAATTTTACAGTGGTTTACACTACAAGGATCAAATATAAACTTTATGGCAATGGCCCCCCAATTACATGAGCAGCTTTTAAAAGCGCTCCGAGAAAATCCACAAACGAAACCCCACTCTTACACCCCAAAGCAAAACAGAAAGGTTAACCTTGTATTCAGAGGTCTAACTGCAGACTTCAACCCAGAGGAAATGGATGCAAAATCAGACCACAGCTCCTAATACCATGAAAGTTATAAGAAGATTGGAAACTTCAAGGGCCAAAAAACTAAATATTCGCTACGACCTCTTCATAGCGAATATTTAGCTTCTCTGTGAATACCAGATGCATTAATTAAAACGAAACGATGAATTAAAACCAGATGAATAAATTTAAACTAAAATCCTCTTCCGTATGTCGGTAACATGGGAAAAACCGAATGGGAACTCTGGTCCAGTCCAATGCAGAAACTGTTATCTAAGGTGATGGAAAAGGTCATCAATGCCGAGTTAATTAAGTATTTGGAGTGCAACGGAGTTCTGAATGGTCGTTGTTACGGGAATGTTTGGAGTTGTCCACTGTTCCCGTGTAGAGAGGAATCCGATGAAGCTGACAGCAAAACGGAAGCACAAGAAAACCAAGACTGAACTCGAGGTAGATATTTAATTCTTTATTGTTTAAGTCGGATGCGACTTGGTTAACAATTGATTCACAACGCACAACAATTCAATTTCTCTACATGAGATCGAGTAAGTTTACTTGACAATTTATGTTGGATCTGCAGCAATGACTCGGAAGGTGTGCGCGTGATAATAGCTGGTAGCAGACCGAATGAGTGGGCATAACTGCCAATTCAAACGGGGACGCTATGGCGTCATCGCTGGTGACAATCGGCCAGCTGGTGCCAGCTGCTGCGCAACTGGTATACACTGCGAATGTACTAGATTTCTCCAGTACATTCCAGCACATTCAATTGCCAATCCGCAACAGTCGTCAATACCGATTCCGTGACAGGCAGTCGACGGGAGACCTTTTGACCCGATATATGGGCATCTGCGATTGAGGGACAGGGTGAGTCAAGAGCGGTCGAGTTGTATATCTCCAAGGAATTTGACCACGTCTGGCACTATTGCTGAGCAAACTTCGTTCATACGGACTATCCCAGTGGCCTTCCGACTGAACGAAGGGCTTCCTCGAGATCCGATCGATCCGGGTTGTTGTAGGTGGCGAGTCTTCGGATCTGTATCCTGTTAATTCGGTGATGCCTCAAGGTTCTATTTTGGCTCCAACTGGTTTTTGTTTCACATAAATGATTTATTGGAGTCGACAGATAACAAGGTGTTCGGTTTCGCGAATGATAGTACACTTGTTTCCTCCTTTTCGAGCTGAGCAAACTTCGTTGATATGGACTTTCCCAGTAGCTTTCCGACTGGACGAAGAGCTTCGTCGAAAATTGATCGTTTCGGGTTGTTGTGGACGGCGAGTGTTCGGATCTGTATCCTGTTAATTCGGTGCTACCTGAAGGTTCTGTTTTGGGTCCAACCTTGTTCGTGCTTCCCATAATGATTTGTTGGTGTCAGCGGATAACCGATTGTTCAGTTTTGTGGACGATAGTACGCTTGTTTCGTCTGTTTCGAGTCGATTAGTCCATCAACGTCGCACCAATTCAGATGTAGCCAGATCAACTCTTTGAATCGGGATCTGGATTAGGTCCTGTAGTGGGGAACGGTCACCCCCGTCGACTTCAATGCAACGAAGACATAATATACAACGAGGATTGATAGATCATTAGCTTCGTCGATGCAAGCGTGGTTCATGGATAGTATAGGGTGGGCCATAAATGTTTGCACATTTGAAACATGAATAAAAATAAAACTACAAATGTTATTTTGTTGATCATTTATTTTATGTAATCAACGTTTATAGAAATTTATTTTTTTTTAATTGACATCGTCGAGATATGCTCCGTCTCGTCGTTAGCACTCTTGCAATCGACTACGCAAACTTTGGAAAACTCGCTGACACGCTGCGAGGCACGGAAATTTCAGCTTCCCGAATGCTCTCATCGCTTCTTCTTGAATGTGGCCGCCCTGTTTGTTTAATAATCGTCGTCGATCCCGTTTGCTCGAACTTCTTGAACCAATCTTTGATTAAATTAACACTTGAAAACTTACTTAGACGGCGTAATCCGTATTCAAATTCTAAATAAGCGTCGTACAGTAACGCAGGAATCATTGTTTTTGTAAAATTGCTTTACACAAAAAGCACGCTGTTGTCCTGTGAGGCGCCCCATCATGACTAAAATTGTATGAGGCGACGCACGCTCCTGAGGGGACCCGTTGCGGTCGCCACCGTGCTTCCGGGGCCTCCGGGAAGGTGACAACCGATTGCTGTAAAAAGAGATCTGATATTCGACCGAATCCAATGAAAATACTTTTATTTTGGATTTTGTATATTTATTCCTCGATAGTATAGTGGTTAGTATACCCGCCTGTCACCCGGGAGACCGGGGTTCGATTCCCCGTCGGGGAGCCTCTGGCGCAAGACTAATGACCTTGCCCAGAAAAAATAAATCATTATGGAAAATTAAACAAGCCTTAGGACTTGCTAAATAAGGCCAAGACCGGTCCCCGGTTGTAGTGCCGATGATGATGATGATGATATTTATTTTAATTGATTGACGTCCTTAAACGTCGGACGCCAACCTAGAGACTGATCCTCGAATACAAAATTCATCACCCTTATAAATGAAACCAAATCGAGATTTTGTATCTCGAAGAGATCGAATTCAAAGCAAAATCTCGATTTAGATACTTTGGCTGGAGTTGTGTGTTTGTTTTTTGAGATAAGAATCCGGTTAGGCGAATTCTCGGACACATGAGCGTGAGTGTGGAAATTGAACATCTGGTTCAATTTACCATGTTTGCTTTTGTTCGAGGGTCTGGGGAAATTGATGTATATTTGATTCGGTTACCAGGAATTTTGCTCGATTGGGATAACGTACTTCTGGATTAGTTGGATGATTATGGGGAGTTGGGTGCAAGGGTGATAAACGAACATTTGATTCGTTTATCGCGAATTTTCAATTTATATGATTGTTTTTTGAATTTTAGTTAAGGATTATGGGATTTGGATGTATGTGTGGGGGAATGAGATGGTAGGGCTTTTCAGAGTACTAGAAGAATATAAGTTAGTGCTAAGGCTCGATAAGAAGAGAGGGACGATTTGTCGCCCTTTTTGGGAAGTGGCAGAATGCTTGCTGACTTCCATTTATTTGGGAAACAGCCAATAGAGTAAGACAAATGGAAAAGTTCCGCATTAGTTTAGCGAGCGAAGACGAACATCTCTTGAAGTGAATTGGTGGAATTCCATCCGGACCACCGGGTTTGTGTGCGTTTAGCTCCTTGAGTGCGCGGGCAACAGTACGCGTTCGGAAGTGAATCTGGCTCATGATTAGCTGCTTATGGTTAAGTTAAGGCAGAACT
The DNA here is from genome assembly GCA_963931805.1 of Microdon myrmicae. Taxonomy (NCBI): domain Eukaryota; kingdom Metazoa; phylum Arthropoda; class Insecta; order Diptera; family Syrphidae; genus Microdon; species Microdon myrmicae. The sequence continues at coordinate 169,661,038 of OZ007498.1, read as the reverse complement.
GATGTGGCAGTCTTGAGTTGGCTGCAAATTGTGAACCCGTGTTTTTTTTTTTTTTTGGTTACAGTAGAAAGGTGAAAATCTTCAAAAGATACCTCTGGACCGATCCAGAGGCATGTCGGGTTTTTACCGACTAAAACCTCCTCCCGCCAGGCTCATATTCCCGTTGATCCCCGCGGAACTTTCTTTTAAATATTCTATCGCGGGGTGGGATGTAGTTTAGTTGTTATTCTGTACGTCGCGTCGCAACTGCTGCATCATGTCACATACAATATCATTCGCTACGGATCATGTCTGTTTGAAACTCAACATGTATTCTATTACTCCTGCTGGAGTAATTGTCCGTATCTCTTTCATATCTTTCAAAAATCGTTCGTGCGGTCGTGGATCTCACTCACTCTGTGAGTACGTGTTCGGCATTATGAACTTTGCCTTCGCAGTACAAACAGTATGGGTGATTGACATGCTTATAATCGTGCAAGTATTGCCGAGAGCATACATGTCCTGATATTAGCTGAGTCATGTGGTAATTCAGATCGCCATATTTTCTTTTCACGCAGGTGTCTACATCAGATATCATGATGTGGCTCCACCTTCCTTTGGTGGAAGAATCCCACCTTCTCTTAGTCTTGAGAGCTCTAATTGTGACCGCATTCGCCAGCGATTCTCTTGTGAGACCTCATGCCTCAAATGTCAAGTGGCGTCCTCCCGACCAAAACATATATGGCATCGTTCGGAATGCGCAGGATATTCTTAGTGACGCCAGTCTATGTGCTTAGTTCACTCCCCTCATGTACCATACGACTTATACTGTGCGGCTCCGGTCCATATGTGAGCTGCATACATTATAATGGAGGTGTTGACACTGGTTATCAGTTTCCTTCCTGGCTGGGGTCCACCAACATTGGGTAGCAGTCTCGCCGAAACTTTGCATACTCTTGCCATTTTTTCACTCGTTTTTCTCAGGTGTTCCTTGAAGGTCAACCTGTTGTCCAGTGTAAGACCAAGATATTTAATATAAGGACTGGATCTGATTGTTTGTCTCGGACCCGTGTGTGGTGATCCATTTGTTTAGTTCGGATACCACGGAAGACTTGGCGCACGAACCGATAGTGCATTTAGGTATCTTGTGTTTACTTGAGATACACAATTAAAATTGCACAATTGATCCGATGATACGGATCACGAGGCCGAAGCGCGCGTGCTAACTCGTCGGCGGTTAGTTAGCAAATGTAGAAAGAATGTTCATCTGATAAAGTTCATTGTGGGTGTGAATTATAAAATTATTAAAGAACAAAAAACAAATAACAGAAAAACAAAAAAAAAGAGGAAAAAAAAATAAAATTTAAGAATTATATTTTTATTTTAATTATCGGCATTCACAATTTTAATTTCTTTCTTACGTGCACCCGCCGTGACTGCTCGAACAAGAAGAAGGTAAGGAACCGGAAGTCCATCCATTTTCGTCCTATTGTACTAGATCAGTCACAATTGGTTTACATTAATGATGGGCTTAAAGCGTAAGGCCGACCGATAAGTTATGTGTACAATTTTTATTTGTTTACTACATAATAAAAGGGATTTTTTGAACAAAACTGGAATGCATAACACTATAGGGAATATAAAACACAGAAATATCATGCAATAAAATTAATGTTGTAATAATTGAAGTATTGGTTGTGTTTCACATTTATTTCCATTCCTCTTGTAAATTTGTCACTTTGGAGGAAAAAGGTCGGATTTATCTTAGTTATGTGCCGGCACGGGAGCGGGTTCACTAAGATTCCCTAAGAAGTTCACTGTCTAACCGAATCGCTAACCGCACTAACTTGCCACACCTTGATCCAATCACTCTTAATTTCCTTTTCTCTTTTAAGTATTATGTATCCTTCACAAGGAAACTCAGTCAATTATAAACACATATGCTTTCGTTCAGCGGATCCTGATGGAATTTATCCTTTAACCACTTGATTGATGTTCGCCTCCCTAATACCAAGTCGGATTTGCTGTGTGGGAGATGTACTTTTTACTTACTTGTTACGATTTGAAGTAATCTGTGGTAGTTATTATGATGGCATCAGCAAGGATGCGGGTTCCATAAAAACACCACCGCTATTATGCTGTAATTTGTTTATCCAAATGAAACGAAGAAAGCCCAGGTACTGTTCACAGTGAAAGAAGTAACGAATAAAACACGGATGTTGTTGTTCCGCAGCAGCAAACAGTTGACAAAATATCCAGGAGGTAAATAAAACACGGAACTGGAGAATGTTTATTTATTGTTTAGTTTATTGTGTAACGCGTTGAGTAATAATTGTATTACAAATCATAAGAACTCTTTTCTTAACATTGACATGGTCCACCGCTTTGAAAACTATTAATTGTTTTAATATCAAATTGTTAAAAGGCGAAAAGAAAACAAACACAAACAGTCACGCAAAGATTTATCAGTCACTGCCTTACGCAAATTTCACGAGAACGGGTAACGAACGAGATTATTTTCAGGCATAGCCGAAGGAAATAGCGTTTGAACTTAAACAAACCGAGAGAGTTTACTTGGTGACATTCGTTCACTAATTGTGACTTAGCAGCGCGACTCACTATCGACTTTTGAATATTCTTTTATTTAACGCAACAACTGTAGCACGTGTGAAGGATTCCGCGATTCATATCTGACTCCTTGAGAGCCGCTCGACGCAGAACCACTCCGGTGGCTGAGGTGGATTTCCACTCATGTGGTGATAAGGGGAATCAATCTTTCTGTCACGCTGCGACCAATGAGAAACCGATCCGCGTTCCATTGGAAGGTTCCTCAAAGATATCGTTCAGATTGGACTGAATGTCTTCGCCTTGGAAGGAAAGACAAATGAAACGCGCGTTGGTAGAAAGAATCGAAAGTAAACATGCAGCTGTTCAAACAATAAACGTGCATAGGCCGAAAGCATTTCTATCATAAACGATAAATGGTATATTGTATATACCGTAATGCTATCTAAAAGGGCAAGCGCTAAGATGCGCATTTGCTTGAATTGGTTAATGGTGCCAGAGTCGGTCAACGTAAACACATTAGGATCGCATCCAATTCATTGCGTGTTTATCGCCTATGCGACCGATCTGGGATAATTGGTTGCAGTTGTATTAGCTAGCGATTTGCCATGTCATGATCGTGGGATCAGCGGTTGCTTGAGAAAGGCAAACACAGTGAGATTGCTGTGTAAATGATGGGCATTGATACCGACGAGGGGACCGGGGAAGATTTCCTAATGGTTTGCAATGATCATGGGTGCCGACCAGAGGAACCAAATATGTTTTTATGAATACAGCGATGTGGTTGATGCTGTGGCAAGGTGATGATCTTGCCATGTGGTGATTTACAGGTACTTAAGATGATTGAAGGGCAGCTTAATGCTGCCCGATTGCAGGTAAGTACCATGGCGTTGTAAAGGTGGAGGAAGGTTAGGTGGGGTTAAAGCCGTGGCTGGTTCTTCGGCGCCTTGAAGAAACCCCACAAATCCACTTATCAACACACCAAATAATCCTTACAGATGCACTCAGGCGTCCTACTGCTTAATGCAACTATTGACAAGCAGAGAAATAAAACACTGTTCGTTAACTTGGTATATTCACGATACTGTTTATTGGGTTATTAATAGGTTCTATTTTATGTACATTTAACAGAAGATTTATGTAGAATTACGGATTAAACAAGCAAGGAGAATCTCTTGCACTCGCGCAGCGACTAAACTCGAACCGGGGCGTGCGTAGTCCACAGTGTATCAGACTCGACTTTTTGTGTGTGCGCACGAGTGGCTGAATTACGACTCCAGGGTGTGCGCGCCGTCCACACCCTACAAGGGATGACAAACGACTCGGCCGGCTAGTTCGATGGTTGTATTTCGACTGGTAATTCAACCCTCAGTTTGGGGTGAGTTTGGTGGCGTGGTGAAAAGGAAATGAAATTTTCCTTTGGATCAGTGACCAATGGGAGAGGATCTCTGGTAAATAGATCCTAGCGAGGGGCGGTTACCTAAGCGGAGATCACTTCGTTTATCCATGCCGCGAGCTCATGGGTAGACGAACCGTAGATAAGAAATTCAAACAAAAGGCATCTTTGAGAGAAGTGCGGGCAGCTGAATAAATAGTCATTAGGAAGACTTGGTGCCTGAAGCAATTTAGATGCTTACACAATGGCGATTATGTATAGCATCTATTCCGATTATGTATAGCATCTATGGCGATGCAAAGGGTCGAATTCCTGTGTGAATATTTACACTATAGAGAATTCAGTTCTTGGCGGCTAGTCGCGAGTTGCGATATGCTTTGTCGGTCAGACAACAGGCCGTCGTGCATGCAGATAAGCCAAGAAAATCTTCTGTGTACATCTGTGGCAGAATGCGTTGGCGGACAGGAGCGCCGATATGTTTCCATGATTTATGGCGGTTACTTGGTACGGTAACCGAATTGTTTTTCAGGAACATTATGAGATGCATCGATGCATGCGATAATGCCCTTGTGGAAGAAAGGTTTGCAGGTGCTAGTGCAATTGCATTAGCGAGAAACAATGGGGTTTCTGGAGCTTCAGGACAGGGAGCTTTGGGGTAATTGGGATGGAATTGTGGGTGGTTCTTTGCGTAAGGTTAGAGAACCCCCACAGTATAAAAAATAAAATATTTATTTCAATCATCATCATCATCGGCACTACAGCCGGGACCGGTCTTGGCCTTATTTAGCAAGTCCTGAGGTTTGTTAAATTTTCCATGATAATTTTTTTTCCGGGCAATGTCATTAGTTTTGCGCCAATTTATTTCAACAAGGCCAACAATTTTTGTCTGAAACAATTATCAAAATTTTCCATTCTTGCTGAAATAAAAGCAATAAACATAATTTGAATATTTCATTTTTTTTTTTATTGTTTTCACCTTGAAAATACAGTTTGCGCCAATTTTCATATTTGTAAACAGTGCATCAAAATAATTAAGTATTCAAAAAAAAAAAAAATCTCACACAGGCACTAGACGAAACTCCATTCAATTAATTTACTTATTCAATTCAATTCAATTTTTATTAGGTAGATAATTACATTTATGGTATATTTTACAACTAGTATATAAGAGTTTTAAGAGAGCAATTCCTTTACAACTATAATCTTAAATCTATCTAATGACAATAGCACAATTTTAATGATTAATAAATAATAAATTAAGGGAAAACCACAAGAAAAAAACCCTTATTTGAATCTTAAGACTAATATTGCACAGGTTTCCGGTTATTTTATGTAATAATGCCCTCGATATAATTTTCATAGACAGGGTACATATGTAGTGATTTAGGATATGGCAAGACGGGAAACGAGTACATTGTCAGAAAAAGAACAATTGACGAAAAAGTTTCGATTGATTTTGGGATTCTACCGGTTTAACGTTAGCGTTTTCATGTAGTTCATGTGTCGAATAATGCCACGGGAAATTCAGCAACATTTTCAGTATTTTATTTTGGCACCTTTGCAATTTTATTTTGTGTGTGCGAGCACAATTACACCATACAGGGCCCCCGTACAGAAGTATCGCTTGAAAAATGGTTTTAAAAATTGTAATGCTATTTTCGAGGCTAAGCTTTGACTTTCTACGCACTAATGGATACATAACTCTTACGACTTTGTTTATTTTGTCAATTGTAGTAGTGGTGTGTTTTTGGAAGATAAGTTTTTTATTTAAAATAATACCTAGATATCTACAGTCTTCGGACCAATCAATATCAACTGCACACATACTGAGTTTAATGCCATTTGGTAGGTAGCAGAGTTTCCCACATCTCGAAAACCAGACAGCTTGTGTTTTATTACCATTCATTTTTATTTTCCATTTCCTGTAATATACTGCTAGTTTGTCAAGAGCTGCTTGCAAAGAGTTGTAGACGTTAGTGAATAAGGCACCCGAAGGGAAAATGGCTGTATCATCGGCAAACATAGCTACCTGAATGTTTTCACCTAGACATGGTAAATCTGCGACAAACACTGTGAATAATAGAGGACCAAGGACCGAGCCGTGGGGTACACCATAGTGGATTTGATGAGTAGAAGATTTGTCGGTTCCTATACTCACAACAATATTTCTCGAATGAAGAAAGCTCTGGATAATTTTGATAAGCGGTATTGACAGCTTAAGTTTTAGTAGCTTATAAATCAAGGCATCGTGCCATACCGTATCAAAGGCTTTTTCGATGTCTAGAAGAACCAGTCCCATTGACTCCTTGTCGATGAATTTACCAGCTATGTGGTTTTTAATGCGCAAGACTTGGTGGAACTGAAAGTTTGGTAGGATATTATTGACTTCCACAAAACGATCAATCTTTTTCTTAATGATTTTTTCTAAGAGCTTACTTAGACAGCTAAGTAGACTAATAGGTCTGTAGCTGTCGGGACTGTTCTTCGGTTTGCCGGGTTTCGGGATAGGTATTACTTTTGCTGTTTTCCAACAGTCCGGAAAATAACAGTTCCTAAGACAAGCGTTGAAAATGACCGTTAAATAGTTACTTGCAGCAGGTGGATGTGCTTTAATTAATTTGTTGTTAATATTATCAAGACCAGGAGCCTTTTTTGATTTCGATGTTTTTATCAATTCTTTAACTTTGCTAATATTAGTTGCGTAAGTACTTTCAGCTGGTGATTGAGATAGTACATGGATAGTGTTAGCAACTTCAGCCTCAGTATACGCGTCGCTTAGATGCATAGATATGGAGTGGTTCTAACTAAACGTGTTAGCTAGTTCGATTTCTCCACTGAAGAAATAAACAACTTGTCGTGAACTTTAAACGGAGGAATACTTGACCCTTTCTTTTTCATAATTTTTGATATTTTCCGGAATGGTTTGCTTGCTTTGTCAAGAGAGGAAAGGTGTTTATTCCAACACTTGTTCCTATATGTTAAGATTTCGTTTTTAATGATATTAGTTAAGACTTTAACATTAACTAGAAAGCAATCGATTCTATAACGAAACCATTTTCTTCTTTCAGAGTTTCGTAGACTAATCAGATGTAAGATATTTTCAGGACGCGGTGCCTTATCAACTGGAGCAGTGGAACATTTAGGTATCGCAAGATCGGCCGCTCTATTAATAACAGAAACAAAATTGTTACATAGGATATGTGCTCGCTGCAGGTTATAGCATTTAGGCTGGTATCACCTAGAACCGAGTTCGTGTTTATATATTGTCACAAATTCAAAACCGACACACTTGTCAACCGTTAGCGTGACCTCATGGCGTCGCACCGAGCCTTAAGCCAACTAATACGACATCAACAGACCGATTCTGGAGCCATCTAGAGGGATACTGGAGAATACACAAAACTGGCAAAAACGTCAGAAGCAGACGGAACCACCAGAGAACACGTGGAAGAACAATCAAGAAAGCGGATCGAGAGAAGACTGCTTTTAGCATTGGCGACGGATTGTGGCAGTTTGCGGTGATGCCATTTGGATTATGTAACGCGCCAGCAACTTTTGAGCGGCTGATGGAGCACGTATTGAAGGGCCTCCACTGGAAAACATGTCTGGTGTATCTTGATGACATTATCGTCATGGGCCGGACTCTTGACGAGCATCTCAAAAAATTTGGAGGGGGTCTTCCAGCGAGTCGCTTCTGCTAAACTGCGGCTGAATCCAAGGAAATGCGATCTATTCAAAACCGAAGTAACCTATTTGGGCCACAAAATCACAGCCGCAGGAATTCACACAGACGCAGGCAAAATAAATGCTGTCAGAGATTGGCCTCGACCCACAAATGTTCATGAAGTGCGAAGCTTCCTTGGACTCTGTACGTATTACAGACGCTTCGTGCCCGGATTTGCTAGTGTCGCAAGAAGCTTACACGATTTGACAAAGAAAAATTGCAAAAAAGCAATGAGCAAGAAAATGCCTTCCACCGACTGAAAGAATTGCTGTGCACAGCCCCAATGTTGGCTTATCCAGTTCCTGGCAAAAAGTTTGTGTTGGACACAGACGCTAGTGCGCATGGAATAGGAGGTGTACTCGCGCAGATTGTCGACGGTCGGGAAAAAGTGATTGGGTACTACAGCAGAGTTCTTGGTAAGCCGGAAAGGAACTATTGCGTTACAAGGCGCGAACTCTTGGCAGTGATGGAATGCGTGAAACACTTCCACAAATAAGTATACGGACAGCATTTCCTTGTAAGGACGGATCATGCGGCGCTCAGATGGTTGCTGCAGTTTAAAGATCCAAAGGGACAAATCGCGCGTTGGATAGAAAGGCTGCAGAACTATGACTGCGAGATACAACACCGAAAAGGAGGACAGCATGGAAACGCCGATGCACTCTCTCGACGCCCATGCGCAGTGGAGTGTAAACATTGCTCAAAGGCTGAACGATGTGAAGGGATAGTCGACATCCGCTTATTGAGTCTCGGACCTGATGCAGAATGGGACTCCAGTGCTATGAGAAAAAGCCAACTGGACGATGCCGATTTGGTCAAGATCCTGAAAGCAAAAGAATTGGATGAAAGACCAGCAAAGGAAGGAATGTCATCGGAAAGTCCAGTGGCCAAGGCGTATTGGGCGCAATGGGACAGCCTGAAATTAATAGACGGAGTATTACATCGCCAATGGGAAAGCAATGATGGTAGATACACCTCCGATTTAATTGTCCTACCAAAATCAAGGATAGCAGCCGTGTTGGAAGAATTCTATAATGGACCAAGCGGAGGACACCTCGGCGTTGCAAAAACACTGGAGAAAATAAAACAACGGTTTTACTGGGTGAATGGCCGGAATTCAGTTGCTAACTGGATTAAAAACTGCACACAATGTATGGCAGCCAAGGGCCCAAAAGTCAAAAGCAGAGGGAAGTTACAGCAGTATAATGCCGGAGCGCCATTTGAGCGCGTCGCAGTGGATGTAGCTGGCCCTTTCCCTACTGGTGACTCCGGCAACAAATATGTACTCGTGGTAATGGACTATTTCAGTAAGTGGCCCGAAGTGTATACGATACCAAACCAGGAGGCTAAAGCTGTAGCCGAAGCTTTCGTGCAGTATTGGGTCACGTGATTTGGAGTACCGATCGAGTTACATTCGGATCAAGGGAGGAATTTCGAGTCTGCTATCTTCCAAGAAATGTGCTCACTGCTGGGCATCAAAAAGACACGGACGACGGCTCTGCACCCACAGTCGGATGGAATGGTTGAGAGGTTCAACCGTACGCTCGAGGAACATTTGCGAAAAGTCGTCGACAAATGTCAGCGTGATTGGGACAGGCACATCCAAATGTTTTTAATGGCATACCGATCAGCAGTACACGACACTACCGGACACCCACCTGCACACATCATCTTTGGTACAGACTTGAGGCTCCCATCGGTCCTGAAATTCGGTAGCAACGGAGCCACTATTAAAGCCGGAGGCAGCTATTTTGAGGTGCTCCAATCCGAGGTGGACGAAATACACCGTCTCGTGAGGCAGCGGACGCGGTTGATGAGCAACAAAATGAAGGATCGGTATGATCGAGTCATGAATTCCGAGGGATTCCAAGAAGGCGATTTAGTACTATTATACAACCCCCAACGGCGGAAGGGTCTGTCCCCAAAACTGCAGACATCATGGGAAGGCCCATATAAAGTCTTAAAGCGACTAAACGATGTGGTGTATCGCATACGGAAGAGGCAAGGGAAGATAAAAGTTGTGCATATAGAGAGACTATCCCCCTTGGGATCATGGAATTTGGAGTCTGATCGGGACGATCAGACTTAAGTGGGGGGTAGTGTCACAAATTCAAAACCGACACATTTGTCAACCGTTAGCGTGACCTCATGGCGTCGCACCGAGCCTTAAGCCAACTAATACGACATCAACACACCGATTCTGGAGCCATCTAGAGGAATACTGGAGAATACACAAAACTGGCAAAAACGTCAGAAGCAGACGGAACCACCAGAGAACACGTTTGCCCTAAGACAATTCCACGACTGATGTCTGCAGTTTAGATCACCACCAATAATTACCTTGTTTCGAGTGTTGAGTCTATACAATTTTTGCAGATCCCGCTTAAAGTAAGTCGATTTCTCAATTTTTCCATTTCCTCCAGGGAAATAGACCGAAAAAATACTAACCTTGGAGCTATCGCTTAATGTCACATCAATACTAAATTCTTCGATTAATTTAAGGTGCAATGAAGGACGCAAGGTATGCTCTATACATTTTTTCACAAGAATGGCGACACTAGCGTGTACCCTGTCTAGGCGATAACATATGCAATTTGGATGAGAGAAAGAAAGGTCTTGTTTGAGCCAGGTTTCTGAAACAAGTGCAATATCAATATTAAAATTTATGAAGACATTAAAAAATGCATGCTGTTTGTTTTTGATGCTTCTCGCATTCCAAAATATGATGCTAAGAGAGTTTCTTAACACGATTTTTCCGAATATAGATACTTAACAGCTAATGAGGTAGTGACGTTAAATTGATCAGACTTAGTTTGTCAAGCGCTGAGCTTTGTTACAACTTCATTAAGAAGTTAATCTCGCTAAAAGAGAACAAGTTATCATTATTTAGAATTTCAGCTGGATTTTTCTTAGTGTATGTCGTATCACTGTTGGGAGGTTGCTGGGTTTGGTGGATGCCACAAGCTCAGGCGGATGAAGGAAGTGAGGGTTGACGCACAGATCGTGGTAGTGGAGGAAAATTATCAATGGATAATCGGTCTGGCAGTGGCTGCTGTTTATCACTCGGAGGCTGAAGGAACGTTTTATTTCCTGTACCACGACCACGTGGGGATAATTTGCGGCGAATGTCTAGGTACTGCCTTCGGCTAATGCATTCAGAATCGGTGGAATTATGAGGCCCAGTGCAAATTACACACTTGATGACCTCATTCGTTTTGCAGTCGGGTGTTTTGTGGTTTCCAGAACAGATTGCACAGAAGCTATTAATGTGACAATGCATCGAGCCGTGGCCGTAAAGCTGACAATTATGACATTGTGTGACCTTACCTGGATGATGTTTTTTGAAGTCCCATCGAACGATCGTTTTAAATAAAGTAGAGTAGTTACGTTTGAGTTCATTTAATTTAATAGTACCGCGTTGAATGTAGACGATGTACAAGTAAAGTTTGTACAGGGCTTTTGTTGACGAATTCATTGTGATGGTTTTAACATCTAGGCACTTAATCCCGTGTGTAACCAGTTTATTATTTATTATGTCATTGCTAATTAGATCTAAACCGGATAACACTACCTTTAGTGGGCGATTTTCCTTTCGCGAGTGGGTAAAATACTCACGTTTTAACCGCAAGAGTTCGGTTCTAATTTTGTTGTATATGTCCATTGTTGGGGAACATATTTTTTGTCCAAGTGATATGTTTTTAATTAAGTAGTCGTCTATTTTAATGTTATTCAATATATTTCGCACTTTAGCACCGGTTGATTTTAAAACCACAATCGGCGGAACGGTTTCTTTAGTAACTTCTGTACACTGGTCGACGTTGGTCGAATCCATTTCAGGTGAGTCCTCCATTAGACTTTGAAGTGGTTGGAAAAAGTTAGTGTTTGAACACATATTGGATTTGTCTAGTACTTTATTATTCATTTGTAAGTTTGTCGGGAGGAGTTTTGCTTCCAATACCTACCAATAGTTTGCGGTAGCGAGGCAAAGAAAACAAGATAACAAGACAATGGCTTGTGATAATTATTGTGAATATAACGTTTGGTGTAATTACTAAGAATAGCACGAGCAAAACTGTGAGACAAGTTGTCTGTTTGAAAGTCAGCCAGGTACTGATTTCACTTATTATTTTATATTTCAATATTAAATTTCAGAGGGAGCTGGATTAAATATCCACTTTTTATTTATCCGTATAAATGATATTGATGTGAAGTTCGGATTTAGTTTGTGAACTCATTATTTTTTCATCATTCATTTCAAGGGCTATCGAGTAATCAACTCCGTGTTTATTTCGTTCTCAGTTCCTTTTATCTTGCTTTTCAACGACTTAAAACTACAATTCTAATTACGAATGTAAATGTCATTCTACCCTTAGGATTAAACTGAAAGAGAAACAAAACAAATTAAAAATGTAAACGTCGCCGGTGTGAAAAAAAAACACACAAAAGTGTTTGACTTAGATCGACGCCATTGTTTTCTCAAATATTAAATCATTGCTATCCAGTTAGCGTGTTGAAGAGTAAACATTCTAATATGTACTCGTTATTGGGCCCCAGAAAAACAAGCACTTCTCAAGATGATCCTCCGTTATCGCGACTATTTGTAATTTGCAATCGGGAGCACACTGAAGATGAGATTCGCGATGCATTTTCTAACTATGGAACAGTGGGTGATATTTGGATTGTACGGGACAGGGATACAGGGGAATCTAAAGGCGTTGCTTATGTAAAATTTGCCAAAACTTCCGATGCAGCAAAAGCCCAGGAAGAAATGAATGGTGCAGTTCTGGGGGAATGTCAAAAGAGTATTAAAGTCCGAGTGGCATCCAAGTAAATTATATTTAAATAATTATTACTATTATTGTCTAATGCATAGCATTCCACTTCCAGCAAAGGAGAAGGCAAAACGGATGTTGACGAAGAAAAGGCAATGCGACTATTCCTTAATGTACCAAAACATATTACCAGGGATGAAATTGTGGATGAATTCAAGAAATACGGTCCCATAGAGAATGTGCTAATTGTTCAAGATAAGATTACGAGGCAGTCAAAGGGCTTCGCTTACGTTAAATTTACAAAGTAAAGTATCAATTTGAATGTAAGTTCATCTGAAGATGGTTGCTTCCTTTGATTTCTTGTAGATTCCTTCATGCTGCTATGGCATTCGAGAACTGTCCATCCAAATATAAAGCGGTGTTTGCGGAACCAAAGGGTCGTAACACACAAGATTTAAAACGTAAAGGTGACGAAGATTCTCCTATAGGGGAACTGGCTTCATTTTTAAAAATGAGAGGTTCTGGTGGGCAGACGAGCGCTAATTTGAATGTCATTTGCAGTAACAACGTAACTCAAGATCAGCTATGGCGTATATTTGATATTGTCCCAGGGCTGGATTATTGCGAGATTAAAGGAGAACGTAAGATTGTCTTAACGTGTCTATCATTGCTTCAATTGTCTCTTCAAATTCCTTGCATTTATAAATGGGAATGTATTTAAAAGTTCGTAATTAAACATACTTCTCCGTGTTTCAGACTCTTCAAGAACTAATGAATTTTTGGTCTCATATAAATCAACGGAAGCAGCTATGTACGCCAAGTAAGTAATTAAGAAGATCCAGTATTTATTTCATCGTCAATTGAGTTTATTATACGTTTATTTTATACGTCCGCTTTTTAAAGGGAAAAAATCCATGGCTTAGAGTATCCTAGTGGCGAAAGAATGATTATCAAATTCTCTCATACTGAACCGTCAACCAATGGATCTTTAGATAGTAAGTAATATTGTAGACTCAACAATCAGTCGGGTAATCTCTCAATTATGTTTCTTGCTTTCCAGTGCAATTGAGTGACTTAGATTTGCCTCCAAGGAAACCTATGCAACCAATAACTTCTTCAGTGGCATTGCGACTTTACATTGTTATTTCTTCGGTAAGTACTTTTTGGACTGTAGTAATCATTGGTTTCAAAACATATGGTAATTCATATGATAACCACACAATTTGGTAAAAATTTGGGTAGGGTCGAAGAATTCGGTGTCTAAGGTGGTTGCAGTTGTAGTCTGCGGATTTTCTGCACCATGCTGTCGAGTCATGCGCTGATGAGTTCTCATCTGTTGTTTGAGCTTAGCGTTTACACTATTAGGTTAATTGCGTCTACTGCGTTGTTGACTTGCTGAGCGAACATACAGTGCTCCCCCTGGAATCTATTACATGTGGCTAGGATGTGTTGCGCGTTTTCTACACATATACAGCTTGTGTATTGCGGGTCTTCCTTGTCTTTGAATTTGTGCAGGCATTGTTCAAACCACCCATGTCCTACAGGTGTTGGGACGTGGAAATATCTACTTTACCGTATAATTTATTTGCCCACGCTTTGATGTTCTGTATCACCCCGTGCGTTCATCATGCTTCACTTAGATTTGCACAATAAAATAAAAATGTAAAACAATGGGTGTACTCACAGTTTCCCCTCCAGGTTTGGTTCGATGGGGTTTCGAGACGCCCAGGGCTCTCCTGAGTGAACTACAGATGTCGATTTATCCTGGTGATTATTGATGGTCGCTGCTATTCCGGTTGCTGGGGGCGTGGGTTCTTGAACCCCCAGTTAAAAAGATTGTAGAACGTTTGTCATTCTTTAATATATCCTCAGCTGCAGATGTTGATTTGACTTGGGACGGGTTTGAATGCTCATTGCTTGCATCAATTGTCTTATATCAAATTAGTTTGCATTTTAGTAGAGCTTCGCGTAGATCACTTTTAGCGGTGTCTGTTTTTTCTTTTATATAATCACGAAATCCCTCTTCGCACCTCTAACTAGTTGGAGAATTTTACGTTGAATCAATCTTTTACTTTTTTATTTTTTCCTTTTTAGCTTTAATTTTCCAAGCCTCCTTTTTCTTCTTTTTTGTGCATTTTTTTTTTATGTATACAACGCCTATTGGAGCCCTTCTTTTGTTATTGTTTTATTATATTATTATCATTACCTATTTTTTATTAATTCCGCTTCGTCGGAGGATTTTGGGGAGGGGGGCAAGAATTCCTCCCTCTTAAAAAAACGGAGTTGCATTCTTTGAAGAGGAATGAACTCGGAGTGTCAATACCCCAGGGCTCCTTATCGGGTTTCTACTAGTACGACGGTAGAACCTATCACCACGTTAATTACTTCCGTGCAGTTCCCGTTATTCATAATAGGGTTTCAAGCGATTGTTGTGCACCACCACATTCCTTTTTCCTATTTTAACTACTGAATTTACAGGTCCTTTGATCGCCACTACATTATAGGGACCTCTCCATATGGGAGCTAACGTTCCTTGTTTTTGCACACGAAACGTGAATGGGCGTACTGTACGGTCGTGGTGCTCTTTGGACCTTCCATTTGTAAGTCAATAGGGTACGCCTTGCTATTTCGTATATATGCTGAAGTTTGTACTTCAATAGATTATGGTAGCTCTTATGGTTGTACACCTGTTCTGGAGGTTGTTTTATACTCGTTGGTACCTCCGGGGTGTAACCAAAGAGGCAATTGATGGGCGTAAGCTTGGTACCTTCGTGTACATTGGTGTTGTACACGAATGTTGCCGCCTCCAAGTATTGATCCCACGACTGAGAATTCTCGTCCACAATACTGCGTAAGTAGTCTACGAGTGGACGATGATTGTAGATAGTACGCTGAGGTCTGAAGTTTTTTGATACGGAGCAGCTTGCACACGCTTTTAAACAAGTTGCTTAGGAAGTTGCTTCCATGAACAGTGACCAGTTATTTCGGAACACCATACCGGACAACTGTGGGGGTTTCTCTATACTACACGGAGAACCTGTGGCGGTTCCACCAAACCCCACGACCCACTTACTTGAAAAACCCCCCATATCCGCAACTCAACTCCCATTGTCTCCCGTCAATGCAATCGCATTAGCACCTGAACATATTTCCTTTTCCAAGGACATTAATGCATACAAGCATTACATAGAATTCCTAAAAAGAATTGCGTCTACAAGGGCATTCATACATTATCAATGCATCTCTGCATTTGCGACCCAAGAAACCGAATTTCCAAGTAGTGTAGATTTTCACACTATAGTTCGATCCTGCCGTCGCCATAACAGCTCAATTGAAACGTCCCCGGCCTGACACATAGATGGCGGCACTAGAATTAAATCCATATGATTTTTAGTTAGCCCTAACTTTCAAAAGGCGCGTGTATAAATTTGACAGATGTCGGATCATTAGTTTGTGAATTATAGTATTTTGAGTGAAGCAACTTCTGTTATTGTGAAAAAAATGGATAGAAAGGAATTTCGCGTGTTGATAAAATATTGCTTTTTGAAGGGAAAAAATACAGTTGAAGCAAAAACTTGGCTTGATGACGAGTTTCCAGACGCCGCCCCAGGAAAATCAACCATCAAGGATTGGTATGCTAAGTTTAGACGTGGTGAAATGAGCATCGAAGACGGTGAACGCAGTGGACGCCCAAAAGAGGTTGTAACCGACGAAAACATTAGAAAAATCCACAAAATGATTTTGAATGACCGTAAATTGAAATTGAATGAAATAGCAGGCACTCTAAAGATATCAACTGAACGTGTACATCATATCATTCACGAATATTTGGGTATGAGAAAGCTCTGTGCAAAGTGGGTGCCGCGCGAGCTCACTTTTGACCAAAAACAACGACGAGTTGATGATTCGGAGCAGTGTTTGGAGATGATCAAGCGTAATAAACCCGAGTTTTTGCGTCGATATGTGACAATGGATGAAACGTGGCTCCATCATTTCACTCCGAAGTCCAATCGACAGTCATCCGAGTGGACTGCACACCATGAACCCGCCCCAAAGCGTGGAAAAACGCAACAGTCGGCTGGCAAGGTTATGGCGTCTGTATTTTGGGATGCGCGCGGAATAATTTTCATTGACTATCTTGAAAAAGGAAGGACCATCAACAGCGACAATTACACAGCGTTATTGGGCCATTTGAAGGACGAAATCGCCGAAAAACGACCGCATTTGAAGAAAAAGAAAGTGCTGCTTCACCAAGACAATGCACCGTGTCACAAGTCAGTGAAAACGATGGCAAAAATCCATGAATTGGGCTTCGAATCGCTTCCGCATCCACCGTATTCTCCAGATCTGGCCCCCAGCGACTATTTCCTGTTCTCAGATCTCAAAAGAATGCTCGCTGGGAGGAAATTTTCGTTGAATGAAGAGGTGATCGCCGAAACTGTGGCCTATTTTGAAGCAAAGGACAAATCGTACTACAAAAAAGGTATCCAAAAATTTGGAGGGTCGCTATAATCAGTGTATCACCCTCGAAGGGAATTATGTTGAATAAAAAAAAACGAATTTTGCCAAAAAATGTGTTTTACTATGGAAGTCCGGGGACTTTTCAATTGACCTGTTAGATGCCATACATAATTGACACAGATGGTATACACAAGCGTCATGGTGTGCCCATCTAAATTACTTTCCGAAGACTTGCAATTATTGATTCAATTGCAAGCACTTCTCGCGGAAATATTTCTTTGTTTGAATTTTCAAACGATCACCGACGCCACGTTATGCCGTCGGATCGGATTCAATAGCATAAACATACGCAAAACAAAAGAATCCGATTCTCCCAGTTGGCAGAGAGACAATATACGATCTCTATTATCGCAATCCCTTTTAGCATTTAATGAGTGGCTGCTATTTAGACAGCTGACCCTCATTACCGAAAGATGCCGTAGGTCGTTTCACAATTGTTCTTTTTTTCGCATCGATGAACACGGTGATGTGTACGAACACACACATACACCACCGCGTCCCCGAGATCGTCTGCCATTGGTCACTGGTCAAAGGAAATTCCATTTCCTTTTCACCACACCACCAAAAACTCACCCCAAACGATAAAATATCGTTGAGTCGTCTTCCATCCCTTGACCACGCTGGTCACATCACTCCCGCTTCCCGTATCGCCGGGAATGCGTAAATACCGTCGAGTGTCGTGATCGGGTTGCCTTCTATAGCTAATCTTTCAGTCGTTTGTTAGTGCCAATGTCGTGAATCCAAATATGTCAATATATATCGGAGCTAAGTGCCCCACATATATACGTCAGTGCTAATATACATCTTGCGTTTAATTTGTATTATCACCGGTATTAAATAAAATCAAAAACCATCAGTCATAAATAAACGTAAAGATAAACAATAAAAATAGTATTTCGTTTCTCCTCTGGCGGACGGTTCGTTGCTTGATTATTTCAGTGTCACAAACAGTGTTTCCGGGAGCCCGTGGTGAACAATTTGCAGCAGAACGATCGATTAGTGATGGGGAGTGAAGTGAACCGTGTGCCCGTGCCCGGCATCATACTTCTCCTCCCCACAAACCACCCACCGTTTCCGGCTATATCGGTCCAATTTCGACCGCCTTACAGCGCGTCAAACCAACCCCATTCCCCCCTACTTACCTGTCCACCTGTAAAGCATGTTACCACCAAGGACACAGCTAAACTCATTGTTCCACGCAGACAATGCATAAATGAGTTTAGCTTCCCTTCTTTGCCATACGGCAACTCTAGTTCATGTCGATTAGCGACAACCAAATCCAGCCGGACGAAGTTGTCGCATCATGGCAGAACCGCTGGGGAAAATTATCAAAACATTCGATTGAATCACGTGATAATATTTCCCTAGCGTTACTTTGTCTTTTCCCAGTTCCTCCATCCGCTGGGGATCAAGCATCTCTTTTCTCAGGTGAATAGCGTAAAACACATTTTCTTCTCCTCCGCATTTCTTCCTTTCCATAGCCATACGCCTCCGGGATAACCACCACACCACACTACCCCAGTGTGGAACACCTAGGAGGCCACATTACCACACGCACACTAAGCAAGATCAACCCCGAGCTATTGCCTTCCTCACTTTGTGTTTTTCGTCCACTCTGCGCACATCGGCGTGCAACGAATACGCCAGCGCTTATCCACCCCGATGCGCATGGGGAAATGCAGAGCACACAAGAGAGAGCGCAATCACATCGGCTGGCTAGTGCGCAAAAGCAATAGATTTCCTTTTTTACTTTTCGTCCCCTTTTTTAACCAGGTCTTGCGGAGACCATAGGAAGAAGTTAGAGTGACCAGTCAGATTTTTAACTACCAATCCCGCACATGTGCCGTGTCATTGCGTGTGAGAGCAAAGTTGTGAGAAACCCGTCGCTTATTTAACGTCAATTCAAACGTCCACATAATCTATTTCGCATTGTTCATATTCCTTTTAATAACTATTTCACACCATCGAACTGTACGTAACATAGGATATTGTGCAAATAAATAATTAAAACTTATCATAAGCAAAGAAACTATAGTACACAAAAGCAAAATAATATACAACCTACGTCCAAAATTAAGTGTTTTATTTGGTTTTGTTTGGTGTTCCTTTTTTACCCTTCCGTGCTAAATAGAATAATAGTTAAATTATTTTATCTTGTCCTTACGGCAACGCAACGAATTTAATATAAAATCTACTTCAAACAATTCAACTGTTACTGTGAGACATATTCACTAACCTAATCAGGCATCAGCAGCCCCCAAGACGTTGAAGAAAAATTTAAGTATTCCGTAGAGGTGTTACCGAATCCGCGCCTGTGCAGGTGCAAGAGATAACTACCCCCACACAACTATTTGGTCAAAGAAAACCTTGGCCACCGGAACGATGGCGGAGTCGAGTCGGCGAGATCATGAACTTCCGGCTTCCTACAGATCAATTAATAGTAATTGCAATAGCTGTGTTTTAGCCTACCATTGAAAAACAAAACTCGCAATGCAACGAGAGACGCCTTAAAGTGCGAATGCGATCAAGACATACTTAGAAACGCTGAAATGGGAAGTCCTACCCAACCGGCATATTTCCCAGACATTGCTGCCTTTGACTATTCTAGTCTGTAAGGTTTTATATTAATTTAATTTAAGCTTGCATTAAGCCAAATAAATGAGGGTTCTGCCCTCACTAAACTTTATAGCGTTAAGCAAGGATAGTGAAGAAGGTGAATTGAACACACGATGAAACGGTTGAAAAGCGAAGCAGTGAAGCATCAGGCTACTGACCGTGTTTAGAATTTGATTTCCAAACTCGACTATATTCCACTGGTATGAATTATTTTTATTTTATCGCTTGGTATACGGTTCTGATGTATTTTTCTTATTCGATTTCTTCGTTCGGTGTTCCTCACTATTTTTGCTTGTGAATTGTGTGTATCTGTTAGAATCGCTACAACTTCATTAAATGTCACAAGAGCTGGTCAACCGCCACTTTTGTTGTTATGAAGAAGTAAAAAATTGGATCGATCCGTGGATCGCTCAAAAGATCAGTTTTTTAGATGCGGAATTCGGATGTTACCCGTTCCCCGTGAAAGTGTACTTTTTCCAAGTAGTTTCATTATGTTGAGGGCAGATCTGCAATGCCCAGCACGATTGCTTGGTTGCGCCCCTCTGCGACGTTTTTATGGGTCTTCTTAAATTACTTCTTTACAGGCAGGGACCTGGCTAACTTTAGCAACAATATTCGTCAGGCACTCGCTAATATGCAAATCCATATGTTGGAAAGAATTAAACGAAACCTCTTAGTTCAATTAACGCACTGTATTTTAATCATAATAATAACCTTGCCCGTAAAAATAAATTATTATGGAAAATTTAATAAGCCTTGAGACTTGCTAAATAAGGCCAAGACCGAAGCCCCGTTGTAGTGCCGATGTTGATGATGATTGATCACAATGGACGTCATCGATCTGATGTTATCTGTAATTTTTGTATTCAAGGGTGGGGAAGGAACTAATCCGATATCTGCATCGGTTGTTTTTTAACTGTATTTTTAGCCATCAAAATCGTCTGGGTTTACTCACGATTTGTACAAGAAAAGAATTACCTGACGATCTTCAACATTAATCACTTTCCTTTTATTCTAGAGCTTATCCCAAGCAACTTTACAAAATATTTTCTGTCGTTTTGGAAACTTAATTGAAGTATACATGTTGCCCAATCGTAATTGTGGCTATGCTAAGTATTCCAACTATGAAAGCGCCACAAATGCTATGAGCACCCTTAATGGATTCCAATTGGGGGACACCCGATTTAGAGTAAGAGTTATTTATTTAAATCAATTTCCCGTGTCATTCATTCTGAATTTCAATATTAAAGGTAATGGAAGCCGAGGCCCCAAGGGATAATGAATATAAGCGCGTCCGCACGAATTAAACGTAAGTATAAAAATGAAGATTATTTTAATAAAGTACTTTATTTTATCGGAGGTATAGGTTTGGACCCATCTCTCATGTTCAGAGTAAGTAATGGGTTCAATAGTTTTTGAAATTGGGGACATACTCATATCATCTCGCGGTGCATTCGAATCGAAGTGCTCAGATGAAATTGTTGAGTTGAGTATATGCAGTAGTACATGTTGCCTCGCAAAAGGAAATTTTACATGTTATCATCTAAACATATTAATTTTGAGTCTTTCTGCTGTAGCTTTTGCGTGGCACTATTAGCTTTCATCATAATCCTTTTATTTAGATTCTTACAAAAAATTTAGGTTACCTTCCTATAAGAACCTTTTGATCACATCGTTTATTATAATGGGTGATATGTTAAGTTATTACTCCTCGATAGTATACTGATTAGCCTGTTACGCGGGAGACCGGGGTTCGTTTCCCCGGCGGGGAGCCTCTGGCGCAAAACTAATCACCTTGCCCGGAAAAAACAAATCATTATGGAAAATTTAACAAGCCTCAGGACTTGCTAAATAAGGCCAAGACCGGTTCCCGGTTGTAGTGCCGATGATGATGGTGATATGTTAAGTTTAATTTAGTTTTTGTCTGTAATGGATAGCATATCTTATCTGTGTGATGTGTTGTGTTGTCTAGTGGACTGTAATGCTGCTGGTCAGTACTTATCCCTGTGTTCTTTCCGATCCTCGTTAACCGGAATTCTTATATTTGTTTTCCACAACCGTTTAATTCATTAATATGTTAACAATAAATCTCTTTTTCTTTAGCAATAACTCAAATGATCCAATGAACATCCAATGTTAAAATTCAATATAAATACTTGACCTTCCTCGCAGATTCTTTGTCTTGCGTGGATTTCCCGATGAGATGAAACTGGTTAGCTGCTACCGACGCACCTGCCTTCTTTCCGGTTCCTTGTGTTGTGTAAAATTCGGTTAGTTTCCTTTTATTCAAATCATTTGGTGAACTTGTGATGACAATCACCACTTTCCTTATGCAAAGTTCTTGTGTTGTTGTGTTGGCTAATGCTGTTTCTTCTTTGTCGTTTGTGTTGTATTGGTTATACTGGGAAACGGATATAAAGCTCTACATTAAACTTGGTCGTGCGCCACAGATCACCCTTTTTGTCAGCAGGCTGTATTCTCCGTTTCGTCTTCTTAATGTTGTCATTTTATGTGTCCTGTTGAAAGTCCAGTCTCTCCTCTGGTGCCCCGTAATCAGTGTTATCCGATGTCCTTTTTAATTTATTCACTAATCGTCAATGGTTATACTAGTTTTGTGAAAGAAACTATTCGCAATGATGATATACACAAACGTCGAACAATGCTGATTGTAACCTACGGTGAAAATTCCTTGCCACTTTTTCTTTGTTAGCTGAAAACTCCGCCGTTATTTGTCCTTGTTATTTCGACATGTTATCTGTTTATTTGTTTTTCTCCATTATCACAGATCAAGACCAGTACTTTAGTACTGTTCTCTCGATCTGTCTTGATCTCAGGTTGTGGCATAGGCTAAGCAGTTAAGTGTTATACAAGAATGTGTTGTATTGAATACATTCTTTCCACCTATAGTTGCAACTGCAGCAACATATAAAATAAAGTTTTAAACATAGGACTAATATTACTAAGTTATAAGACTCTAAATAATACTTTTAGTGTTTTGAAATGAATGGGCAGATGTGTTCCCTATAAATATTGTTGTAAAAAGGAAATTCTTTCAGATTTAATTGTGAATGGTGTACAATTAAATTTAAATCTTAAGTATGTCACGTATCTAAAATACCAAATGACCAAAAGTCATGCCTCTGTTAAAGTGGGTTAGCATGTTAACTGCGGTACAGTTGTAGCGTTTTACGATGTAGGTTTTTTTTTATTTTTATTTATTTTGTTGGTTTCAGTAAGAAGGTAGAAATCTTCAAAAGATACCTCTGGACTGATCCAGAGGCATGCCGGGTTTTTATCGACTAAAACCACCTCCGCCGCCAGGCTCATATTCCCGTTGATCCCCGCGAACTTTCTTTTAGATATTCCATCGCGGGGCGGGACGGAGTTTACCTGTTACCCCGCTCGTTGCGTCGCAACAGCTGCATCATTTCACAGAGAATACCATTTGTTACGGACCATGCCTGTTTTGAACTAAGCATGTATTCTATTACTCCTCCCGGAGTAACTGTCCGTCTCATATGTCTCTCCAAAATCGTTCGCGCGGTCTCGAATCTCACGCACTCTATGAGTACGTGTTCCGCATTTTCTATTTAGCCTTCGCAATAACAGCAGTATGGGTGATTCACGTGCTTATATTTGTGCAAGTATTGCCGAAAGCATCCATGTCCTGATATTAGCTGAGTCAGGTGGTAATCCAGCTCGCCATGTTTTCTTTTCACCCATGTTTCTATACGAGGGTTGCCTTTTATATTTCGCGATTAGAGAACAAAAACAAATATTGATCATCGAAAATCACTTTATTGTTTTTCAAAATATTCCCTATGAAGATCTATACACTTTTGCATGCGTTTGAACCAATTGTCGAAGCACTTTTGCCACTCTGATTGAGGTATCTCCAACACATGCATTCTGAATGCAGCAACCGCTTCTTCAGGTGTCGAAAAACGTTCACCTCTCAGTTTGTTTTTTACGTACGGGAATAAAAAGAAGTCATTCGGTGCCAAGTCAGGACTATACGGCGGATGACCCATCAAATCGATGTTTTGGGTGCTCAAAAATGCAGTTGTCGCAGCCGATGTGTGAGAGCTCGCATTATCGTGGTGAAGAGTGATCCGTCTTCGGCGGTTGGTTTTCCTGATTTCTTGGAAGACAACTGGCAAACAAATGGTTGTGTACCACTCAGAATTGACCGTTCTGCGTTGTTCTAGTGGTACGGTTGCGACATGTCCAGTTTTTCCGAAAAAACAGGCGACCATTTGCTTGGAAGTGCTTCGTGCGCGAACAACTTTTGTTGGATTTGGCTCATTTTGAAACACCCAGACAGTCGACTTCTGTTTACTTTCGGGCTCATACGCGTAAATCCACGATCCATCACCTGTCACGATGTCATAGACGTGTTTCGAAGCACCGCGACCGTATTTTTTGAGCATTTCTTTCGACCAATTGACACGAGGCTTTTCTTGGGCGATTGACAAATTGTGTGGGATCCAACGCGAACAAATTTTTTTGACAGTCAAACGTTTATGCAATATTGAATGTATGCTGGTCCCACTAACGCCTATGGCTGTCTCAATCTCACGATAGGTCACATGACGATCTTCCAATATCAGTTCGCGCACAGCATCAATGGTTTTCGGAACAACAACTGATTTTGGACGACCTTCACGAAATTCATCCTGGAGTGAACTACGACCACGATTGAATTCACCATACCATCGATAAACACTGGTCCTTGATGGAGCTTCATCGCCAAAAATTGAATTAAGTTCATCCATGCACTGTTGCTGAGTTAATCCACGCCGAAAGTTGTAAAAAATAATCGCACGAAAATGTTGACGATTTAATTCCATTTTTGGGCCGAGATGAATCTTTTAAGTTACTGTAAACAACACAAATAGCGCTCATGTGTCAAAACGTTCTGAGTGCGTATAACCTCAAAAATGTCCAACTTTACGACAGAGCTGTCAATTGCCGGATTGCAACACTAGGGTTGCCAAATCCCGAAACATAAGAGGCAACCCGCGTATCAGTTATCATGGTGTGGGTCCATCTTCCTTTGGCGGAAGAATCTCACCTTCGTTGCCATTCTCTTAGGCTTGAGAGCTCTAATTGTGACTGCATTCTCCGACGATTCTCTTGGGAGACCTTCTGCAATGCAGCGTTTTCTTTAGCTGCAATGTCAGGTAGTTTGCGATGTAGGGAAGACCGTTATTCGATCCCACTCTACTTGGTTTGAACAGAAGTATAGCGTATTGCGACGATAGTGAAGAACGTGTGATTCGAACTGACGCTATGACAGTTAGAATCACTAAAAATGTAACCAATGCTTAACACACCAGGCCAATGCCGCTTGTAAGAATTCGATTTTTAAACTCAAGCACACTCAACTTGGGCCCTGAAGGAGTTTATTGGTCACTCTGTCGTTATCGGCCTTCTTCGCGGTATCAATCGCCTGGTTGGACGTGGTTCTGATTCTAACAAAAATTCTTTCTGTTACCATCGGGGGGATTGGAGCGTCATTGCTTAAAAGCTCTATTTTTGCCGCTGTAATCCGCGCGCATTTTTTACCAAACCAAAGCTTATCAGATGAACTTCGTTTGATGGAATGTAGAATGTAAATCTCCATCCCAAGAAGAACAATCTCTGTGACAGACTCTGCGCAAGCGTTCACATCGGAGTCTCCGAAGCGCACCTCCGACCATGGAAAGGATGCGAGGAACTCTCGCAAAACGTCCCAGTTAGCCGCCCCATACTTCCATACATGGCAAAGCTGCCTAGGCCGGTTATTCGCTTGAAATGCAAGTGGTTGCGCGACAGATAGCAAGCAGCGATCTGAGTTTCCCAGTGGCGCAGCAACTTCCACGGTATAAACGCTTGGCTCGAATGGCAAAACAGATCCAGGGTGTTCGCATAATCACCTCGGGCATCCCTGACATAGTCCCCGCCGGAGAACCTCCGTAATTCTTTATATCAGAGGGTACCATCATGACTTATCTCCGTGTCAGCCCGGACCACCAGTCACACACCCGAAACCCCTGGGAAGATTTCTCTGGTCGATATCGCGGAATGTACAGCGTCAGGGGGTGGTATCTCACTTTGGGACGGACTACCACCTAAACCAGCCTTTTCTCGAACTGGTCTATTAGCCGGCCTAGTTGTAAATATATTCTAACGCCATACTCACAGGGCTAAAAAAACTACAAAGAAGATAGAACAGGGGGACAATATTTCCTTATTATATCGGGAAACTCATTTGATTTAGTTTAGAAAGTTTTAAAGATAATACCAGGCAGAGGTCCATTATTGTCAATACTTTATAGCGTTTGCGGCGATAGTGAAGGCCGTGTGATTCGAACTGACGCTATGACGATTAGAATCACTATGTAACAATTACATTGGTATTCTCTTTTATCTCAATTTATAGTCATGAAAGGGGTTTTCCCATTACAGTCATTCCTCGCCACCTAAAATAGTTTCTAAATTTCAGTTCTGTTCACGCAACGGGAGGTTAAATTCATTTGTTCTAATACTTTTATTGCTCTTAGAATGGAACCAATTTTACGGCTTGGGTTCTGCCTACACCATTTAGAGTTTTATTTCAACATGCATGCATCCGAGAGCTGTGGTAATCAAAGTCAAGTGTGGTTGTCTAACTACTTGATCAACGCTCTTTGATAATATAACACTTAAGATGATCTGTGTTTGGGGAACTATCAGATTTTGACCTTCACCTTTGATTAGCTTTGTTAAGCTTAAGGTTTTTATAGAATATAGAACTTTAAAATAAAATAATAAATAAAGATCGTGGCAGGGACATGGTATTGGCTTTATTGAAAAGATAATTTTATGCTAGAAATGCTTAAATATTTTTTGCACATGAGCGCTGGCTGACTGGTTTGAATAAAGCGCAATCTCGAAGTCCAGTTTCAAGAACATGAAGCCATACATCGTCAACAACATGGCTAATATTGGCTTGTAAGTGGTTTAGAGTTTGGGGTTTTTGTTTTTATTGGCGTAGCCATTCAACAAAAAACAAGCTTCATCACTGAAAAAGGTCATGCTGGTACTAATTATGTCTTTAGTGAGTGCGTTTTACTAAAAGGGATAAGCTCTCAGCAATAAAATCTTTTGGCTGTCTCTGTCCGATAGAATTAAATGAGTTGTAACTAAAATGTTTTTTTTTTTTCATTTTATATACATTTTTTACTTTATTCTTTTCTTAGATTTTTCACTTACTTGCTAGACAAAAAATGCTTAAATTCTAGCTTATTTATATTAAATCTTAACTTACTGGTCCCCAGCGGGCACTCCAAGCTAAACATAAGGTAATGTCATGGATTGTTGGATTACCTTTCGGACTTATTCCTTTTCTACCTATTAATATATTTATTAGTTATTTATTGAAACAAAGAAAATTTAGAATAAAGAACTTTGTGATTTTTTTTACAACTACTTAAACTTACTTCAGTAACTTAACCAATCCAAGTGGCTCTTGATGGTGTCAAATCTACCTCCCATCAAATTAATGCAGGTGTTCCCCAAGGTCCTGACTCCCACCCCCTCTCTTCCTCATCTTTATAAATGATTTCTTTTCCATTACCCACAACCCAATTCACTGGTTTGTTGATGATAGCACGTTGAGTTTCTCATACTCATACGCACATTCCCGACCAAACTCTTCGAACGTCATTACTAGTCAGCAGGTTATGTTTAATACATTTAATCCAAGCCTCGACAAAATATATCAATGGGGATTATCTAACCGAGTAGAGTTCAATGCCTTAAAAACTCAGTGCTGCCTCCATATATTGTGGGGTTAGTATTACTCGAACACCTTCACGGATGTGGGTTCAGTAACACTCCCACCAAAAATCGCGCCCAGCGAGCACCACAAGAAGAAATGTAACACGCTATTGTTGTTGGTTATTGATGTAATTTGCTCTTTACTGTTTTGTTTATGGTGTAACACGTTGCTGTATAATTGTTTATTCTAAATTATAAGAACTCTTTTGTTAACTTGACATGATCCACAGCTTTGAAAATTATTAATTTTTTTAAAATATCAAATCGTTGTACAGCGAAAAAGAAAACAAACACACATAGTCACACAAAGATGTACCAGACACCACCTTAACACCAATTTCACGAGAACAGGTAACAAACGAGATTTTCCCCGGACACAGCTATTGCAATACTGACATCTCGAAAAAGCTGTATCTATTCGAGGATAAATCACTTGACATAGTCTCACGAATCCGACGACGCAATGATCTGGGCACGTGTGGGCGGTTGGGCGGTAAAAATCTGACTCGCCGATGCAATCCATATCCGCCAGATTCAACGGTGATGGATTTCATCGGTGTGGGAGGATTCTATATGTGTCCGTATAGGACACGTACGTTGCCCTTCAGCCTGCATATTGGCAACGACGAAAATGCACCTGTATAAACATGGGCTGGTGTAATGAATTGCAGTCATTATTGAGATACGCGATAGCGAAGATCGCCGAAGGAAGAAATAGGTTTCTGTGTCCTAAATAAACAGAAACGATATTTCAAGGTTCAAACGATGCGATGCACATTATTTGTGATTTAGGCGATGCTACATGGGAACATCGGCTCTTTACATAATCGCCCCAGACTTATGCCATTGCAGGCAATCGATTTTTTGTGCCGATAAGCAAACCGAAGCTTTGCTCGCCTATGGCCAAGGCTATGGTGGCATTTGTTTGCTCTAATTAAATGGAACATGGGTATGATGGTGAGGAATTTGACTTGCAGACGTGTAAGCGTACGTCTCACCCAGGGGAAACATGGACAGCGGTTGGTAAGTAGCATAAACAAAGTGATGCTACTGTGTGTTTGTTTGTTTTACAGGCCGGAGCATCGTTAGGCATGATCATGGGTATGATTGTCTAACGTCAATCATATTCGTGCCCAAATCCCATGATCGGTAGATAACCGATAAAGGAAATTGGTCGCAAGTGTTGCGAACCTCGGGATTGGGGCAATAAATGGTTATGAACCGTAGCAAAACCATCGGCTACAGCTGTGTCAACAATTACGCTGGCCAGCGAGTGTTTATCTATTATAATTGCTGACGAGCCGAGCCGATGGGAATATGGTATGGTTCATATAATATGAAACGGAAAAATTCAATGTGATGCATGCCTTGATGAGGTTTAACTTTCAGGTGAAAGTTATTTGAAAGACAGCTTAAGCTGCTCGAATGCAGGTAAGTATAGTGGTTTATGGAGTGAGAGAAAAGCAGGTTGATTTAAAGAAATGGATGGTTCTTTGGGAAAGCTTTAAAGAACCGCCACAATGTCAAAGGCGAACCCCAAAGTAAATATACTGTCGGTGAGCGGTACTTGCATCGACGAAGTCAAGGAACTATCAATCCCCGGCACTCGAATTAATTCGATTCTTAATTGCAGCGACCACACATTTGAAGCTGCGAAAAGTGCGAAAAGAGATGCAAAAAACACTTCACTCCATCCAACCTGGCCACTATTTACAAGGCGTATATTCATCCAAAAATGGAGTTCAACTCCCATATTTGGTCAGGCGCATCCAAAACTGCACTACACGTGCTCGACAGGATGCAAAAACGAGCAGTTCAATGTATTTGGAACCCAGTATGTCTATCAATTCCGTCGTTAGAACATAGGTGCAACGTATCATGCATGTCTCTTTTCTATAGGTATTATCACGATCGGTGTTCAACTGAACTTGCTGAATGTGTTCCGCCTCTCCATTCATTTTCCCGCGATACCCGTTAATCTGAGAATGTGCATCAATTCACGTTGAAGGTCAACTTCAGGCGCACAAATAAACATAGAAAGTTATTCTTTTGCCGAAATACACGAATGTGGAATGTTCTACCTGATCATGTGTTTCCTCGTCGTTGTAATGTTCAGGTATTTAAAACGAATGTATATCGATTCCTTCTGTCCTTATCCACTCTCTCCTTCCGCTCGTACTGTGCTCTGACATTTAAAGGTACTGCAAAACCCCCTTTTGTGCGCGCGTTAGTGCATAAAAAAATACCTAATTTTTTAAAATTATCATTAAACTTACTTTACTCTACCCTAACCCAAGAGAAGCTGAATCAATGTAAACTTACCATTGATTTATCATGTTAGTTACTCTGCTAATTTCAGCTAACAGGTCTTTAGTTGCCATTCAACCACCAGAACTGCTGGCTTTGTTTCTTGACTACTCTTTGATCCCTGTGAGATGTCGCCCTACTGTACTGTACTCTCCGTATGCGCGACTTCTCGATCATAATCTATTCGCTTATCGTCGATCGATGCACATGGAAAAACAACGATATTCCGCATTTATCCTGAATGAGGTCCATAATATCAAAACAAAGAAATGCCTCCGGTGGGACAAACCCATTGCGACGAACTCCCTCATAATACGTGATATTTGGGTAATAAGCATCGAAAATTGAATCGTTTGGACGAATTCATTGCCTTCACAACATTTCCTCGGATCAATTTGACTATAAAATTATCTACCCTGTTATGTTGGGTCCATTATATAAATCTTCACTGGAATAGTATCTTTTGTAGTCGAATTCTCAAGAGTCTAGTACAAATCAAGGCATGTTCTGAGGCATTGGTTTTCGAAATTCCGACTCTCCCTCCCTTAGATGTGGACCTACATTGAAACACAATTGGCATCCAAGCTATCATTGGCCTGATGACGGCCTGTAGCATATGACTTAAACTCTATTGATAGGTTGGCTAATGTGAAATAACATTTTTGTCAAAACATAAAGATCTTTTTGCTTTAGCCTCACCCTCTATGTTTTTGTTTAAATACAGATACTGGTCCAGCGAAATGTCCAGGTATTTGACTAAATTTTTCATCTCTATTGCATGTTGGTGAGGCCCCATGAAAACGAATTTTCGCCAATTTTTTCTTGTATCCCAAGTAGCCCAGTACAACGGTATTCTAAACAGGATCATTTCACACTTCTGGATATTGACTTTGAGTTTCCAGTCGCTGCAGTAGCGTTGAACTTCATTGAAGTCTCGCAACTAGCTAAAATGTTGGACAGCTGAAGTGCATGAGGTTTAACTTTGAAGCTTGAATGACTGAAGAATGCTCGGCCACTGCTGCATGGATACGTGTCTTTGACTTTCGGAGCTCTCCCACTGATGTGGGTACGTGACAAACCTGAAGCGAGCACCTCGCTTCGATCAATAGGATTTACCTAGGTACTCTGTGCCCTTTGGTTTCGTTCATGCCCAATTGTGGTTTAGTTGGCTTGGTTTTGGTTGTCTAGCCTGTCCTACTATGGTTTGAGGTGAATGCCGCTTCAATTTCACTGTACTCTCCGTAAGATATAATGTCATCATCATCATCGGCACTACAACTGGGATCCGGTCTTGGCCTTATGTAGCAAGTCTTTCCACCGGTCCGGATTTCGATATATCCAAGGATAGTGTGGACAGGGTTAGTTCAAATATTCTCTTACTACTTGGGTGGAGGGATGGTGAAAAAGAAATCATACTAGGCCGGTAGGTTTTGAGTGCGGTAGTAAACGCAGATCACATCTTCCAGTTTAGTACTGCCAGGGTCTGAGCGTCCTGGTCTACGCCATCCCTCCATAGCAGACAAGGTCTGCCGCGCTGCCTCCTTCCATACATCGTGCCACAGAGGACTTTCCGGGCAGGCTTCTCTTCGCTCATTCGAGCTAGGTGTCTCGCCCACCGGAGTCTACCGAGCTTGATTTTGCTTACAACATTTGCTTCAAGGTAGATTGCGTACAAGTCATGGTTGTAGCGTCTCCGAATCGTCCTCCCCCACATACGGGGCCAACAATTCGCCTTAAGACCTTCCTCTCGAACGCGGCTAAGAGTTCAGAGTGCCTTTTATTGAGCACCCAGGTCTCGGATCGGGATGATAATGAAGAACGTGTGATTCGAACTGACGCTATGACAGTTAGAATCACCAAAAATTGAACCAAAGCGCACCCCATCAGGCCAACGCCGTGTGTGCGAATTCGATTTCTAAACTCACGTACATTCGACTGATGTGGATTTGTTATGTTATCGCTATGGTATACGGCTCTGACGCATTTTCTTATTCGATTTTCGTTCGGTGTTCTTCACTATTTGCTTGTGTATTGTGTGTGTATCTGTTACAAACGCCACAGGCTTTGTTGGATTTGATCAGCCGTTCGCGTATTTCTTCTTCCATATTGTTATCGGCTGATACTATTGACCCAAGGTAGTTAAAGGATTGCACTACTTCAAATTCGTGCTCCACTACCCTGATAGTTTGACCACCGTTAGGTCTTCTCTTCGCAGAAGTTGACACCATGAACTTAGTTTTCCCCCCCTTAATGTGCAGTCCCAGTTTTTGTGCCGCCTGCTCGATCTGGGTGAAGGAGTCCTGTACAACCGAATCGGATCTACCGATGATGTCGATGTCATCTGCGTAGGCAAGTATCTGGGTGAAATTGGTGACAATAGTCCGTCTATTTGTAATTCCAGAGTCGCGGATTGCTTTCTCCAACGCCAGGTTGAAGAGGAGGCAGGCCAGGCCGATCCCTTGCTGGAGTCCATTAAAGTTGTTTATTGGTTTGGACAGCAATCCCACTATTTTTACTTGACTAGTTACGTTGGTCATAGTCAACCTACAAAATCGTATACATTTGTTTTGAATGCCGAACTCTCCCATGAGATTATATAGTTCTAGCCTGGCTATGCTCTCCTAGGCGACTTTAAAGTCTATAAATAGATGATATAATGGAATCTTAAATCCCTGACATTTTTCCATTGCCTGCATAAGGGTGGATATCTGATCAATCGCTGATTTACCTGCGATGAAGCCACACTGATACTGACCAATGATGACTAGCGTATGGGGCTATCCGATCTTGTAGGATAGAGGAGAGTATCCTATAGGCGGTACTCAGCAATGTTATACCCCTATAGTTGCTGCACAGTGTGCTATCTTCCTTCTTATGTATGGTGCAAATTATTCCACGACGCCCATTTTCCAGCAACTCCTCTTGCTCCCATACGTGCACCACGATCTCATGAATTGCGTGATGTAACACTGTCCCTCCTTGTTTGATCAGGTCAGCTGGTATGCCATCAGCTCTGGGGGTTTTATTTGATTTAACCTGTCTTATAGCTTTTAATGTTTCCTCAATGCTTGGTGACGACAGCATTTGGTCTTTATCTTGCATTGGTGGAGCCTTCAATTCTTCTGTCAAGTGAGCATTTAGCAGTTCATTGAAATGCACTTCCCATCACTCCAGAATGCCTTCAGGATCGGTGATCAGATTACCCTCTTTATCCTTGCAGTAAGTGCAGCGTGGTGTGTACTGCATCATACTGCGGATTATTTGGTAGAACTTCCGCGCCTGGTGCGGACCTCGCTCTCTACTTTTTCCAATTTCTCAGACTAGATTTTTCCCAGGCACTTTTCTTTTGTCTGTGTAGTCTTTTTTCAGATCTTCTGAGCTCTTTGTATTTCTCTTCGCGTGCCCGGTATGCAGCATTCTTACGTTCAGCCGCTAGTTTGCACTCATCATCAAACCAGTCGCTCCGATCTCTAGGACTACTGCCTAAGAGGGAGTTGGCAGTACTAATGACAGTACTCTTAAGGCGTGTCCATTTCTCTTTTACGCCCGGCGTTCTGGCCCCAGGACTTATCTCCCTCCATCGAGCTCTTCGAGGGCGAGTCTTAACGCGTGACCAAAGGTGTTACACGGTGTTCTCAATGCGTAAGGCAGCCGTGTTGATTCGAACCTGATCCGCGGATGCAATACCTCTCCGTAAGGCAATCCGCGCTCGGAAAACTGTACCAAGAAGATAGTGATCCGAGTCGACGTTGGCATCTCGGTATATTCGTACCGTCATGAGACTCGAGGAGTGTCGGCGATCTATTAGCACGTGGTCAGTTTGGTTGCGAGTGGTTCCATCAAGTCATACCCAGGTAGCTCTGTGGATATGTTTACGCCGAAACCCGGTACTCGCACCTACCAAGTCCTTTGATGCTGCCAGTTCAATGACTCGTAGCATATTGTCATTAGTGTTCTCATGCAAACTATGGGAACCTGTGTAGTGCCTGAAAACCGGCTCCCGACCGATTTCGGCTTTCAAATCACCAAGAACGATTTTCACATCGTATCTTGGACAGGCATTGGGGGCTCGTTCGAGGTTCTCGTAGAATTCGTCTTTTCCTCGTCAGGGGACCCCTCTGTAGGTCCGTGAATGTATATCAGGCTAATGTTCTTAAACTTGCCTCGCACGCGAAGAATGCATAGCCTTTCGTTTATTGCATTAAAGCCGATAATGGCAGGCTTCAGTTTTTGGCTGACTAGAAAGCCTACCCCGAGCACGTGGTGTTTTGCATGACAGCTATAATAAATGTCGTACTCGTTTCTTTGATTAACACCACTCCCCGTCCATCTTATTTCTTGTAATGCTGTTATGTCAGCCTTATATTCGGACAGGGCATCGACTAGCTGCCGTGCAGCTCGAGCTCTGTATAGTGAGCGGACATTCCGTGAGAAAATTCTTAAATCGTTTAGCCATTTTCGTTTCCCTGGTCATCGTCGTGTATCCCGTCCATATCCGAGGGTTGTTAAATTTCCAAATAAATATCCAAGGATAGTGTGGACAGGGTTAGTTCAAATGTTCTCTTACTACTTGGGTGGAGGGATGGTGGAAAATAAATCATACTAGGCCGGTAGGTTTTGAGTGCGGTAGTAAACGCAGATCACATCTTTTCCGTCTGATAATCTGCGTCTTGGTCGGTATGTGTGTATGTTTTTTTGTTTATTAGACTTCTCTCGGGAGGGTCGAACCTAAAGCGCCGAGTGGGCCCCCCGAGATGCCATCAAATAACTGTTGCAGTTCTTTTTGAACAGTTGCAGGTTGTAACGCTCCGGGAACACAGCTTCCCCGCTCTGTAACGGAACGAGTTCTGATGCAGGGATGTTCGCGCCGTCGGGAGATAAACCATAAACGGGTGCGATCCATCGGATTGTCTTGTGGAGCGCATATAAGCCGAATTGCGTGGAACAATACCAAGAATCTCCGAAGAACAGCACCCGTGCCGTCTTGTACTGTGCATCCGTGTGTGTGGTGTATTAGCAGTAGACACTATGTGATGGGTCCAGGAATCTTCTATTATAGAGGGCAATGTTGTTGGGAAGGATGCTCTCTTCAGTTTTGTACTGAAGAAGAAATTGTGGTGGTCGTATCCGAGGAGATCGAACGAGAGAAGCGTCAAGAACGCAAGACTCCCATACAAGTAGGTTCTCGCTGTCCTAAATGCTTTCAAGGTATTTGTATTCCAATTGTAGCAAATACACGTAGATAGTGGTAATGGAGGCACTTTCGTATAGGTGAGAGTTGGGGTAATGGCGACCGTTAGGGCTTCTACAGTGGTTGGTGCATCTTCTGAGGAGTTTCCTTTTGAAAACTCGAAGTCCTTCCATTTGGGCCGAAGATATGCAGGACCATATGGGAAAGGCGTACGATAATTCAAATTGGAATAGCTGCTTATAGAAGAGAAATTTAACTTTGGTGTTAACTTTGTTGCTCCACTTCAAAATGTTGTGCAGTTGCTTAGACCGACCGAGGCCCCTTTGAAGAATGTGAGTCATATGTTTGATGAAATTCAATTTTTGGGGTATGAATGACCCCGTTTTCATATATACACCAGTTTCGACATATTGTTATTGAAGGTTTTGGGTACTGAATTCCTCTTCAGGAATCTAGGCTTAATTTTAGGAGTTGGAAGCGAACACGGGTCATTCGAAACCATACATTATATGTAGAGTCGAGCTACTAGAAAATTTTAAGTAAAATAAAGATATCTTAATACTTTTGGGTCAACGCACCAATCTTGCTTACCCAAGTTGATACTTAGAAAGAGCGATTTCTATTCAATTCTACTCTAATTTTCCAAGTCGCATTTTACTTAAATAGAAAAATAAATACTTAATCATCCCCATATCCGAAAAATGGCCATTTATGATTTACGAATTGGGATTATAAAATTGTAAGGCTTAATATTGGATGTAAATTTGTGTGGAATGTGGGCTAGCGTTTGGCAAGTACATCCACTTGCGGGCGTGTGTGTTGCATGTTGTGTGTGGAAATTGTACTGACGGAGATTGCTTGTGAATCATTCTTATATTAATAATGAATCCTTTTCTTTATTTTCCACAGAAAGAGACATAACGATACGACGACACGATCTATATCAATAATGCACGACTTATAATACGTACACCATAGTTATAACGGAAAAATGAAGATTAAAAATTTCACATACGCTACTGAAACGCACGAAGACGAACCTACGTACACTCGACATCTTACACCTGTTTTAACATAAAACAATTTCATCCTTCAATGTGCTTTTAAACATTTTAAAGTTATTTAATTAGTCAACTATATATAATATTGGAAATAAATTTTAAATATGGACTTTTTTATATTTGTTTTAATTAACCGATTTGCATCTACTGAAAACAGAAACTCCTGTTTCATGGAATTTCTTCTATTGGAAAAAAAATTCCAGGATCTAAATGGTTTTGTAAAATAGCTGCATGTTGCGGAACTTGCAATTAATTTCAGAATGTTTTGCGCGCTCTGAATTGCGAAAGCAATAGTAAGTTAACTTAACAGGGCGAACATTTTTTTAACATTTTCCCTAAGTTGTGACAGTCTGTCGCAATTTTACGGCAAAACCGGCCAGACCAGTGTCATAAAAAATTATAAAGACGACATTTAGAAGCATCAGGAGAGTCAAGGCCACCGCATTCAAAAAATACCTCGATAAATTGAAAGGTAATAAGAAATTAGTATCTGGAATACAGAAAACAGTATGTATATGATGTACATATATTATTTGTTAGAAATACTTCTCTCAGGAAAGTTGGGAGATGAACACTGGCTCAGCAAACCCCCACACCTTTCTACTAAAAGTCGTCTAAATATATTTGAAAAATAGTATCAAATTGGCAGTGTTAAAACCACCTAGCGTATCTTTAGCGGATTTTTGTTTAGTTTGTCCTAGTGTTCCGCCGAACACTGTTTGTAAGCAGGTGAGAATCGCACGGAGCGAACAGCACAATGAAACACGAAGATCGTTTTGCATTTAATCTCTTTATTTTTTTGATAACACTTATTGTTTATATGTTACGCAATATGATGACTTCGGGTAAGGTGAATGTCACAACAATGTTTTAATAAAAAACAGTAAGCCACACGATCTTCGTGTTTCATTGTGCTGTTCGCTCCGTGCGATTCTCACCTTCTTACAGACAGTGTTCGGCGGAACACTAGGACAAACTAAACAAAAATCCGCTAAAGTGGTGACCGCGACGCGAGTAAAAAGAACACGCACCAAATACAAAAAATGAACACGCGCGAAAATTAAAACGTGAACACTCGAGCGAAAACGGACAAACAATTCGAACAGTTTCCGAAACGCAACACTTAATCAGTGATATCACCAATTAAAACAAACAGTGAGTTCCAGTGAAGTGAAGCGCCTACAGAACCAGGACAAGGACCCATCACGACGCCCAACAGCAGACCGACAGGAAACCAGGAAAAAAAAAACCGCAAGTCCTTTAAAAATTGTTTTCTTTTCCTTTTTTTTTAAATATATTCTATTTTTCATTATAATTTTTTTTTCTCTTGTGAAAGCTCTTTCTGAGCCAAAAATGAAATTTATAAAGCTCCTTCTGAGCCAATACAAAACCTTGTAAATATAATCGGGGGAGTTCATGTTGAGCCACCGTACTTAGGAATACATTTAGTACTTATATAAGTAACGTGTCGGTAGCCCGAAAAATAGCGCTCAACATCATTTGTGAAATTTGTAAAGCTCCTTCTGAGCAAATACAATACGAAAACCTAAAAAGAGAAAGAATACAAGCGAAACAGCAACGAAATGAATCTACATTATATAATAACATAACAATGTGTAGATAGTAGAGATTATTACCAAAAGTACCTTCGAGACAGTACGGGTAAAATTAAATAATACAAAAATTCTTGGCCAATGTATGATTGCTTTTGTGTTGATAAGTTAGTAGTAAGTGAAACCGGATATATAAAATTAAACAAACAAAAAAGTGTATTAGGCTTGCACAACTTCACTCCAATAATTTTATTCTCTTATTGTGATAAATGCCAATTTAAAAAAAAAAAAAAAAAGCGGTATAATACGTAAAACTGTCACGAACAAAGGAATTGTAAAGCGCAGTTTTAGTCCGCAGTTCAATTGTTACTTTTTCTATTTTGAAAATTTATATCGATTTTTGTTACCGACATTATCGAGCAGACTCGGAAGCTTGACAGGAAAAGAATCAGATTTGACACATTCTTTCCATTTGTAGTATTATGCGCAAATAATTAAATAATAAACGTAGTACATTAACGAAGATTCCGGGACATTTTTGATGGAATACTTCTAAATAGAGCACACAATTAAGCCAACGAGGCAAAACCAGTTAAGAATTTCAAACAATATATAAAAAAATAAACAATTTTGTAAGCTCCCTCAGAGCAACGAAGGACACGCGCGAACCGACGACACACTTGACATGACTTTCTTGTAACGACCGCGAAATAAAGCGACATTGATCGCCGCAATAAAGGCAACGAAGAAACAGTTGCGCATCCGCGAAAAACCTCGATAGTTCTCACCTCCTCGTGCTTCTTGTCCTCCTCCGAACGGAAAAGTTTCTCTCTGTCCGCTCCCAGCACAGTCGAACATAACGTAGGATCCTCTGGTGTAGGCCCACCCTTTTACTATCTTTGGAAAATAGATAGAATCCTTTTGTGCTAGGCCCATCCCTGAAAATAAAATCTTTGGAATCAGCAGGTCGTTTTACCGCGTTCCACTCGAAAAACTTCTCGAAAAAAGTAAACGCGAACCTCTCGTTAACAAGCGATCCGCGCACCGAGCGACGGATTTACGACGCGAAATTTCAAAGTAGATGCCAATCACGGGGTCGCAATCTTCGGTCGAAACAGCGACAATGGCAACTAACAGGGACACTTCCCCGACTGCATCTCAACCAACTCCCTTACGGGAAGCCGACATACACTCCTATACGGACCAACGTCCACGAAGGCCGAACGTAATATTACCGGACTTCACGTCCGACGACCCAGAGTACTGGTTCGGTTACGCCGAAAAAGCTTTCAGAGTGGAAGGAATCACCGACGAGGAAGTGAAATTCCTCGTGGTAACACGGGTACAAGACCCAAAATTGCTTCCATATGCGGAATGCTTAATAAAAACCCCATCTCCGCAACCGTACACGACGTTTAAAGAGATGGTGACTAACGCCTATAGCGAAACGCCGCAAAATCGCTTGCGACGTTTATTACGGTCGACCGACACCTCTGGGATGCGACCATCTCAGCGCGCCGCCTATTTCCGTGCGCTGGCCGGCACGGACATGTCCGAAACAGCCTTAACGGCTATATTTAGAGAATCTTTGCCGGAATACGTTCAGGCAATCGTCGCGCCCCTAGCCGAATCTGGTCTCGATGAGCTAGCGCGACACGCCGAGGCAGTCATGACCACGGACAGATCCCGAACGGATCTTCAATTTCTTCCGGCAACGAACCCCGCGCAAAATCCACCGCTGCCACAACCACGAACCTCCACGGTAACGTGCACTCATGCACCACAGATGAGCAATGAGATAGAACGCTTAGGCAGGCAGGTCCAGCAGTTGCAAGCGCAACTGAACAACCTCAGCGTGGGGAACAATTCATGGCCTGGCCGTGACAGATCACGGCGACGAAGCAGGTCGCGCGAAAACTTTAGACGCGGGCGTGGCAGATCGCGCACGCCAACCAACGAAAACACCTTGGGCAGGTGTTACTTTCACCATCGTTTCGGGGCACAAGCCCAGAAGTGCAGGCAGCCCTGCAACTGGGCACATGTGCCAGCAATACAGGCTAGTTCTTTAAACTAGAACTGCCGACCGTAGAAAAAGCGCAAACGGCCGGCAACCCACAATTAAGTCGCTTGTCAATTTACGACGTGAAGTTAAATATGGACTTCATTATTGACACAGATGCGGATATTTCCGTTCTTCCGCGCTCATACGCACCTGCAAATCGGTTGCCGGGTAAATTGAGATTGTTCGCCGCGAACAATAGTCTAATTCTGATCGTCACCGGGACGAGAAGGATAGATCGAATATCCGTACAATGAGGAGACCAGAGAACCCCGCCGAGGTGGTTTATCCGCGCCAAGAATCCTTGATACTTCTCGTGTCATTAAAAGTAAAAATGTGTCATATTAAGTGTGAGTCGATTTGTTTTCGCCTACAATATGTTTATTTAGATAGGATAAGAACGTTCTTTTCGGTAACTTACTCGGCACTTATTTCGTAAGAAAAGCAGCGAAAATTATAATTCCAAATAATAATAGACAACTACGATTAAAATAAAAATTAAAAACAAATTTGTTGGTGTTTCATTTGTAACCGCGTTCTCTCTGTGTATGTATGTTTTCTCTGCGGCAAGCAGTGTTCGGCGGAACACTTGAACAACGTATAAAAACGCCAAATATCCAATAAAGGATGTTATTGGTTGAGTCATTTGGAGCAGGGATTATATGGAGCTTCGTAATTGTAACCGAAACTATGGCATATCCGAAATAAAATTCTATCCGTAAGCGTAAACGAATCTGATATAAAAGTTTCGAATAATTTCGGATACGGATGTGGAATCTAAAAGAGAGACGTTATGACCGGTTTTTGTTCTTGCCCGGCCGACCCGACAAACCAGCCGTGCGAGTTATGACTTCAACCGGACACCCCTTCTACCCTATCAAGCTACACTCCAGCTACCACCAGTTCCACGATTACCCAATCTTCAAACGGCGTCCATCTCAAACTCAGATATCTTAAGGGCGACTAGGTATGTGCTGTGGGTAGGTTTAAGTAGGTGTCTAGTACGACACGGATTCACTTAACCTTCCACCGTCTGCCGCGAAAAGTGATTGACCACCAAAAGACAAAACGAATAAAAACATGCAGGTAGTTCTGTGGGTTGTTTTTATGATGACATCCGCAAGGATGCGAGTTGATAAAAACTCCACCGACGAAAAGACAAATCACAAACACCAACAATGAGTTAAACACCAAAATTGTCTAAAACAAACAACGAACACAAGCACCAAGACAAACAGGAACAATTAAGACGCTTTGAGGTGTCTGTGGTGTTTTCACTTTTATTGTTAACATTTATTTTAAGCTATTCGGATCTAACACTGGTTTCCACTCAGGAATACACCTAGTTTCATTCACAATTACGGATAATAGGCTTAATGTTCAATTCACACATTTACAGTATATTACTTAATCTGCGTTTACGTTGTGTTTCCGCGTTTATTAATTTATTGGGCACGAGCACCAAGAATACAAACGAATTGGTAATGTTTACACCCGAATTGAAAGAGAATCTGGTACGATCTTACGCAGAGAAACTGACTGAGTGCACTCCAACTTGTATATACCTCTGGGATATGGCTTGTTTTTAACACAAGGGAAAAACTGACTTCGCCAACACAACACCGGAACGTGTATCTACTTGAGCGTTTCGAATCTGACTCCCTGAAGGATGAAACTTGACTCTGGTGATTGCGATGAGTTTCCACCGCACACCATCGCAAGAGAAACATCCCTTCCGTCAAGCAGTGACCGATGGGAGCCGATCAGCGTCCCATTGGAAAGTTCATGCACAAGATCGTTTCTATTGGAACGAATGTCTTCCTATTGGAAGGAAGGACAAACGAACGCGCATTGAAAAAAGAATAGAAGGGATATATGCAGCTGTTCAAACATTAGCATTGGTAGCCCTAACATTTCTATCATAACAATAGAGGGTATATTGAATACCGAAATGGGATCCAATGCATAAGCGCTAAAAATGCGGCTTTGTTTGAACAAGCCAATGAAAATACATTAGGGTTGCCTATGCAGTGGTGATCCGAGATAATTGGATGCAGTTGCATAGGCATCGATTTGCATGATGTGATCGTGGGATCGGTGATTGCTTGAGAAAAGCAAACACAGAAGGATTTCTGTGAGCATGATTGCCATGAATGTCGATAAGGGGACTGTGGAAGTTCTCTCAATGGTTGGCAATGGGCATGGGTGCCGATCAGGGGACACGAATATGTTTTGCTTGCCACGGCAAGGTAGTAATCTTTGCCGTGGGTTTATGTTTTCAGGTGTGGCCGCTCGAAGTGGCTTGGAACGGCCCTTAAAAAGGCAAGCTGCCTATGGGGTATTTATGTCGGTTATCCGTAGGGATAACCGAATGAATTTCAGCAAATTGGTTGGCAGTTAATGCCATAGCAAGATTGTGTAATCTTGCCGCAAATTCAACTTTCAGGTAAGCTGTATTTGCTGATAATGGTGGGGTTCGAGTGATGCATGGCTTTCGGCCCCTGAAGAGCCCCACAGTTTAATTTAAATTGTTCGCCGAGGAGGAATAAACAAGTAAAGACGCTGAGTTAGAACAAAACACAGATCACCAGTGAAAGTCAATGAATGAAACAAGTGATTGGTTTTAGTTGTATAACATCCTTTTTATTCACAGTTTCACATTACACCGTATCTTTTTCAATTAATAACAAACTCGATGGAGTTACAGCATAAGTTAGTTCCACATTAACAGTGTCCCTTTCAATTGATGACAAGTATGTTGCTATATTCAATGACTCGCGCAAAATCTTACACGTACAAGACAAAACCGACAACTTGGGCTCAACTCCGTATATCCATTAACCGACTCTCCGGTGACGCGTATAGTGGGTATGAATACTTAAGGCGATGAAATCTGACTCTTCTAGTGTCTGTTGCCGTCAACATCCACTAGCCGCGATGGTGATGGATTTCCATCGATCTGGGAGTAGCCAATCGGATCTTTTCCTTGGTGATAACCAATGAGCGATCGAATTGGAGTTTTTGATAGAAGCATTTCCTCTGTGGCCGTACAGGCCTGGATGAAAATCTACTCATTGGAAGCCACGACAACGCAGATGCGAAGGGTGCACAAAAGAAAATCCAAATACCCGATCAAATAGATGATCGAATATGGAGGCTGGCTGCCCTGCCATCATAAACGATAGGGAATAAGTTTTTCTGTTGATGTTATCTCAACAGAACTTCGCTTACGATGGTAAAGGCTAGAATGCATGGGTGCATATTTGCTTTAGGAAAAACGTACTGTGGGACACGATCATTGGTATGATTGTTTGAGTAACAATCATGATCGTACCCAATCCAATGGATGCTTATTGCTTATACCAGCGGTAAGGGCTAGCGTGGAGATTGTTTAGCTTAGGGAACGATACGTGGGACATGATCATTGGAATGATTGTTTAAATAACAATCATATCGTGTCCAACTCGATGATCAATAATCGGCATAGGCGATCGATCGTCGGAAAAATCGACTGCAGCTGTGTAAACAAGTACGTTGCCCGACGTGTTTTCTTGGATCAACGGATTGTTTGAACAAGAACACGCTGAAAGATTGGCGTGTGTTTATCAATCATGATTGCAGACGAGCTGAGCCGATCGGGTTGGTATATGGTTCATGTACTATGAACGGAATGATTTAGTTGATATGCATGCTTTGCTGAGGGTTTACTTTCCAGGTGAAAGGTAATGAAGGGTAGCTTACGCTGCTCGAATGCAGGTAAGTGAAATGGATTTGTTGAGTGAGGGGAAGGCAAGTTGATTTAAAGGAAATGGGTGGTTCTTTGGGAATGCTTTAAAGATACCCCCACATTGCTTAGAGCAACTATAATATCATGGTGTGAAATGCTGGAGTAATGTAAAGTAAACACAGCTACTGTCTAAGGATCTGAAAACCATGCACGTTTGCAGTAGCGGAATGTCATGAATTCTGTCTATAGGAAACTAAAACCACTGATTATGTAAACTACTGATTACCACGTAAACAACCAAGTTTGTTGTGTGAGAACGAATTTGGACATCGACCAGGACCAGAATAGGGGCGGTTGCGAGAGTGTATCGTTCAGCCTACGTTGCTTGTTTCGGCTTCTTTAATTTAAAATGAGTTGTCGATCATAACGCAAGGCGTTGCATTGGAAATATTTTTGAACCAGAGTTATAGATATAACTTGCGCATACCTTGCATTGTTTATTATTTCTATTGCTTAGTAACAGCCAGTCAGTCACTTACTCTTGTCGGATTACTTTTACAATTTAACATCTACTTACATAAGACCTTGAACACCCTGAATTGGAAATAGAAAGATAAACAATCAGATCTTGTCCCTATATTAAATATGTTAGTGTTATACTCGACAACAGGTTGACCTTTATGGAACACCTGAAAAAGACGAGTGAACAAACGGCAAAAGTATGCAAAGTTTTGGCGAGACTGCTACCCAATGTTGGTGGACAACGGCCTCACATAAGGAAACTGATAACCAGTGTCAACACCTTCATTATAATGTTTCCAGCTCACATTGACAGGACCCGCACAGTAAACGTAAACTCTGCTGTGAATTCCGAACGGTATCCGAAGATGCCATAAATGTCTTGGCCGGGAGGAAACCACTTGACATTACAGCTAAAGAAAACGCTGCATTGCATGAGGTCTCACAAGAGAATCACCGGCGAATGCGGTCACAATTAGAGCTCTCAAGTTTAATAGAATGGCAATGAAGGTGGGATTCTTCCACCAAAGGAAGATGGACTCACACTATGATAGGTGAAATAGAAATTTTGGAGAGACATGACACGTACCGTTACTCCGATAGGAGTAATAGAATACATGCTAAGTTACAAACAGGCATGTTCCGTAGGAAATGATATTCTATCTAATATGATGTAGCAGTTGTGAGGTGACGAGCGGACTAACAGGTAAACTCCATCCCGCCCCGCTATGGAATATCTAAAAGAAAGCTCCACGGCGATCAACGGGAATATGTGCGTGGTGGGAGGTAGTTTTAATCGGTAAAAATCCGGCAAGCCTCTGGATCGGTCCAAAAGTATCTTGAAGAT
The DNA here is from genome assembly GCA_963931805.1 of Microdon myrmicae. Lineage (NCBI taxonomy): Eukaryota > Metazoa > Arthropoda > Insecta > Diptera > Syrphidae > Microdon > Microdon myrmicae. The sequence continues at coordinate 169,616,398 of OZ007498.1, read as the reverse complement.
TTCCACCTTCCTACTGAAACCAAAAAACAAAAAATGTGTTTACATAAAATAAAAAGGGTTGTGTGAATTGTTTATATCTGGACAAAATGCGTACTAATTCTAGTTTAATTTGGACTTTTTTTGATCAAGTGAATGCAGATTCCGCAAATTGCAAGCAGTGGGGTAAAAAGTTTTCATGGAAAGGTGGAGGCACTGCTTCGCTGAAACTTAATCGTAAATCAAAACCCAGTGCATTGTACACAAAAGTGTATTGCAATATTAAATCCATTTGAAGAAATTACAAAGCAGTTAAGTAGTGCTACTGCAAGAATTTCATCGGTCATGCCATTAACCTATACACTTAAAAACACATTAGAATCGGAGAAGAGTAGAGAAGATACTTCCGAGAACTTTAAATTAATGATTACGAAAATGATCCAGGACATCACTGTCAGATTTCAGAACATTCCAGATAATAAAATTTATACAATAGCTACCTATCCAGATCCGCGGTACAAGCTCAAGTTTTTCGGTGAAATTGTGAAGGAGAACAGATACAGTCAGAGATTCTGGGGATAATTGGCTGTTCAAAAACTTCTCATGAGGAAGGTCCTTCTTCAACTAAGAGATCAGGGGATGAGCTTCCAACAATAAATTCCAGCAACCATTAGATTATGGGGATGAAGAATACAATCAATTCGATGTTGAAAACCATTACTAAATGAATAATACAATAAAGAGAAAAGGTTAACACTGTTACGGACCGACATTGATTCCAGGTCCCCCCAGAATCCACTAATCTCCCTTTGATTCTCCTCTTTACCTGTAAAAGGAAAATAACGCGCCAAGTAGCTAATTTGCATAAACTACTTTATGCAAATTCTACTTGGCGGAGAAAAAAATAATAAAATAAAACATAATACACCGGAAATAAATTCGCAAAATTGACAATTCGCCGTAAACTTCAAAACTCGAACGATATAATAACGAAAAATATACAAACGAGATTTTAAAAAGGAACTTGCGAACTGGACGAATATTTCTTGGTATAAAATAAAATATTCAATACAGCAACAAGCCTTACCTTGGAAAACAAGAGGATGAGCAACAAGCATTACCTTGGAGAACAAGAGGATGAGTAAGAAATACACATAAATCACAAATATTTATATCTCAATTTGGCAATTAGTTGATAATGAGCACATAAAATCATATGATATTTGCATATCAAGGAATACAATTATATAATTAAGAATCAAAACTAAAAACCAAATATCGACGGAACAGCGATTGGAGCAAGCTGAACAGGGGAGCACGACGCTCAACGCCCCCTGCAACCTGTCGCGGACAAACAACAGCTGCAGCGAGCGCTCAACTTAATCACAGTAAGTCCCCTTCTTACCCTTATTATATTATAATATTGTTATACTAAAAACATAACAAATTGGCGCAGCCGGTAACCACCAGCTGGAATTTATATCGAAGCCGTCGGGGATATAAATCCAGTGGTGGAAGAGCCCCGAGGCTCTATCGTCCCTACGCCGAGTAGCAGAACTAGCGGCTAGGTTAAAAAAAAAAAAACAATCCGAAATAACAAAAAAATAAATAACATAAATAAAAATATAAATTCTCCTTTTCTCGGGTTTATTTTCCAATTACAGGAAAGAGGACGAAATCAACGTTGGGAAGAAAAATTGGAGATAGCTTAACAAAAAATTTTTCCACTGTTTTAGTGTTCTCTTTTCAGATTTTTGTCATCTTCTTTGTTTTATTATATAGATTGGGTCTAGTCTCTCATCGTTGGGTCGTTCAAATTTGTTCTTACCTATCATCGTTGGGAAGTTTATTTAAATAGATTTAATCCCTCATCGTTGGATTATTGTTCCACTATCGTGTTTTCGTTCGCTACGGGAAAAAGCGAACTGCGGTCAGAATAATCCGGGTAGCCCTCCATACGAAATTAATTAAGCGCGCGTTAGCATTACCGTTAATGCAGACGAGGAGCCACACAAGGCAGCTATCCGCGGAAATTATATCGGTAGAACCCGTCGCCGTTATGTTGGGTACGGAAAAAATTCTGGACCTAGTCCAAGCAAACGTGGAGGTATATAGTGGCCAGAAAGGGCCTAACGCAGCGAGGGAACTACATGGTTTCCTCGAAAGCTGTGACAGGACACTGGACTGTTTATCGGTGGAGGAGGAAAAAATGTTCCTGCTGTGGTTACCCATGAGACTAACTGGGAAAGCTCGCCGCATGTTCAAAGAACAACTCCCGACGACTTTCAAAGCGTTTGAACAGCGACTCCGAAAAACAATCTTACCACACGTGTCATACGAAGAGTTACATTCGAAACTCTCTCGTATACGACAATCCCGCGAAGAGGATATCGCCGAATTTACCCACCGCATAACGCAAGCAGTAAAGGACTGCAACGAAGCGGCAACACGTAAGTATGGAACTACGAATAACTTAGGGTTCATATTCCAGAACGAAAGATTGGCTAAATCAGTTCTGATGGTAGGAATCAGAAACGACCAACTGAGACATCTGATAGTAAAATCAGAAAAAGGCCCTTTGGATGAGATTATTACTAGGATTCTCGAGTTAGAGAAAACCGAGAATGAGATGAGGAGCGAAAGTGGATGTTATGAAATACCAACGAGGTATCATGACCAGTCACCTTCACCTGAAAGGAACGACGAATACCATGCTCCCAACTCATCAAATAGGCAACCAATGCTTAAGAATAATCCATTCTACTATTGGGAGGAGGAACAAGATCCCCCAGAGGAAAGAAATAGGGTTTTAGATAGGACCTACGGGGATACTCGACCAAACCCCCAGGAATCGAGACAAAGGCAGAATAAGCCTAGACACGATGCGTCTCGGGTAGTAGAGAATAGGAACTCTAACAATAGATTCCAAGAACAATCTCACCCCGTTACACGCCCACAAACGGGAAAAAGCCCGTTTAGGTCGGATACACCACCACACATTTCTAGAAGACCAACCGGGTCTAGGCCAAAGAAGCCCGAGGCACCACGACACCTTCAAAGAGGCGGAGGTGATTATCTTAGTGACTCCTCTAGTCAAGGTAGGGACAAGCGTACACCAAATCCATGGGTAGCACGCATGACTTGCAGCTTCTGCAATAGAAAAGGGCATGTATACGATGAATGCCTTCGACGCCGGAACACACCAAAGTGTACAAAGTGTGATCGATATGGGCACGATGCCCAGGATTGTCAGACACTTAATACACAAAGGAAGGCGGAGAATCCTGAACCTACACAAATAAGGTCACAGAACCAAAGGAAGTCACCGGTGAATACCTCAAACCAACAGGAACGACCATCCACATCGAAACAAGCAACTACATCGAATCGTAGAGTGTACAGCATTCGATGTTGTTGTGAGTTTTGTGGCCGAAAGGGTCACACGGGGGACGAGTGCCATATCAAGGCAAAATGGATAAAACCACGAAAGCCAACAGAGACACCCAATGTGGTTAAGTCTGTACGTAGTGACCACACCCCAAAGACCTGCACGGTCAATACGGAATGGCACACAGTCCAAAAAGGAAAAAAGTCAAAGGACAGCAAACAGCCATGCGACAAAGGCGGTAAACAGACTCGAGCCAAGAGTAGTATTAGTACGAGCAGTACTGAACACTCCGAGGCTCGAAAAATAAAACAACGCCAACACCGATTACAATGCCATCGACCCGAATCGAACCGTAACCAGTCGAATTCAACCGCTACGGACGCGTCAGAGACGCCAAAAAGGGACATAGGCAATAAAAGAACGGGGAATGGTGCACATTTTGTAAGCGACACAACCACATGGCGACAGTGTGTCGACTAAAAGCAAAATGGGAGAAGTCGGAAAACTCCCAGAGGTCGGGCCGGAATTCCCCAACCCGACCGAATTAAAGCCGCCAAATAAAGAAAACTGTCCTCAACCACCAACAAAAGTTCCAATAGTCCAGCTCCCATTAGACATAGGATGTAGAAACACTACATGTCTAATAGTGGACACAGGTGCGGAGATGAGCCTTCTTAAACTGAAGGCACTCCAAAATGGAACAACACTGGATACAAAAAAGGCCACTACTCTCCAAACGCTTTTTGGAAAGGGAAAGTCTAGGGGTTTTTGTAAGGGAATATTCAAACTACCCCAACCAATCTCCTGTAACTTTCAGGTAATGGACTCCCTACCGGGATTGTCAGAAGATGGGTTATTAGGAAACGACTTCCTAGCTAGGAATTGTAAAGTCAACGGACACGGGAATTGTTTTGAATTCTCCCAAAACAATGTAAATCCGGTAAGTTTTTCCGTTGAATTTACAAAAGGTAGGAAGCGGACGCCAAGACATAAGGCAACCAGTTGGGAATCCGAGCCAAGGGGATCCATAGAGATCCAGACCGCGGTCGGAAATACACCGGATACCCTACCCAAACAGGGGAAAGGGGGCGAGATTTTGTCAGGCTCCAAGCATTCCAACCCCACATTAATAGCTGACAAACCAAAGAAAGCTAACAAAGAAGCAACAGTGGTGAAACAATCACTGCTAAATGCTTCGGAGGTAGAAATTTTTCTGGACAAACCGGCAATAATACCGGCACGTTCACGAAAAATGCTGAGACTTCCCATAGAAATTCGAGAAGAGGTAGTGCTAGTACCTAAACAAATGCAATCAGGGATTTTCATATCCAACTGTATTGTAGGGAAAGCGAAGAGTGCCCATGTAGAGGTACTCAATATCGCAAACTACCTCCAAACCATAGACCGAATCATGGTGGAGTTACATCCAATGAAGGACTTTTCCACCTTTAAGCTGAAAAATGAGGACAACCGTTCTACGGAATACAATGCGGATAAAAAACTTTCGGAGGGAGACAACCTCCAGTATATTCGACATTTATTCTCACAGGAGGAATTACTAAAAGATCCAAGGTTGACACAATTACACGAGGAACTCCACTTAGGTAAAAACCTAAGTCCTCAAGAATGTCAATCCATAGTGGAAATATGTGAGGAGTTTAACGATATTTTCCACCTTAAAGGTGATCTCCTAACATATACCAGTGCAATAACGCATGAGATACCGGTGATACAGGATCAAGCACCGATAAATCAAAGAATGTACCGTCTGCCTGAGTGCAAGAAAGAGGTGATCAACGAGTAAGTACGGGAGATGCTGGAGAATGACATCATTCAACCAAGCAAAAGTCCGTGGAACTCACCACTCTTGGTAGTTCCTAAGAAAGCGGGCCCCGATGGAAAAACCCGATGGAGAGTTGTGGTCGATTTCAGAAAACTGAACGACAAAACCATCGGTGATGCGTACCCTCTCCCTCGAATAGAGGACATTTTAGACCAGCTCGGTCACTCACGCTATTTTTCCACGCTCGATTTAGCCAGCGGCTACCACCAAGTCTTAGTAGATCCGAAGGATCAAAATAAGACAGCGTTCAGCACAAATTACGGGCACTATGAGTTCAAACGTATGCCATTTGGGCTGAAGGGAGCACCAGCTACGTTTCAGAGACTCATGAACCATGTCCTAACCGGGTTGCAAGGAATCGAATGCTTTGTTTATCTGGATGACGTGGTCATATATGGAAAAGACCTAGAACACCATAATGACAAACTCCGGAAGGTATTCGATCAAATTAGATACCACAACCTCAAATTGCAACCAGAGAAATGCAAGTTCCTCCAGAAGGAAGTAGTATATCTGGGACATGTTTGTTTCGAACAGCTAGTGTCAGGGATTTCCCCATTCCCAAAACGGTAAAGCACGTCCAATCGTTTCTAGGCTTGGCGAATTACTATCGAAAATTTGTTCAAAATTTTTCGAAGATAGTACGCCCCTTAACAAATTTGTTAAGGAAGGACGTCACTGGGCGCCGTACTGTCGCAAGGCGAAATCGGTAAGGACCAGCCAGTCGCATATGCCAGTCGAACCTTGAATAAGGCGGAAAAGAACTACTCTACAATAGAAAAAGAGTTACTAGCCATTGTTTGGGCGACTAAGAATTTCCGTTGTTATTTACAAGGGAGAAAATTTAATATATACACGGACCACAAACCGTTAATGGGAGTATTCAACGTGAAAATCCCCACGTCACGTTTACTAAGGTTCAATCGCAAACTACTGGAGTACGACTACCAAATCGAATATAAACCCGGTAAATAAAACACTAATGCGGATACCTTGAATTGTATCCCACAAATTTGTGATGAGACTCCCACACTACCAAGGTGCAATGTACTAACACGCGCCCAAACTAAAAAATTAAGGGCAAGCGAAGGAACTCAGGATAGTCCAAATGACGATAAGTCCTCTCTTAACGAGGATCCCATTCCGGCCTGCACGGAAAAAGGAATGGAGATAACCAATCCTGAAGACATTCAGTTCCTACTCCGGGAATACCATGATCCTCCTTTGGGCGGACACCAAGGAGTGAGTAAAACGTACCACAAAATACGTAGAAATTTTTGGTGGAAGAACATGATGCGCGACATTAAACAATACATCAAAGTATGTAAAACATGTCAAACCATGAAATCTTCACCGAACATACGTATGCCCATGGTAATAACCGACATTGCAAAGAGGCCTTTCGACAAAGTATACTTAGATATAGTAGGTCCTCTTGACTCATCGCACTCCAACCGGCAATCAATATATACTTACATTCCAAGACAACTTGTCGAAGTATATAGATTGCTACGCTCTCGCAGATGCGGTGGCAGAAACGGTGGCCACAGTCTTTTTCGACCAAATAATTGCTCGGTATGGTGTTCCGAAGCAACTGGTCACCGATCAGGGAAGCAATTTCCTAAGCAGTTTGTTTAAAAGCGTGTGCAAACTGCTCCATATTAAAAAACTACAAACCTCAGCGTACCACCCCCAATCGAATGGAGCCTTAGAAAGAGCCCATCGTCCACTCGTAGATTACCTGCGAAGCATTGTGGATGGGAATTCCCAATCATGAGACCAGTACCTGAGAACGGCAACATTCGTATACAACACCAATGTACACGAAGGTACTAAGCTTACGCCAATGGACTGTCTATTTGGGTTTACCCCGGAGGTACCGACGAGCATAAAGCAACCTCCGGAACCGGTATACAACCACGACAGTTACCATAAGCTTGTTGTATTCCAGAATACTACCCTTATTCGCTTTAACACTAACTCATGTCCTTTCAAACACAACCCTTAAAAACACAACCCTTAAAACTACATCCTCACATATCCTACATTCTCAGTTAATACAATTCATAAATAAACAGACAAAATATTCTATATCCAGTCACTTACAGCACATTTCATAAATAAACAGACACTATATTCTATATCCAGTCACTTACAGCACATTTCATAAATATGCCCCTTTCATAACAAGCACATTTTTCATTTCAAAACATGGCCACTTTGATTTTCGTTCAAAGTTTATTCAAAATTCTAAGTCACAGAGACTTCTAGATTGTTTTGTTCAGTTTATACGCCACAGTCAGTTAGAACAAAATGTTCTATATAAACAAGTAAATTTATATGAAAAAATGAGAAAGAAGAGAGCTCAGCTTGAGATAGCTGAGTTCAATAAAAAATAAATAAAACAAATAATTATTTGAAAAGAAAACTTTAATTATTAATAACCCCTTAATTTAATAACCTCCTCGCTCTTCCCTCGAAAGAGGAAGCACGGCATTGGAGCCGTAACACTGGTGGCAGCGGTGGGATCCACGAAGACTGGTGGACTCCCCGAAGGACGACTCTATCCTCGAAGGAAGACCAATCCTCGAAGGAAGACCACTCCTCGAAGGAAGACCGATCCACGAAGACTGGTGGACTCCCCGAAGGATGACTCTATCCTCGAAGAAAGACTTAATCCTCGAAGGACGACTAAATTCTCGAAGGAAGGCCAATCCCCGAAGGACGACTTAATCCTCGAAGGAAGACCAATCCCCGAAGGACGACTTAATCCTCGAAGGAGGACTCGATCCCAGAGGAAGATTAGTGCAAGATAAAACCCTAAAGAGGGAAGGAAGGTCTGCCGATGAGTTCCAGAGGAAATCTAAATTAACCTCAGTGGCAGCAGAAAAAAAAAAAAACACAAGAAGACAACACAAGAAAAAAAAAAAGGAGAACAAAACATCAATCAACATATATTAGTAGTAAGAATCGTTAGCGAAATATCAATTTTTCTGTTCATTTTTCCGTAGGAATATTTTTACCTTGGAACTTTTAACTTTTACTTTTTACTAACAATTTTGTCCGATAGAAATTATTTCGAATATTCTCTTTCCAGTATTTCGACGACATTTCCGTTTTGTCTTTTTCGCCGAATTTTCTTTCTCTACAGCTTTGAGACCAAATTAACTTTCTTTTTATATATATTGAATAACTAAAAGAAAGGCCATTTTTATATACCGTATTTTTAAGAAGTGATTTTGCCATACATTGATTTCAGAGTTTTCAAGATTACGAGTCCGTATTACACGAGACAGGCGGCTAGACAGGGGGAAGAACAAATCCACTCTCTACAAATACACCATAACCCCCCTGAAATGGCTCTTTCTGTCAGAATTTCTGATGTTTTCAGAATCGTCCCTACCTTTGACGGAAAACCCTGCGACCTAGATAAATTTATTTCCGGGGGAGACGTTTTATTTAGATCTATAAAAAGGGCAGACCCGGAGATATATGAAACATTTTTGGAGCTAGTCAAAAATAGACTAGAGGGTCCTGCCTATGATCTAATTAGGTATAGCACAATTGGTAAATGGGAGGATTTAAAGGATAAACTTGAATCAGAATATAAAGAGGAGCAATCTCGGTCAACGGCACACAATGAGTTGATATCCCTGAAACAAAACTTCAAAGAAACCGTTCGGGAATACGGAGATAGAGTTGCGAATGCTCTGAGGACGCTGAACTCTGCTACGTGCGAAATAACAGCAGACGCGGTGGTTAGAGAATTCTTGATAGAAGAAAACTCAAAATTGGCAGTGCAAATATTTGAAGATGGTCTCAAGAATGAACAACTGAAAATCCTAGCCAAAGTCCATGGGGGAAGTAGTTTAAAACAGTCTATTGCACATGTAGTATCACATGCTGCTCGAATGGACAACTCTCCCAGGCCATATAACTATAATGACAGATTTAATCGAATAGTCTGCCAAACCTGCGGTAAGCCAGGTCATTCTCAGGACACTTGTTATCGGAACATGCAGTCCAACAATTTTCCGAATAGACAACCAATTAAAAGAGAATATAACATTATATGCAATTTCTGTGGACGGAATAATCACACAGAGAACGAGTGTAGATACAAGATATCTAGGAATGGACCATCCTTAACAAATTACCAACAAGGTACAACAACGCGTAATCCATTCCGAAATAATCCTGCAAACACCGAAAATCTTTTTAGTGAATATCCTAGAATCACCAATAGACAAAACGATAGGCAAAATGTTCACTTTTCTCGGGTGCAAGAGTCGGAAAACGAGGCCTGACGCCAACCCAATTTTGTGGAAGACAGACAAAATTTTTCTATTTATAACATTAGATCTTTGGCAATAGATAACGACAATTTTAATGAAGCTCCTAACCAAATAACTAAAGCGATACAGATAAACGAAGAGAAAACAAGCACTAATATAAATATTCCGATTCATACTCCAATTTTGGAAAATAATTCAGCAACACAGACTGAAAATTCGAAATTTTCAGCAGTAGTAAAGACTGAAATCCCTAATATTTCGGATATCCCTATTGACCACACAGACACTTCAGCAACCAAGACTGAAAGCTCAGCAATATTAAAGACTGAAAATTCAGAACTTGCAGAAAATACACAAACAAAAATCCCTCACATTTCGGCTATCCCTATAGACAACCCCGACACTTCAGCAACAAAGACTGAAAATTCAGCAGTGGTAAAGACTGAAGATCCAAAAGGCGCAATAAAACTCGAAACCCAGGTCAGTTCAGTAGTTAACACTGAAGAACACCATGTTTCAGCAGCAAAGTCTGAAGGATTGAAGGTTTCTACAGCAGATATAACTGAAGAAATAGTTCAAACAGCAAATAAGACTGGGAACCAAGATGTTCTAACAGCAAATAAGTCTGAAGAACTATACGAATCAGTAAATGAGACTGAGAAACTAAACGATCCATCAGCAATGAGTAAGACTGAAAAGGTAAACGTTCCGACAGAAGTTAAAGCTATAGAAAATGATGACATTGAGCCGAAAACACTAAACATTTTAAATAACGATACTGAACAGCAACACGAAGTAATGAAAATTGAAAATAATAATTCAATTAAAGAAGTTAAAGCTATAGAAAATGATGACAATGAGCCGAAAACACTAAACATTTTAAATAACGATACTAAACACCAACACGAAGTTATGAAAATTGAAAATAATAATTCAATTAAAATAGGTATTGAAAAGAAAAACCATATAAATACCTTACAAATTAAATTTTACAACAATAAACATGTATTCGAACACAAAATAAGAAAAAGTAAAAAGGTACACAGTCATTTAGGACAACTGAGATCATTTCTTAAGAAAATGTTTGGTATTATGCAATTCTATGCAGTCATCATAATAATAGGCCCAAAAAAGTTTTGGAAAATTTTCCATAAATTTAAGGAAAAGATAGACACTTAACAAATGGCCTTTGTTTTTATTCAATATATAAAACAATTGTAAGAAATGACGGAAACGGAAAAAAAAAAAAGAAAAGGTAAAAAAGGGGAAGAAAGAAAGAAAATTTTAGAAAAAAAAAATTTTATTATATACTGGGATATAATACATTTTAAAATATATATTGGGATATAATTCGAACGAAAAAGAGAATTTTGAGAAATAATATTAATTATATATATAGAAAAAAAAAAAGTTGTTGGATAATAAAAAAAAAGGTTCCAAGTGGAAATATTAAGTTAGTTAGAAATATTTAAAGTTAGTTAAAAGATAATGTAAGTAGACTATAAGTAAACTTTTAGATTATTGTAACCTATTTTTCTAGTATTAAGAACTTTTGGATTTTTGTAACTTTTGATATAAGATTAACTTTGAACGCCATTGTAATTGAACGAAAATCCAAGTCGGTAATTAACCCTAATCTAAGGAACAGTTAACAGAAAATTATTCTCTTCAAGGATAATTTTCTTTCTCGAAGAAGGGTGGGATGTTGTATTCCAGAATACTACCCTTATTCGCTTTAACACTAACTCATGTCCTTTCAAACACAACCCTTAAAAACACAACCCTTAAAACTACATCCTCACATATCCTACATTCTCAGTTAATACAATTCATAAATAAACAGACACAATATTCTATATCCAGTCACTTACAGCACATTTCATAAATATGCCCCTTTTCATAACAAGCACATTTTTCATTTCAAAACATGGCCACTTTGATTTTCGTTCAAAGTTTATTCAAAATTCTAAGTCACAGAGACTTCTAGATTGTTTTGTTCAGTTTATACGCCACAGTCAGTTAGAACAAAATGTTCTATATAAACAAGTAAATTTATATGAAAGAAAGAGAAAGAAGAGAGCTCAGCTTGAGATAGCTGAGTTCAATAAAAAATAAATAAAACAAATAATTATTTGAAAAGAAAACTTTAATTATTAATAACCCCTTAATTTAATAACCTCCTCGCTCTTCCCTCGAAAGAGGAAGCACGGCGTTGGAGCCGTAACAAGCTATTGAAGTACAAACTTCAACATACGTACGAAATAGCAAGGCGTAACCTATTAACTTCCAAGAAGAAGTCGAAAGAGTACTACGACCGTAAGATACGCCCATTCACGTTCCATGTGGGCGACAAAGTTTTAATACGCAATGCTCAAAAGCAAGGAAAATTAGCTCCCATATGGAGGGGTCCCTACAAGGTAGTGCAAATAAATAGTCCGGTAAATAGCGTCGGTAAGGTAGGGAGAAGAAATGTGGTGGTGCACAATAATAGGCTAAAACCCTATTACGAATAGAGGAAGCCAAAAGCAGAAGAAACCACGACAAACAAGGGAAGAAAATACACCACCGACGGTGTAGGGATCAATGCTACAGTTTGATACTTAAGTAGCCAAGCTTCATTCCTCTTCTAAGAATGAAGCTATCACTATTTAAGGGGGGAAGGTATTGTTACGGACCGACATTGAGTCCAGGTCCCCCCAGAATCCACTAATCCCCCTTTGATTCCCCTCTTTACCTGTAAAAGGAAAATAACGCGCCAAGTAGCTAATTTGCATAAACTACTTTATGCAAATTCTACTTGGCGGAGAAAAAAATAATAAAATAAAACATAATACACCGGAAATAAATTCGCAAAATCGACAATTCGCCGTAAACTTCAAAACCCGAAAGATATAATAACGAAAAATATACAAACGAGATTTTAAAAAGGAACTTGTGAACTGGACGAATATTTCTTGGTATAAAATAAAATATTCAATACAGCAACAAGCCTTACCTTGGAAAACAAGAGGATGAGCAACAAGCCTTACCTTGGAAAACAAGAGGATGAGCAACAAGCATTACCTTGGAAAACAAGAGGATGAGTAAGAAATACACATAAATCACAAATATTTATATCTCAATTTGGCAATTAGTTGATAATGAGCACATAAAATCATATGATATTTGCATATCAAGGAATACAATTATATAATTAAGAATCAAAACTAAAAACCAAATATCGACGGAACAGCGATTGGAGCAAGCTGAACAGGGGAGCACGACGCTCAACGCCCCCTGCAACCTGTCGCGGACAAACAACAGCTGCAGCGACCGCTCAACTTAATCACAGTAAGTCCCCTTCTTACCCTTATTATATTATAATATTGTTATACTAAAAACATAACAACACTCATTGAAGATCCTCTTTTATGGTGGAATATATCGGGTTTTCCAATAGGGACTTGACAACTTTTTTTTTAATTTGTGAACGCACCCTTTCACGGTGGCCATATGAACGAAGTCGAGTTCCATTCATAAATGTTTTGATTGTACTTCAAGCCGATAATAAAGTTTTTGAAATATCTCAAATGGTTTGCGTTTTATTTAAAAAAAAAAGTTGTCAAGTCTGCTGGAAGCTGAATGCCCAGATGTGCTACTGGCTGGCGAAACTAAGCTAAACCAAACGCACAAATTGGGTTACCCAAATTATAAAGTAATTAGACGAGATCGTCCAAATTCCACGCAGTGGTGGGATCGCTGTCTTAGTTAAAAATTGTCTTTTATTTTATTTTATATTTTTTTTATTAGATTTCTCTCGGGAGAGGCGAACCTATAGCGCCGAGTGGGCGCCACAAGATGCCATCAAATAACTGTTGCAGTTCTTTTTGATCAGTTGCAGGTTGTAACACCCCGGGAACACTCGCGTGGGAAGAGAGTTCTACAGCTTCCCCGCTCTATAACGGAACGAGTTCTGACGCAGGGATATTCGCGCCGTCGGGAGATGAACCACAAACGGGTGCGATCCGTCGGATTGTCTTGTGGAGCGCGTATAAGTCGAATTGCGTGGAACAATACCAAGAATCTCCGAATAACAGCACCCGTGATAATATCTGTAAAACAGACAGAGGTTGGCTACGCGCCTCCGATGTGATAACGACTGTAGTCTCGACGTCAGCGCCGAGCCCCCGATCAGGCGGATCGCTCCTCTCTGTATGCTCTCAAGTAGGTCGAGGATATGTTTAGGAGCCGAGCTCCAAACATTATAGCAATATTCGAGCGCGGGTGTAATTTGAGATTTATATAGGAGAAGAAGAAATTGGGCCGGAGTAAAATATTTCTTCGCTCTAAAAAGATAACTCAGTTTTCCTAAGGCTGACCTGGTGATGCTCGACACGTGTTTATGCCATGATACATTCCCACAGACCGTAACGCCGAGCAATTTCAAACTTTCCCCAGCCTTGAGGGCCCGGCCATTCATCATCAGCTGTGGAACCGATGATCCACTTTTCTTTGTGAATGTTGTATATTGTGTCTTCGTTGCATTGAAGTCGACGAGATTGGCCCTTCCCCACTGCAGGACCTATCTAGATACTGGTCTACAACACAAAGTCGTTTACAGCAGAGATGTATACAAAATCCTGATGCTAGAAGCCTGCGTTATAGATATTCCTTTCAAAAGTCTAAGGAATCTATATGTAATCTCTGCTTATGCTCACGAAGCTCCACAGTGTATACAGTTTATCAAAGAGCTTGATACCCTTTTCCAAAGTCTCAAGTTAGAGTCGGAAAATAATTATTTCTTTATGGCGAGAGATCTCAATTCCAAGCACAGTGCTTGGGGTAACCTTATCACAAATACAAGAGGCAATGCATTGTTCGACTGGTGGCAAACAAACGATAAACTAGAATTGTACGCTACAAGTACTCCGTCATATCCAGGAGGAACTCCCTTCTTGGATTTACTGTTGCTGGACGAGCGAATACAATTATTAGATACGGATCTAACTACTCAAAATTGTCTTCGTACAATCGAGTACGATAGCGATCATTATGGACTCGGTGCCGTAATACATGTCTTAAACGAACACTCACTACTTGAGCAGTATAAATATATACATTCTTTTAATTTCGGAAAAGCACACTGGTCGCGCTTTGATCGGATAAGAAAAAAAAATACGCTCCAATGGCATAGATCTGTGGGCGTGATATCGGCGTATTGTGCCAGCACGGGAACGGGTTCATCAATATTCCACCGGGGAAGAGACAAGTCACCAGGCACACACGAGAAGGTCGAAAAATGTCAGAATAATAAAACGCTGTCTCCAATTACACTCTGTTAAGTAGGTCCGATTTATTAACAACTGTAGCTTAGATTTTGGTGACGATTGTATTGTATTCAGTAGCTAATAAGATAGACAACAATTCAAATACACTTATGGTTACGATACTTTATTAATTAATCACACTTTCGAGTTTAGTATCCAAATGGCGCTCTAAAGTTGGACAAAACAGCTCATCGGCTGCCGGCAAGATGGGATGTACAAAAACCGTCTTATGAGTCGTGGCAATAGTTTCTCGAATATACTATATACATCGATTCCGAAATAAGCACTCGACACACTAATTACAAACGAACAGGACGTAACAGTCGAGGATAACTGTTGAATAAAATATTCTTGGCGGATTATTGTTTATGTGAAAAAAAGCGGAAGGCGATTATATTAATGTCTGAAACCCTGTCTGTGGCGTTATCTTCACGTAATTTCGTTGTTTTAAATTTAAATCCAGGTTCAAAACTTGTGACAAAGAGAACGGTACGCGTGATGTTTGCCCGGTGCGCGCACTAAATCGACTCGCTCTTCGTGCGCACTCTAACGTGTATGAAACTCGACTGACTAATTACTGGCGAGGAAAAGTTCGTCGCGTCGTGGCTGTGGAGTCATAGCTAAAATCAGCTCACTGCCATTTACTAGGACCTTTGAAAAGAGTTGCTATGCCTGTATAGGGGATTTAGTTCCGCGGAATCATTGCCGTATAGGTTGTGTGTACCGTGAAATTGGTTTCGGCGGCATAGCCAAGTATGGTCAAGGGTCTTGATCGTTGCGATGGTCGTTTCGTGGAAAGGCGACACATCATGCTGTTGGCTTTCCAGTAAGAGGGAATTGGTGTGGTTCTACATAGTTTAGTTGGAATGGGAACCGAAATGGTTTTCGGGGGAACTAAATGTTGCTTGGGTACAAGCGAGGAGATAGTTTAAGCTAGACGTGAGCCGGAATGATTTTCGGAAGAAATTGGAATTGCTTGGTTGCAAGCAAGGGGTATAATTTAGATGGGATATTAGCCGAAGCGGTTTTTGGGAAAATGTGTGCGGCTCGATGTAGCTGATGGAGATGGTGAGTATTCGGTTGTAAATTTGAATATGCGCTTATTACAGGATATGATTTTCGGGGGAAATTGGAATTGCTCGGTTGCAAGCAAGGGATATTGTAGCGTTCTACGAACGCACAATTCCACCCAGGTAAGATACCTACCCTGAAAACGTTGCACGCGCCCCACAGACGCGTGTCCCAAAATCCCACCTTAGGGCACTGAAACAATTGGTCAACGTTGAGCCCGACACGAAAAAGCAAGGAACTGAACGTCCCAAAGCTTTCAATGTCAAGCTCAACAGTTCGAATAAAGCATACCTGTAACAAGGGTCATAGGAAGCTGCAACAATGTTGAACCCGATATCAAAAAACAAAGAACTTAACGTTCAAAAACTTTCAATATCGAGTCAACGCATCCATTCATCGAATGCAAAACCAATCCCAGAATACAGGTCATAAATCTTCCATCCTAAACATCTGCACGATGTTTCCAAGGAATTACGTTTTCGGTAAATAGACCGAGCGACGGGTGCATACGCTCCTAGCTAAATGCAATTAGCGCCTAAACCAGGCACACTTGCGCAAACAATCAATTCGTCGCGCCGCTGATTAGCAGCTTAAACTCTAAACACTATCCCAGATAGATGTACGATGGGAAAGTCAAACAAAGCCTTACCTCCCATAATCCGGTACACATCCGAAATGCAGGCGAGCCTTTGCCGCATGCCAGATGTGCGGCATCCGATCCGTAAACAAAGGAAGAAACGAGATACCGACCACCAGCATCGAATGGCGATAATGATGATGATTAGGGGAGGTTTCTCCTTCCAGATCCTGTGGGAAATTCTCCTTGTAAGATGAAAAGGAATATGGTATGCTGCTAACATATACTGTGGAAAATTCTGTTAGCAGATGAAATGGGAAATTTTCTCCTGTGCAGATACAGATGGACAATCTGTAACGGGGTATTGTTCAGACAGTCTGATTTGGATAGTCAAAGCGACCAGGGTCTACAGGAACGGTGCGAATAGGGTATTATAGAAGTAGGACAAGAAAATTAATGTCGAGGAGGAAGTCGGCCTGCGATTTCATTAACGTCTAAACATTATCGAGTGTGTAAGGAATTTCATCGACTCTTAATATTATCGTGTGTTTAATGATCGATCTGTTTTGTGCGATAACTATTTTAGTGTTCCGAGTTAAATTGTTCAAAGTGCGTTAAGATAGTAGTGTAACTCATTTTTGTAAGCGTTCCAACGCGCTAGTAAAGAACAGAGTATTAGTTTCACGTTGCGGCTTATAAACAGTCAAGTTTAATAAATAAAAATAAAAGTTCAATCAGAACAACCCTTTCTGAGTTTATATTTTGTAGTGTATGCACTCCGTGGGTGTTTTTCTCTCCTCTACGGTAAACAGTGTTCAGCGGAACACTTGGACCACGATTAAAATCCGCTAAAATATAATTTAGATAGAGAATTAACCGAAGCAATTTTGGCAAAATGTATGCGGCTCGGTGTAGTTGATGGAGATGGTGAGTGTTTCGTTGTAAATTGGATATGCGTTTATTACAGCTTGGGAAATGGATTCTTGATAGGTTGGGGATGTATGCAATTGCAGGTTTGGGGAAGATTGCTGTTACATATTGGGATGTATTTTTGCATGTTTAGAAACGGGTTACAGGTTCGGTTAGGGTAACGCGCTGTTAGCGATCAAAATTGTTCGGCATTGTGGGTTGGTTCTCCATGTGGTATAGAGAACCCACACAGATCCACCAACTGACAGAAATCTTCATAATGACGAAATTGATCATTATCTCTCAACGATGAACAACATTGATACTAATACAATGAATCGTTCTATCCCAAAAGTGTCTCACATGGAGAGCCATACAAACCGATACAGAAACGCAACGGTCGACGAGCTGTATAAGCAAAAGAGTATTCTGCTCTCTAAGTTAAAACTGCTCTACAGACAGTTCAGCGATCCAAATAGCCAGGAAATAGAAACAATTAAATCACTAATTAAAAATCTTCAAAAACTGATCCGTGACAACTATAGATCAGTAATTAATGAAGACTGGAACAAGAGAATTCAAGCCATTAAAGCTAGAATATGTTCCCTCAAATAAATAAAGTCTTTCGTAATGACATCCCATATCTGCGAGTTCCACGGGCTCCCGACAATTGTAAAATTCTGCTGAACGCAGGACTTACCCTGGAACACATTAACTCTAACGAAGAGTTCATAATAGTCGAGGATCCGCAAAAAAAAGGCGAACTCAATTGGCGCTTGTTTCGAAGCAGTGTATAGGTTGAACGAATCGGCTCATTCTAACCTTGGCCTAGAAAATAGGGCTCTCCAAAAACATATTTCGCTACGCAATGAACTTAACAATTGGCGTCTCTTAAGTCGAAGTTTCACAATCTTTAGTGAAAATAATAGAGCGGATTCCCCGCTTAGAGATCTAAACACTAGCATATTTGTACACAAGGATGAACGGACGGACATTTTTAGATCGATTAAGAACAAAAAATCTTCTGGAATAGGTAGCATTCCGAACATTGTTCTAAAGCATTTACCTCTTGAAATAGGGAAGGTTTACACTATTTTGTTCAATAACGCTCTAAATAATGTATATTATCCAACCCAATGGAAATTTGCAGTAGTCCATGCCATTCCCAAAAAGGGCAAGGACAGGAGCAATCCAGCCAATCTTCGCTCGATTATTTTGCTTCCGAACATCAGCAAGCTATTCGAGAAAATTATAAATAAAGCATTGACTAACCGGTGTGAGGAAAATGGTATTATTCCGAACAACCAGTTTGGTTTACGATCGCAACATGACACAGTTCATGCTGCGACAAAACTTGTTTCCGACATACAATGGAACAAGGCGAAGCGACAATGCACAAGGGCCTGTGTGGTTGACTTTGAAAAGGTTTTCGACACCGTATGGTTAGAAGGGCTGGTATATAAGTTATCAAATCTAGGTATGCCCGAATATTTATTATACATTATCTACGATATAATAATGGGTGAACAATTTGTAGTGAAATGTGGAGATATAATCTCTAACAAGACCTTCCACATCAAAAACAGCCTACAACAGGGAGCAGTGAATTCACCCATTTTATTTAACATTTACACTAGTGATCTAGTGGGTTCTCTTAACCATGCAATTGCGTATGGCGACGACATTGTGGTGTATAAATCTGGAGAAAAGATTGATGTCATCAAGAGACTTCTGCAAAATGATTTCAACAAAATCAAACGTTTTTGCGACGACTGGAAATTAAAAATAAATTTCCAAAAAACAGAGACTATCCTTTTCAGAACGCTGCTGTCCAGTGTATCAATGGATACAAAACGGAATTGGAAAACATTTTCCATTGCATGATGTAATAATCTTCCCCTAGAAATAAAAACGGTGGTCAGATACCTTGGTACGTGGCTTGACCAGTATCTTTACTTTGATAAGCATACAGCGGCTGCTCTTACAGCAGCTAAAAACGCATATGCAATGACTCTTCCGTAGTAGCCTTCTGGACCCCAAGGTGAAAATAGTTTCATACTGGGGATTCATCCGACCAATATTGGTGTATGGTTGCCCAGTATGGTATAACGTATTCCCATTCTACAGGGAGAAGTTTCGGGTGTTCGAGAGGCAGTGTTTGCGTTCCTGCCTCGGAATGTATAGAACCCCAGAGTCGCAGTATAAAAAATACTATCCCAATAAAGTCCTGTATTACAAATCAGGACTAAACAGAATAGATAACTTCATTATCAAGATTATTCGTGGTCATAAAACAAGGGCGATGGGCAGTGAAAATGATCTCATTTCGGGAGCCTTCTATCCCAATGATATGTATATGGAGAGTACTCTCCAGAATGGGTTCATTCCCCCAGAAGCGTTCCCTTTCTTGGATAAAAGAGGACTTATTCAAGACAAGCATGGGGTCCCTATTATTTACCACGCTTTCCGTGGTGGCATGGATTCCAAATCGCCTTCGTTTTAGTAAGGCGATCAGTGAAAGAGATAAATCAATAAAAGGTCGAACTCATCCCAATTGGTGGTGGATCAGTGATGAAGAAAGGACTATACGTTTCCAAACATAGCATGTCTCTCAGGCGCACCGTTTCCTCCCCCCTATCCTCAATTCCCAATTCTTTTTCTTATTTTTTTTTTATTTATATTATTATTTTTATTTTTTTATTTTTATTTGTATCCCTTGTTTATGTTTGTACGTTTTGTTTCGTTTTTTTATTTTTTATTTTTGCTTGTCAACCTCCCTATTGGGCAACTGCTGGAAAAGAAGTGGGAATACGGAGAGACGGTTCATCAACTGTTCTTTGACCTCAAAAAAGCCTACGACTCAGTGGCAAGGCAAAGCATCTATAATATTGTGGTTGAGTCGGGAGTCCCGAAAAAATATGCCACCCTCATTCAAATCTACATGAACGAAAATAAAGGCGAGTTAGAAGAGAAAACCACCTCTCAGGGCCATTTGAAATCCGGGACGGACTAAAACAGGCGGATGGCCTCTCACCGTGTGTTTTTAACCTTGTGCTCGAGTATGTTATCAGAAAGGTACAAGACGACAACATGGCCGGAACATCCCTGAACGGGGTCAAACAAGTGCTCGCATATGTGAATGACATCGCCGTTTTGGGCGATCATCTAGAAATTGTAAGTAAAAACAGTGAAATCATCATGCAAGCGGCAGAAGAGGTGGGCCTAGAAATAAATGAAGACAAAACAAAGTATATGATTACCGCGCGGGCAGGTGGACGTCAGGGAGCACATATAAACGTAAGAGGCTAGATATTCGAAAAAGTAAAAGAATTTAAATATATGGGAACAATACTGACCGCTTACGAGTTACGAAATGTCGAAGGAAATTAACAACAGACGACATTCCGGCAACGCTAGTTGGCACGCAGTCAGTAAACGACCGAAATCCAAACTGCTATCACATAATATTGTGACGCATATGACAATCAGTACTAGGATATTCGAGAAAGTCCGAAATAAAGTACTAGAATGTTCTAGAAAGTACTGGGAAACTGGAGACGATGAACAGTAGAACATTCAAGTCTATGGAACGGACGGAAATGAAACGCCGAATCAGAATGAGGAAACGGTATAAATACGTTGCACACAGATCAAGAAGAGAGAAGTGAGAAGTAAGCAGTAAAAGACAAGATAAGTACGGAAGCGATAAGTCAAGAAATCGTTAAGTGTACGGTGAAAGTAACGGTTGTCACTAACGGACTAATAAAGTGTTATATTAATTCAAAATCGATTTAACGGCTCTTATTTTTTACAAATAATTAATCCAGCGAACCCTAACCTAGCTAGAATATAAAGCTCTGTGTTTATCGAACCATAATCATGCCGATTGTTCTATACGGAAACAAATTCCGCGTATTCAAGAATAAAGTTTTAAGGGGTATCTTTGGTGGTAAATATGACGAGGAGGCACGACAATGGAGGAAACGCCACAACCACGAATTGGAAGAGCTATACCACAAAGCTACAATTGCGTGACCGATACCAACCAGTGATCTGAGTTTCCAGTGGCGTAGAAAGCTCTACGGTATAAATACTCGGTTCCGATGTCGAAAACAGATCCAAGGTGTTTGCATAATCACCTCGGGCAACCGGCACTCGCGCGGGTTCCTCCACGAGTTGAGTCAAGTTGTGGCTAACAGCGAACATCTCCGCCAATCTCCTAGCCTCGTTCAGTTAGAACGCACCAACTATCCGGAATTGTGTACATTAAAATCGTCAAGGGCGATAATTTTATAAGCCAGGTGGTTGATCTGTATCCAGTCGACGGGACGTGAAAGATGTTCGAAAAATGTCACTGGTTGATCGTCATTCAGGGAGCCGCAGAGTCAATAAAGAAATTTAACATAATTCTTCAGCACGACCCTCAACCATATGATGTCCATGTTATTGGGTTCCAACGCATCCATCCTCTGGCAAGCGAGATAGGACCGCGCAAAGACGCAGATTCCACCCTTAAAACGGAATCTCGAGTGTAAGTCGTATCCTGAGCAACAAAGGCATGCCGAATCAGTTGACGAATCGACCTGGGTCTCGGTTAGGGCAAGGATAACAGGTTTCGCTGTTCACAAATATTGGTGAACGGCGTTTACATTCATATTGGTGAAACCGATGCCTATGATGTTACAATATGACATCTTACCGGTCGAGCGGTGACAGAGCCCCGAGGGCGAGGCCGTTTATCCTATGATGAATTTCTTAAAGTTCGGTTATTTATTATAATATCTGCTTGATATTCCCCTGACATAGTCCCCCCGGAGATCCGAATGGGAAACTAGTTTACCTCCATAAATCTTTATGCCAGATGGTACTGTGGGGCTTTTCAGGGCCCGAAGAGCCATACATCGCTCGATCCCCACCTTTCCAGGCGAACGACTTACCTCTCGGTCGAACTTCAGCAAGGTTGCGTAACCTTGCTACGGCATTTACCCTCAGCCAAATCGCCGGAATTAATACGGTTACCCAATCGGATAACCGTTTTGAATTTATGTTAGGCAGCTTACCTATTCTGTAGGGGATTTCCTTCCAAACCCCTTTTTCTCCAGCATCACCACTGAAAACATTAAATCCACGGCAAAGCTTATCACCTTGCCGTGGCATCGAAAACTCACCCTCGGCCAGACCATATTCCCTAAAAAACATTAAGCCCACGGCAAAGCTTATCACCTTGCCGTGGCATCGAAAACTCACCCTCGGCCAGACCATATTCCCTAAAAAACATTAAGCCCACGGCAAAGCTTATCACCTTGCCGTGGCATCGAAAACTCACCCTCGGCCAGACCATATTCCCTAAAAAACATTAAGCCCACGGCAAAGCTTATCACCTTGCCGTGGCATCGAAAATTTACCCCCGAGGCGTACATCATTTCCTGAAAAGAACATAAGTCCATGGCAAAATCATCACATTGCCATGGCATCTGAAATCTTATCTTTAGGCATACATTCTGCCAGGGCATCTCGTTTCCATAGCCTTAAGCTATGGAAACAACAATCAACAAGAGTTCCTTGTGACTCGTTGTATTTGTTTACCCCCGGCATAACATGCATACGGCTATTGCCCCTATTGATTTACTACCGCCGACAAGGTTTCTGTTGACGCAAATCAAACATGTCCCTGTTTACCAGCAATCGCTGGCTTCCAATTATCGATCCCCATGTTCAGAGGCCGTATTCAAGCAACGATCAAGATGCAGCCAGAAGATGTTTACTTTCAACATCTGGCAATGGCTGCACCCTATGTTCGTTGCAATGTTTAATCATCGGCAACAGAAATGATGATTTATGGCCTTCCATTAGGATGACCAAATCATCGGTTTGGGTCTTTCACACCCCAGATGCTATTATTTACATTCCTAGAAAATGCACTAGCGATGTTGCCCGCCATCCACGGTCGCTGAACGATCGTATGCATGGCATACGCACACATGCGTAATGTATGCCTATTCCGTCCGGTCCAATCACGATTAACTACTTCAAGTTAATCGTGTAACTCCGCCTCCTTTCCAGTTTCTTTCAGGGTTCCTTTCCTTTTGATGACTTCCAATGGGATTAGTCAGATTTAATTATTTACGGTGTGCGCACGTGCCAGATAGACGCCCGAGCCTTAACCGAACAGTGTCGGAGTGCTGTTGCGTTTTCTTGAATTAATTTTGAATTTCTTTTTGTTGTAAAGTAAAATAATACTTTAGGAGTGCCAATGTAAAGTGCGAGACTAAGTATATACCTTAGCAAAATTAAATGGTTCGTCTCGGTGCGCGGAATGCAACAAACATAAATTTTAAAAGTTTGAGTGATCTTGTTAATATTGACTCCCGTAATTATATATAAAGTTAGAATTGTGAACACGATATACCATCAATAAACAAAACCGTTAAACAAAGATCCTCCCGTGCCGTTTTATTTATTCTGTTCTTGGTGCGTGTGTTTTAGTAGACACTTTTGGTGAAGCACTCATCGTTGGGTCCGGTGATTTGTCTTTTCGTCGGTGTGTTTTTTAACGAACTCGCATCCTTGCCGATGCCATAGTAAAAATACCACCACATTGGTGACCGCGAAGGTTTTTTTTATTCGCGTTTTAAAAAAAGTGAATACGCCACCTTCTGAACAGTTAACCCAATAGACGGTCGGTCCAAATAGTGCTTTTTAAAAAAACGGTGCTCGTACAAAAACATTAAAAAGACTATAAAAGGGCAAGTAGAGCCCCACCGCACCTTTAACCATCTCTACCAGTGCAGTGCGAGAGCGGCCAACCACCCAGTGACGTCCACCCAACAACAGCCCCATTAGTCATCAGGACCAGGAACAACCGGCGCCGGACCTGAAGCTAAGTACCTTTTCTTTCTTTTTTTTTTTTTTTTTTTACATTCAGACTAAAGATAGTTTCATTCAAATCCGAAAAATGTATAAATATTGCAATTACCGTGTTTTATATGTAATCTTGCGCAAGCAATTAGTGTCCGGTTTTTAGTTGTATGTCCCCTACCAGTTATGGTAATTTTTTTTCCCTTTTTTTATAATGGTAATTTGTTAAAACCCAAAAGTGTAATATCCTAGTACCATACTCCTCATATACATATATTAAATATTAATAAAACAAAACACAAGCATAGTAATAAAAACGGTTATACACCAAAACGAATAAAAATAATGGAATGGTAACATTAGTTTTCACGGAAATATATTGCAACAATAAATAAATTTTTGTATATGTAAGAAATCATTGTCATAGAGAACATAATATATAAATATATAGGACGTTCAAAAGAAAATTTGTTAGAAAATCAACAAAAACGCAATTTAAGTTTTTCCATTCTGTCGTACTAAATGAAGTTGTTTACAGTAAAGAAGCTAAACGCTGTCAATAAGTAACAAAAACAAAAATCGAATGTACATTAATTTTTTTTTCTCCGTGATAGTTAAAGTTAATTTGTGTCCTAAAAATTCCTTTGTATATGTGTTGCTTTCCAAATTAGAAAAGAAAACTGCCAGATTAACTCACAAAGTCTAGAAGTCAAATATATTAATTAATAAGTTATACCTATAATTTTTAAAGCGGAAACTGCTGCAATATAGACATCTGATGAAACCAAACAATTAATTATTGAGCGAAGTCAAAGACTAAAAAGGACCAGCACCTTTACGAATCATTTTTTTTTCTTTCCTTAATTTCGCACTCACGCCTATATATTAACACTTAAAGCTAAAGTACTTCCTCCACGCACCCACCTGCACTCTTGTATGTGCCCTTTATTGCAAATATTATTTCGTTTTGTTCGCGCTTGTGGCCAATCGGAAGCCCATCACACGGTCGTCACAATCAAATTTCGCACGAAAACTAATTTGCTGTAGTTTTTGCAACATCGCGGTTTTCATTTTCGTCATATTTATCGAAAGATTAAAAGAAAAAATACATTTGTACCTCAAACAACACGCGAAATCCGAGAGCCTCACAATACAGTAGGCTTAATAAAGCAACGAAAAGCCCAACAGCATCTACGAAAATATTGTAAGCCCCTTCTGGGTACAAGCAGGTACCAACACATTCAACTCCACACAATTTTACGCGACTTCAAAAAAACTCCACTTGACTCCACTTCCGAACTTCGCTCGGCTTATTTTGGCTAGGGAAAACCATTGTTTTAGGACATCCGTGGTTCTCTCAACTTCCTGCGACTTCTTTTACCCCAATTGGCCTCCCTTCACCGCCTTCGCGTCCTCTTACGCCCATTTCTGCGTCCTCCGTGGTGAATATTTTGATTCCCTCCTACTCCGTTGATTTCAGTCCTGTTTCGTACAAAACACTATGGTTGTCACACGAAATAGCGCTGCCCAAAAGGCCCAAGAACAACCCGAGCCCCTGGAATTTCACGACGCCTCCAGCGTCGATTTCCCCACCGAGCAAGTCGATGCTGACCTAGACTTGCCCGGACAAGCTACACCTCTGGCACCACCCGTAGCCCCCAGCGTCGTGAACCGACCCCAACCTACTTCCCCAAACGCTCTCCCAACCTCTTCCAACGCCCCTGGTATCTGCCCTTTGGCAAATTCCGGCATTTTAATGCCCACAACTGGTGCCAGCACCTCACAACAACCCCAAAGACCTTCAGAGTCCCAAGAATTCCACGATGCTTCCAGCCTCGGGAATGGGACTCGTCACCCTAATATAGGACTTCCCCCCTTCGATGAGGAGGACCCAGACCTTTGGTTTGCAGTGGCAGACCGCATCTTCCAGGCCTCAGCCTTGCACGACGAACAACTTCGTGCAGTTGAGCTGTTGAAAGTGCTTGGCCGCACTCAACGACCGCATGTTGCACACATAATAAGGTCGGCCGGCCGCAACCCATATAGCAACATGCGTGAAGCTCTGCTCGACGCATTGGACGAGCCAGGAAGTGTGCGGCAACAACGTTTAGCCGCTGTATCCAACCTTTCTGGGATGAGACCATCTCTTTTCCTGACCCATTTACGCTCTATAGCGGGGACCAGGATTGGGGACGACCTAATAAAGCCTCACTTTTTGAGGTGTCTTCCCCAGCATGCCCGTTCGGCACTTATAGCCCAACCCAATCAGAGTTTGGGCTATTTATCCAAAATTGCGGACGCAATTATGGAAAGCTCAGATCAGTATTCTGAGCCTCCAGCGTACCAGGTAGCGGCGGTTTCTCAACACGCCGCCCAGCCTGCACGGCACCCTCGTCTGCCTTTCTCAGCCCATGAATTGGTCTCAACTCCCCATCCTCCTCAAACCCAATTACCTTTTAGAAGGCCCGCCTCAACCAATTTCCCTCAGGGGAATCCAGAGGCAGGCCCCAACCTTAACCAAAGAAATTCGCCCACACAACTAACTCCTGCTGACCTCCGGGCGCTCCAAACCTCACTCCTCCGCGAGATAACTCAATTGCGTGCGGAGGTGAGGAACAATCCTCGAAGCGCCCAGAATCGAGCCATGCCGAGCCGTCCTCTCAATCGGCAGAATTTCTACCAAAATGCCCCTCAGAGGGCCTATATTCCCCAAAATGCCCCACAGGGGGCCAATCCCACCCAAAACGGCCCTCACCGGGCCAATTACCAGCGAGCTCCGGCTCGACCTCCCCGTAACGGCAATACTAATAGGCAGAACATACCTGATAATGCCGTTACTCTGCCTTGGTGCGCCAATCACCAGCGATATGGTGATCGCGCATTCAATTGCAAAGCGCCTTGTGGTTGGACGCAACCTTCCACCAACCAGAGGCGCTCTTTAAACTAATTTTGCCGACCGACACCCTCGCGCAATCGGCCGGCACCCATACGATAAGTCGCTTAACCATCCGGGATTCGAAACTGAATATCGCTTTTACTGTCGACACCGGCGCCGATATTTCAGTCCTCCCGCGATCGTTTGCTCCGCGTAACCGCGTGCCAGCCGCACTTAAATTGTCAGCTGCAAATAATACGCCGATACTTACGTACGGACGTAAAAAGCTGACACTTCAATTGGGTCTTTGTCGTCCGATCACTTGGCGTTTCGTCATTGCGGACGTAAACGAACCCCTGATAGGTTCCGACCTATTAGGTGCACATAATCTGTTGGTCGATTCGACCCATAACAGACTTGTGGCTCCAACCGCACCCCCCTTGCCCATGACGGCATCACCAGCGGCAACTTCAGGGGCCACAGAGTGCATAGACCCATTCCAGGTTATGGTACAGGAATTCGTGAGTACAACAATCCCTCTGCCTAACCAGCGCCGACATAAAGCCACGGTGTTTCATCATATAGAAACACGTGGTCCCCCTGTGAGCCAGCGTCCACGTCGACTGGCTCCGGAAAAATTACGTGCGGCGCGCGCGGAGTTCGAGCATATGATCGAACTAGGTATCTGCCAACCGTCGGACAGTCCCTGGGCAAGCCCACTCCACTTAGTGAAGAAACGTTCTGGCGAGTGGCGCCCATGTGGCGATTATAGGCTGTTGAACGCAGCAACTGTCCCGGACAGATACCCAATTGCACACCTCTACGATTTTTCGTACAAGTTGCGAGGGTGCAATGTCTTCACAACCCTGGATCTCACCAGGGCATACCACCAAATTCCGGTGGCACCTGAAGACATCCCCAAGACCGCAGTCATTACACCTTTCGGACTCTTCGAGTTCAAAGTGATGACTTTCGGTCTCAGGAATGCCGCACAGACATTCCAGCGGTATATCGACACGGCTTTACGAGGTCTTAATTGCTGCCATGCATACCTTGATGACATTCTCATCGCCTCCAAAGACCTCGCCGAACATAAACACCACTTACGTCAGGTCCTAGAGCGCCTCCGCGAATTCGGTCTTGTCATCAACCCAGAAAAGTGTCAATACGCCAAAGAGCAAATCACCTATCTGGGTTATGTCGTTGACAACCAGGGCATTCGCCCACTACCAGACCGTGTGGAGGCCCTCATGAAGTACCCCCGGCCTACTAACGTGAGTGAGCTGCGTCGATTTTTGGGCATGCTTAACTTTTACCGCCCAACCCTGAAGAATGCCGCTCAGATTCAAGCTCCCTTAAATGAATTTTTGAAAGGAGCTAAGCGCAATGATAAGCGCCCCATTAATTGGACAGAAGTCTCAGATCGAGCATTCCAACTGTCCAAAGAACAATTGGCAAATGCCACCTTACTCCGATACCCTCTCGAGGGAGCGGCACTTTCTATCCAATGCGACGCATCGGATACCGCAATCGGAGCCGTCCTCGAACAGGACATTGAAGGCCGTCCGGAACCACTTGGTTTCTTTTCAAGGAAGCTGAGTCCCACTGAGCGACGTTACAGCGCCTACGACCGTGAATTGCTCGCGATCTACAGCGCTGTTAAGTACTTCCGTCATATGATAGAAGGTCGCTCACTCTCCATCTTAACAGACCACAAGCCATTGGTCTATGCGTTCCGGAAGAAGTCGGGAAATGCCTCCCCCCGACAAGAGCGTCAATTAGACCTCATTGGGCAATATTCTACGGAGATCAAGCATATCTCCGGTAAACAGAACGTCACGGCGGACGCCCTTTCTCGAATCGATACGATTCATTTGCGTACCGCCTTGAATAACGCTGATCTTGCCCTAGCTCAAGAGGAGGACGAACAGCTCAAGTCCCTCCTAACTGCCGATACGGCACTAGAGCTTAAGAAAATTACCCTTCGCGACCCTTTGGGCGAAATCTGGTGTGATGTCTCCACTGGAACCGCTAGACCTTACATTCCCGAGAAACTTCGTAAGGGCGTGTTCCAGGTTTACCACAACCCTGCCCACCCCAGCGGCCGAGCAACAGCCGCTGCTGTCCGTCGCAAATTTATTTGGCCCCGGATGAACAAAGACCTCACCGGTTGGGCCCGTGCTTGTCTCCAGTGCCGGCGCTGCAGGGTGGCGCGACATAGTGTACTGGAGCCGGCGCAATTCAAGCTTCCCACGGCACGCTTCGCCCATGTCCACATAGACATAGTGGGACCGCTTACTCCATCAAGAGGATTTTCTTATATCCTCACTATGATGGATCGCTGCACGCGATGGCCAGAGGCGACACCCCTCCGGGCAGTTACTGCCGAATCAGTCGCCAAGGCCTTTTACTCAACTTGGGTCACACGCTTCGGTGTACCAACCACCATAACTTCGGACCGAGGTCCACAATTTGAGGCGACAATTTTTAGGCAGCTAACAAATCTTCTCGGCTGCCAAAGAAGTCGTACCACCGCCTACCACCCGCAATCAAATGGGATGATAGAGCGCTGGCATAGATCTCTTAAAGCCTCACTCATGTGTCATAATGACACACAATGGTTTGACGCCCTTCCAACCGTCCTCCTCGGCCTGAGGACAAGTATTAAGGAGGACCTAGGTGCTTCGGCAGCAGAGCTTACCTATGGTACCAACCTCCTTCTTCCAGGAGAACTTTTCCTGAATGGCGAAACACCGCGTGACCAACTTCGCGAATTGGGACATCTCCGTGACCTGCTACGTAAGGTTAGGGCAACCCCTGTAACCAGGCACGGCTCCAAAAAACTTTTCGTCCACCCTGAACTGCACAGCTGCACGCACGTCTTTGTCAGGGTGGATAAGGTCAAAAAACCCCTCGACCCACCTTATGATGGCCCATTCAAAGTCTTCCGCCGCAGCAGTGACCGCGTCTTCGAGATCGACATTAGAGGCAAGCGATCCACGGTCAGCGTCGAAAGGCTTAAGCCCTGTTTTCTGGAAGCTTCCGCTCCAGAATCACCTCCATCTACTGACACCGCTCCTACTCCACCGGCACAACCTCCCCGTACTCGCGCTCATACGCGCGCCCATAACCAACTTACCACCCCCTAACCTGCCTTACCTGTTTCGTGACTACGTCACTGGGGAGGGAGTGATGTGGGGCTTTTCAGGGCCCGAAGAGCCATACATCGCTCGATCCCCACCTTTCCAGGCGAACGACTTACCTCTCGGTCGAACTTCAGCAAGGTTGCGTAACCTTGCTACGGCATTTACCCTCAGCCAAATCGCCGGAATTAATACGGTTACCCAATCGGATAACCGTTTTGAATTTATGTTAGGCAGCTTACCTATTCTGTAGGGGATTTCCTTCCAAACCCCTTTTTCTCCAGCATCACCACTGAAAACATTAAATCCACGGCAAAGCTTATCACCTTGCCGTGGCATCGAAAACTCACCCTCGGCCAGACCATATTCCCTAAAAAACATTAAGCCCACGGCAAAGCTTATCACCTTGCCGTGGCATCGAAAACTCACCCTCGGCCAGACCATATTCCCTAAAAAACATTAAGCCCACGGCAAAGCTTATCACCTTGCCGTGGCATCGAAAACTCACCCTCGGCCAGACCATATTCCCTAAAAAACATTAAGCCCACGGCAAAGCTTATCACCTTGCCGTGGCATCGAAAATTTACCCCCGAAGCGTACATCATTTCCTGAAAAGAACATAAGTCCATGGCAAAATCATCACATTGCCATGGCATCTGAAATCTTATCTTTAGGCATACATTCTGCCAGGGCATCTCGTTTCCATAGCCTTAAGCTATGGAAACAACAATCAACAAGAGTTCCTTGTGACTCGTTGTATTTGTTTACCCCCGGCATAACATGCATACGGCTATTGCCCCTATTGATTTACTACCGCCGACAAGGTTTCTGTTGACGCAAATCAAACATGTCCCTGTTTACCAGCAATCGCTGGCTTCCAATTATCGATCCCCATGTTCAGAGGCCGTATTCAAGCAACGATCAAGATGCAGCCAGAAGATGTTTACTTTCAACATCTGGCAATGGCTGCACCCTATGTTCGTTGCAATGTTTAATCATCGGCAACAGAAATGATGATTTATGGCCTTCCATTAGGATGACCAAATCATCGGTTTGGGTCTTTCACACCCCAGATGCTATTATTTACATTCCTAGAAAATGCACTAGCGATGTTGCCCGCCATCCACGGTCGCTGAACGATCGTATGCATGGCATACGCACACATGCGTAATGTATGCCTATTCCGTCCGGTCCAATCACGATTAACTACTTCAAGTTAATCGTGTAACTCCGCCTCCTTTCCAGTTTCTTTCAGGGTTCCTTTCCTTTTGATGACTTCCAATGGGATTAGTCAGATTTAATTATTTACGGTGTGCGCACGTGCCAGATAGACGCCCGAGCCTTAACCGAACAGTGTCGGAGTGCTGTTGCGTTTTCTTGAATTAATTTTGAATTTCTTTTTGTTGTAAAGTAAAATAATACTTTAGGAGTGCCAATGTAAAGTGCGAGACTAAGTATATACCTTAGCAAAATTAAATGGTTCGTCTCGGTGCGCGGAATGCAACAAACATAAATTTTAAAAGTTTGAGTGATCTTGTTAATATTGACTCCCGTAATTATATATAAAGTTAGAATTGTGAACACGATATACCATCAATAAACAAAACCGTTAAACAAAGATCCTCCCGTGCCGTTTTATTTATTCTGTTCTTGGTGCGTGTGTTTTAGTAGACACTTTTGGTGAAGCACTCATCGTTGGGTCCGGTGATTTGTCTTTTCGTCGGTGTGTTTTTTAACGAACTCGCATCCTTGCCGATGCCATAGTAAAAATACCACCACAGTACTATAGCGTTTGCTACGATAATGAAGAACGTGTGATTTGAACCGACACTAGGACAGTTAGAATCACCAAAAATTGAACCAATGCTTAACATGCCAGGCTACTGGCCGCATGTACGAATTCGATTTCTAAACTCAACTACATTCAACGGATGTGCAATTGTTATGTTATCGCTATGGTATACGGCTCTGATGCATTTTCTTATTCGATTTTCGTTCGGTGTTCTTCACTATTTGTTTGTGTATTGTGTGTGGATCTGTTAGAAACGCCACAGTACCATTATGACTTATCTCCGCGTCAGTCTGGGCGATCAGCCACACAACCGAAACACTGTCGAAGATTTCTCTGGACGATATCGCGGAATGTACGGCGTAACGGGGTGGTATTGTGGGGGTTCTCTATATCACACGGAGAACCAACCCACAATCCCTACCTAACTTCGACCGCTAACAGCGCGCCACCATAACCCAAACCTGCAACAGCACACATATAAACATGCAAAGAATACACTTCCCAATACGTCCAGAATCCATTTCCCAACCTGTAATAAAACGCATTTTCAAAACCCACAACAGAATATAAACCATCTTCCCCATCTATATCAAACCGCATACATTTTCCTCAAAAACCACTTCGGTCATTCCGGCTTACTTCCAGCTTAAACCATTTCCCTCGCTTGTAACCAAGCAACATTTAGCTTCCCCGAAAACTATTTCGGCTCCCGTCCTACCTAAACCATCTGGAATAATACCAGTTCCCCTTACTGGTAACCCACCAGCACTATGCTTTGCATTTCCACGAAACAACCATCGCAACGACCGAGACCCACGTCCCTTTGTCTAACCGACAATTCGTGCCCATACTCGGTTATGTCCCCGAAACCGATTTCTCCGTATACATAGCGACAGAGGAATCCAATTTAGCCTGTACGGCAGTAATTCTCTGGAGCTGAATCCTCTATGCACGCATAGCAACCCTTTTCAAGTTCTTAGTAGGTCGCAGTGCGTTTTACTTGGCGATGACTCCACTGCCGCGGCACCATGAATGGATTCTTGCCGGTTTTAGTCAGTCGAGTCGTAACCACGGAAGTGCACACATCTCTATTAGAACAAAGTCCCTGCGCGGGTGCAAAAACAGTCCTTACCAAATTAAACCCTTGATTCCGCTTCCGTCCTCCGTTATATATACATAAATTAGAACCAATTAATAAAGCGGCAAACAGTGTTGTGAATATACCTAAGAAAGAACTAAACATTCCCAGTGCTGCCGAAATCAAATTTCATCCCTCTAGGAGAGAAGTCGCCTTTTATCAAACTCGGAGTGTTATGCTGAGCTGCCGAATCTAATTTTTGTTCCCTCCCGGTTGGTGTGCCGTAGAAATATAAAATGATCTGAAAAGACATTATAAAGCAACCGATGATCGTGATTCGTAATACTCAAACAATATTAATTAAGTTAGTTTTTAAGTGAAACAAGATTAAGGAGGAAGGCGACCCTGTGTAATGATCCATAATTAACGAAATTAAGAGCCGTTTTTAATACGGAAAACATACAGATAAGATAATCGTAATACCAGAAGTGCTCTATTAATGAGTTAAAGAAAAAAAGTAAAATGAAATAAAAAAACATTAACAAAAGAACTTTCCCAGTGAGTTTTCATTTATGCTTTATTCCTTTTGGTGAACAATCTTCGTCGGAACATCGTTGGGCATAAGGTGAACCACGCGCCGTACGTCGGCGCCCAGACCTAAAACCCGCACAGTATCTCACTTTGGGACCAGCCAAGCTCCGAAAGATGGCCAGAGATTTCTTCCGACCATTTCACGGAGCCTATAGCTTGATGGGATGGTATTTCACCAGGCGACAGGTCCTTGTTACCCCACCCACCATTCGGAAGGAGGGGTCCCACTATTCACTATTGCATTATTAGTAGTACAAATACTTTATTGCGAGTTAATTTGCTTACATTTTTGTTGCTTATAAGCTATTGCATATGTATGTACTAGACGGCTTCGTCCCCAGCAAGCTATTGCTCGCCAAGCCTTCAGCTCTTTTTTCAATGATCTTCTATTTCATTTTTAATAATCATGACTCAAACATTAAAACTTGTAAGCTTAATTATTAGAAGTTGCAATGAAGTTATGCACCCTTCTCTACCAGGTTCCCACAGTTCATTTGCTTTCGTACTTTCGCATATTTCCCTGCAATATGTTTTATAATTTACAGTTGGTTGATACAAAGTGTTCGGCAAATGACTATGATGCCTTGCTATACTTCCGTTCTGGAGTATACAACTGTTTGTCGCTTGAAGAAAATGTCTCTTCTCATATTATAATAGACAGATATATTCATTTTTGTTTGCTTAAATCGGTGGGCTTTAATGTGTGGTGATACGCTTTAATTTCCTATTGCAATAACATCATACAGATCACTGCAAGCGATATGTAAACAACGCTTTAAGACTCAATAAGTATTTTACGATTACTGTCAGAACTGTCACTTTCGTTGACTATTTAGCATTGGGCAGTGAGCATCGCACACAAAAAGTGTTTTAGGGGAATTTGGATAGATAGGATATATTCCATTAGGCAAAATTAAAGTAGTTTGATATCAATAATGTCAGCATTCCGGTCCCAATCTGGAGGCGATCGAAGGTCTATTTCTAATGAAGATGAACCCCCGATGTCACGTCTCTTTGTCATCGGTAACAAGGAGCATACAACAGAGGAATTTCGGGACGCTTTCGCTAGGTTTGGTGACGTCGAAGATGTTTGGATGGTTCGAGACAAAAAGACTGGCGATTCTAAGGGAATTGGATACGTAAAGTTTGCTAGAACTTCAGACGCGGCCAAGGCACAGGAAGAAATGAGTGGTAAAAGCATCGGCAGTTCTGGACGCGTTATTCGAGTGGTTGTGGCAGCGAAGTAATTAATACAAATTACGTTTCACGCTCTACATATTTACATGTTTTTCATTTTTAGTAAAAATCAGGGCCGGTCAGATAACGATCAGGAAAAGTGTACAAGACTTTTTATATTTGTACCCAAAACGGCGACCGAGGAGGAAATTCGAAATGAATTTAACAAATATGGAAATGTTGACAGTGTATCTATTGTCCACGACCGAAATACTAGGCAACCAAAAGGCTTTGCGTATGTTAAGTTCTCTAGGTAAATTGATATGTTTTGCTGAAAGGTAAATTTCATAATTAGTCTGACTGGTAATTGTGTAGATTTTACCATGCGGCTTTGGCTTTCGAGAACTGCCCTTCGAAGTATAAGGCAGTCTTTGCTGAACCTAAGAATACACGGAAATCTCGCCGGTTGAGTCGTGATGAACAACCTAGCAACAACCATCGGCAAAACAATAATAACGAGTTAAATAATGGCAAAGCAAACCGTAATTATGAAAACATGTTCCCATTTAATAAAATGGATGGACCCAACAATCATGGACGTCAAGGGTCCCAGTCTGCTACTTTAGATGTAATTTGCAGTACTAACATTAATCAAGACCAATTGTGGCGACTGTTTGATATTGTGCCGGGCTTGGATTATTGTGATATTATTAGAGAGCGTAAGATATTGACTTGGAGTAAAATTGAAAGGTATCCTAATCAGATTTCTGCTTTTAGATGGACCACACACTAACGAAGCGGTTGTTGTTTATAACAATTCGGAAGCTGCAGGATATGCTAAGTAATCCTGGTCTTTCATATACTTTACTTTTGTGGGTGTAGCTTTTGAACCATAATGTCGAAAGTTTGCATTCCACTGGCAACTGAATTTTTATATTTGTTGCTTTTCCCTTCATTATTATTATTATTATTATTATTTATTACGATGTAATTAATTACACATTAATGGTTTTGCCAGAATGTTGCTGAAGGGGTCGTTTCCAAATAGTTGTAGGTGTGATGTGGAGTAAGTGGGACTTGGTTGTTGCAGTTACTGCATTGTGGGGCGCTGGTTTTTGTAAGGATGTGTTGGTGTGTCCTAGCCGGAGTCGTAGGAAGCATTTTATTTTTCTGTTTGAGACTGTTGTTGGGTAAGTAACGGGTTTGGTGTCCTGTTTAATAGTGCTGTACAGGTGGGTGTAGTGGTGCCATTCTTCTTCCTCCACGTTCTTAAGGGCATTTTTTACCTGTCTTCTTATATCCGTTTTGTTAGGATAATAGAAGGAGACGAGAGGCGACTTTGTCCCTAGTTTTGCGGCCGCATCGGCCGCTTCATTTCCACTAATGTTACAGTGCCCGGGGGTCCAAAGTAGCTTTATTTTATTAGCTTTCTTAATAATGTTATCTTGGATTTGACGAATGACAGCATTTGTGGAGTTTACGTTGGTTATTGCTTTTAGAGTTGAAAGGCTATCAGTACAGATAATCGTTGGGATTTTCTGGATCAGTTTTGTTGCTTCCAAAATTGCCGTTGCTTCCGCTGATAGGATGGAACAAAAGGTGGGAAGTGATCCCATTCTGATTATTTCTTTGCGATCGTTGACTATAGCAAATGACACATTTGATTCGTTTTTGGAACCATCTGTGAAAAACAGGTTCCAGTTTTGATGTTTGTCGATGGTATCCTTGAAAAGTTTTTGATAGATTATCTGATTTGTTGAATGTTTTGGATAATGGGATAGGTCATCTAAGATTGTATTTCTCTGAATTAACCATGGAGAGTGCTGTGTGCGGTGAGGTTTTGAAATATTTATAGGGATATGTAAGTCCTTGGCTATATCGATGGCCCTTTCCAGTCCTGAGCGGAACCTCGACCTTCGTTTTTTTTTATAAATTTTTCGAATGTCCTACACTATGGGGGTTGCTATAGACATTGTAAATTTGTAAGCGAGTGTAGCTGATATATATTTTAGTCTTTTCTATAGATGGGAGACCGCATTCGACGAAGATGTTTTTAATTGGTGTAGTACGGAATACTCTGGTACTTGCTCGAGCTGCGGCGTGATAGGGAGATTTTATTGTTTGCAGGGTCGCTTTGCTACATTTTCCGTATATCATTAGTCCGTAGTCGATTTTAGATAGGATGATGGCTTTAGTTATGTTAATAAGGGTGTTAGTATGTGCAGATCCATTCTTATATGCTAAGTATTTTACAATATTTAATCTTGCAGCTAGGCTTTTCTTAAGTGCTAAACAATGTTCTTTAAAATTGTATTTACTGTCAAAGAGGAGACCGAGGATTTCCATGGATTGGATTGTAGGGATTGTGTGATTCTGAAAGGGAAGTGTGATGTTTTTGCTGCAGCTGGTTTTTCTACAAATGTGTAACATTTTAGTTTTTTCGAGGGAGATCTTTGCGCCTGAGGTTTTACACCAATTAGTGATGTCGTGTAGTATTTCTGAATAGGTAGATTGTACTTCGTTGAGATCATTTACGTTTGTTAGAATAACTAGGTCGTCAGCGTAGAGGCAGTGTTTTATGTTTTTA
This sequence comes from Microdon myrmicae, assembly GCA_963931805.1. Taxonomy (NCBI): domain Eukaryota; kingdom Metazoa; phylum Arthropoda; class Insecta; order Diptera; family Syrphidae; genus Microdon; species Microdon myrmicae. The sequence goes on along the minus strand of OZ007498.1, from coordinate 169,578,933 downwards.
TATTTTACGAGAATGTCGTTTATTCCATCGAAGGCTATAGCGAATAATAGGCCTGATAGTGGAGAACCCTGTGGGATACCGTTTTTTATGTTGTATATTTGTGAGACTGCACCACCTGTTTTGACTCTAAACTTCCTGTTGGAAAGAAAGGACTTGATTATGTAGAACATATTGTTACCAACTCTCCATTGCGCTAATTTATTCAAAATCACATGAGGACTGATCCGGTCGAACGCTTTTTCAAAATCTATGGAGAGAATTGTTGTGTGCTTTTTGGTTGATAAAGAAGATGTGATGAAGAACGTTCTGATGTGGAGACAGTTCGGGTAGCCAGTTCGGTTATCTGACGGAGTCGATGGGAGCGCATTTATTATCGGGTTGGGATTATTGGGAAGATTTTCGATAAATTTGATGGACAGTTCGAGGAAGCGTCGATCTATACGTTCAATATTAGCGGCATAGTAGAGCGAACTACTGTTGTAATATTTGTGGGAGTTGGGTTGTCGGTTGAGGCCAGTGATCAGTCTGAAGCATTTCCTTTCGAAGATGCGTAGCTTCTCCATTTGGGCGGGTGTGATATGGTACCATATCGGGCATGCATATGTGAGAGTGGGTCTGATTATCTGTTTGTAGATAAGTGATTTAACTTTGGTAGAGAGACCATTCGGCTTGTACATCACTTTTCTGCAGAGATTAAGTTGAATTGCGGCTTTGCGAATCGAGTTTTTGGTGTGGGCGGAGAAGGACAGATTGTTGGTGAAGGTTATTCCCAGGTACTTTAAGGTTTTGGAGGGTTTAATTATATTGTTATTTAAGTTGATTCTGATTTTGTTATGGCAGCGTATGGTGTTGTTAGTACAATTCGCATTTCTGCCTTTAAACACTATGAGTTGAGTTTTGGCTGGGTTGAGTCGGATTTTCCACTTAGTAAAATATGCAGAGGGGCACCTCGATAGTATAGTGGTTAGTATACCCGCCTGTCACCCGGGAGACCGGGGTTCGATTCCCCGTCGGGGAGCCCCTGGCGCAAGACTACTGACCTTGCCCAGACAAAATAAATCATTATGGAAAATTTAACAAGCCTCAGGACTTGCTAAATAAGGCCAAGACCGGTTCCCGGTTGTAGTGCCGATGATGATGAAAATATGCAGAGAGATTCGGGAGATACTGTTAATACAGTTTCTTGCCTCCTTGACAAACTTGTTGCTTGAATAAATTAAAGTGTCATCGGCATAATTCAGCATTACTGTATTAGGTGACAGTGGCTGCGGGGTGTCTGAAGTATAAAGGAGGTATAATAATGGTCCGAGAATGGAACCTTGAGGAACACCCGCGGTTATACTGTATGGTGTCGAAAGAGTTGAATTTATTTTCACCATGAACTTTCTATCAGAAAGGTAGGAAGCGAAAAGTTTTATGGTGTGGGTGTTTAATCCGAACATTGAATGTAGCTTATAGAGCAGTCCTGCAATCCAAACGCAATCGAATGCTTTTGCTATGTCGAGAGAGACGCATATTGTAGGGGATTGGTTTTGGAGATTCATTGTTACATCATGTGTCAGTTTTAGCAGAGCATGACAAGTTGAGTGTTGTGGACGAAAGCCAAATTGAGAACTCGGGATAAGGGAGTTGTCTCTAGCAAATGAGAGAAGATTTTTGTATATCTTACATTCCAAAACCTTACTAAGCGAATTTAGCTGTGATATGGGACGGAAGCTAGCCGGGTTGTTGGAAGAACCGGATTTACTAATAGGGACTATCACCGCTGTTTTCCAACATTTTGGGAAATGTGAAGCGTTTATTATGGTTTTTCCTAGACATGGGAATAACGATATTGGGCGATATCCTTTTGCCGAGGTCGGTTCGCCCGTGGGTTTTGGTATGGGTACTATTGTGGCTATTTTCCACACTTGTGGAATTACACCTGTTTGGAGTATGTTAATGAAGAGATGGAGTATTCGGTGTCTCAGGAGTGGTGGACTGTTTTTTAACATTATGTAATCGACTCGATCATATCCTGGTGTTTTACCTGTGGCGCCGTGTACGACTCTAATTCAATTTTATTGATCGGGAGATCTATTAATTTAGAGGATGGGCTTGTGTGAGGGGACGGGCTAATTGTGTCTCTTTTGGCAGAGAGAAATGACGGATGAAAGTTTACGTCTCCTGCGTAGTTTGACCATGTTTTGCCGAGATGGTCTGCAATTTGAAGGGGAGATGTGAGAGTGCCTGAGTCGGTGTTCATGCATTTTATTGAGAGGGGGCGATACTGCCCAGTGAGCGTTTTTATATCCGCCCAGATTTTTCTGGGAGTAGAGTTCGGATTTAACTTTTCGGTAAATGTTTGGAAGGCTTTTCTTTTTTCTTCTTTGGCATTTTTGCGAAAAAGAGCATTTAACTTTTTATAATTGATTAGGTTAAAATCAGAGGGGAATCTTTTGAAAATACTCCAGGCTTCTTGTTTTTTCTTCCTTAGGTTGTCCAATACTGGATTCCACCAGGGAACTACTGCCTTATGGAGTTTTCGACTTGTTTGTGGTATCGAGGCATTTGCTCCTATTCGGATTGCTTTAGTGATTATGGCTGTTTCTTGATTAATATTTTGACTCTCTACATGTTGACTTAGTGCCTGGGTAGTTATATTTTGAAATTTACTCCAATTAACAAGTTCGGTTTGGAATTTAGGAAGAAGTTTGGAGGGTTTGGGACACATGCTAGTGTCAATGTTTATTATTATTGGAAAGCGGTCGCTCCCGTGCAGGTTGGGTAAAGTATTCCATGTGCAAATTGGGGCCAATTGAGGTGAGGCTAGTGATAAGTCTACATGTGTGAAGCATTTGTGAGTGGAAAAATGTGTGTGGCTACCGTTATTAAGTAGTGCTAGATTTGCGGTCAGTATGTATTTCTGTACGGTTTTTCCCCTTTTATTAGTGGACGAAGATCCCCAGATGGGGCTCCACGCATTAAAATCTCCGAGGAGAAGTATCGGTTTTTGGATGCTATCTGTGATAGTGGTAAGATCGTGTATGGTTATTGGTTGGGATGTGGGGGTGTATGCTGATATTATCGTGAGGTTTCTGCCGATATTTATTTCTACTGCTACGACCGAGATTGCAAAGTGTACTACTATAAGTTTATGTGGGATTGATCTATGTATAAGTATACCTGTACCATGTTTAGAAGCAACATTTTCCGTAAGGTTGTGAAAGAATGCCGCGTATTCTTTGGGTCCTGTGGCCCGAGAGTCGTGGCGGATGTGCGTTTCTTGTAGAGCTATGATGGATGGTTTCAGATCTTTGATGAGTATTTGGAGCTCATGCATATTGTTTTTGAGTCCGTTCAGATTCCACTGTAGTATTGTGAGTTTATGGGCTTGAATGCTATTGTGTATATTAAACCTGCTGCTGTTGGGGATTTTGTTGTTATAAGGGTTCAGTCTCCGTGTCTCGAGTGTTGATCCATTCAAGCCGAAGCCCTGTCTGCTTCGGCCCGAGTTGGGATTTTCTCGACACACAGAGACCGTGCTTTCGTTGGGAGTGTTAGGGTTATATGTGGTTATTGTGATGGAGTGGGGTGTTTAATAATTCTTGAATGGTGGGTTCATTTATTTTTATGTTAGTGATTTTGTTAATAGGTATAGGTTCGTTGTTACGGTTAGTTGTTGTGGGTTTTATGATTAGAGGTGATTGGTTTTGTATGGCTTTACGGTATTCTGCAGATGTAGAAGCGCAGTTTGAAATGAATGAAGTGTTTGTCGATGTTGGTTGGAGTGTAGTTTTTGTTGGGTTTTGTTTTGTAGTTTCTTTTATTAGTGGTGTTATATGTGTGGCTGTTGTTTTGAGGAGTGCGGCATAGGATTCCTTTGGTTTGTTTGATGGCGTGGGATTTCGTTCCCTATATATCCGTTTCGCTTCGGATAGAGAAATTTTATTTCTCGTTTGTATTTCAAGAATGGACTGGTTTTCTATATATTGGGGGCATGATGATGATGAAGCAGGGTGAGGGCCTTGACAGTTGGCACAGTGGGTTCGGGCGCATTCTAAGTCGGGGTGTGGAGGAAGGTTGCAGTTGTTGCACGCTGGGTTTCGCTTGCACCATTTGCCTGTATGTCCGAGTAGGTGGCATTGGTGGCAGCGCATTGGTCTTGGGATATACTCATTTACTTTGGCTTTGTGCCATCCGATTTCTATGTTACTCGGTGGATTGAAGGGGTCAAATGAAAACAACATTAGTCCGGAAGCCGTGATTTCGCCATTTTGCGGTTTTTTGAATTTATGGACACTTACCACTCCTTGAGGTTTAATTTCTTGGACGATGTCTTCTTCCGGAACATTAATTAGGTATGGTGCGTAAACAATACCTTTCGAGAGGTTTAATTTCGGATGCAACTTTATTGTTACCGGACATAGTTGATCGAACCGTTTAGTATTTATAAATCGTCGAGCTGTTTGTTCATCTTTCACTAGTAAAATAATTGAACCGTCTCTTAGCATGGACACCTTTTCATCATCATCATCATCATCGGCACTACAACCGGGAACCGGTCTTGGCCTTATTTAGCAAGTCCTGAGGCTTGTTAAATTTTCCATAATGATTTATTTTTTCTGGGCAAAGTCATTAGTCTTGCGCCAGAGGCTCCCCGACGGGGAATCGAACCCCGGTCTCCCGGGTGACAGGCGGGTATACTAACCACTATACTATCGAGGAGCCCAGTATAAAAAATACTATCCCAATAAAGTCCCGTATTACAAATCAGGACTAAACAGAATAGATAACACTTTTTCATATTGTGTACTAATTGAGTCTATACCTCTTTTTAACACGAATACGTTCATTCCGGTCAGAGGTTTTGTCGCGTCATTAGGAACAATTTGTATAAATTTCGGGTTTTTTTCACTTGTCTTTGTTGGTAATTCCGGGAAGTTCGTGTCAATAGGACTAAATGCCTGCCGTTTTTTTTTTTATTGACGGGGACGTCACCCGAGGACGTTTCCTGCAACATACCGAATCTGTTGCCGGTGTGCTGCTTTGGCCTTAAGGCCATTTTTTATTTATTTTTCTTTTACTTTTGCTTTACTTTGGAACCGGTTGATTTAAAACACGCACGGTACCGTAATAAAATATTCACACGCGGTTTTGTGTTCACAATTCTTTCACTGCACAATACGGTTAAAATTTGCGTCCTTACTGTTCGAGAGTTCGTCTGGCAATGCTTTCCCCTTCAACGCATGTTGTTTCATGGGAAAGGTAAACTTTGCTTATTTGGTTTCTACATTCTGGGGCTATATATATATATATTTTTTTTTTTTTTATCCATTGTTCATGTGTGGGATGGGATTTTGGGTAAGATCCTATTATACAATTCTTCAACATAAATGCGGTTACGCATATTAAATATTCTTATAATGTATTGGGAGATTACCAAAGCGGATTCCGTTGGAACCGGTCAACTAGCGACCAAATGTTCACAATAAGGCAACTGCTGGAAAAGAAGTGGGAATACGGAGAGACGGTACACCAGCGGTTCATCATCATCATCATCATCATCGGCACTACAACCGGGAACCGGTCTTGGCCTTATTTATCAAGTCCTGAGGCTTGTTAAATTTTCCATGATAATTTGTTTTTCCGGGCAAGGTCATTAGTCTTGCGCCAGAAGCTTCCCGACGGAGAATCGAACCCCGGTCTCCCGTGTGACAGGCGGGGATACTAACCACTATACTATCGAGGATCGCACCGGTTTGCGATTCATCTCCCGACGGCGCGAAATTCCCTGTATCAGAACTCATTTCGTTACAGAGCGGGTAGGCTGTAGAATTCCCTTCTCACGCGAGTGTTCCCGGAGCGTTACAATGTGCAGCTGTTCAAAAAGAACTGCAACCGCTTTTTGGTGGCATCTCGGGGCGCCCACTCTGCTCTATAGGTTCACCTCTCCCGAAAGAAGTGTAATTAAAAAATAAAAAAAACACTCTTTACTTGATGCCAAAAAGGGCTAACTGGATGCTTCCACTATTATTTTTAAATTGAAATTCTTAATCATGCAGTTTTCCTGTGTACCCACCACACTGCTATCCATTGATGGTCACTCATACGACAACCGATACTTAGTGCTCTACCGATTAAACGTTCCTAAAGTGTCTTCTTAATTGAAAATCTGTTTTTCAGGGAAAAGATCCATGGCTTCGAATACCCGATTGGTGAAAGGATTATTATTAAGTTTTCTATTACGTCTCCGCCATCTGATCGTAAGTTTGAAATTTTTGTTATAATTGGCATGGTATCATCTATGACATTTCTAGAATACTGCGGGATGCCGAATTGTAATGCCAAGTTACCGCCTCCAGCACCAATGGCTCATCCGGAGTCACCCGTAGCAAGGCGTCTATTCATTATACTTTCATCAGTAAATATTTTTACGAAAATCTTAGAAATTTGATAATATATCATGACATTGATTTTAGAGTTTACCTTCCACCGCATTAAGGGATGTATTTTGTTGTTTTGGAGGTTTGATCGACATATTCTTGCTACCTAATCGCAATTCCGGCTATGTGCGGTACGCTCGCCTAGACAGCGCTCAAAACGCCCTTGACACTCTTAATGGAGCCGAAATCTGTGGTGTTAAGATCAAGGTAATAAGTTCAAGGTTGTGCTTCATGTCACGTAAGGAAACCGATGTTTCTCTATTAAAATCTATACTATTAACTTGTAGGTAATGGAAGCGGAGGAACCTAATATTTTCAACCACAAACGTATTCGAAGATCTTAACCGTAAGTATTGTCTATGTCATTTATTCGTATTTATACATCATTATTATTCTCAATAAATACTAAAATTTTCTTTTATTGTGAGCATATTTTTTCGAAGTTTGGTGTAATCAATGATTTGAATAAACTAAGCTAAAATCGCTTACAGATTAGAGTAGTTGTAACCCGTTTATTTATCTTTTCACAGACCCAATTTAACTTAAAATGTAAACGAATGACGACATAGAACTTGATTTTTAACATCAAACTTAACAATATACAACTTATACTAAGAACGATTGATAACGATGTGGCAACAACAATTATTAAATAAGAACAAGAACAGAAACATAGAATACGGGACGGAACAGGACATTACCCGGACGCTTTATTACCTGGATTGAAATGATATTACATCGATATTCTATACCCTGCAAGGACTAAAACCACACATATTTGTATTATTTAAATACTTGGAATTGGGTTGTTTAAAATTGTTCTATTCTTTGATGCAAATAAGAAAGAGTGTTTTTAATAATGAGTATTTTAAACCTGAATAAAAGACATAGTTCTCTGGACATTTAAATCTGATTACTCAGAATATAATCAAGACATGACCGTAAACGGAGACTTTAATAAACCCCAACTAAAAATGTGTGTGATAATCTTTAAATTAAAAAGTTACGTTATATGTATAATAAAACAATATTGATATATTATGTATTTATTTGTATTATATATTTTTATATTCTCGTATATTTATGTATTTATATTGTTATATTGATATATAATCTACGAAATAATTTTTAAGGTTCTGTATTTATATACTTAACACTTTACCGGCCGACAACCTATTAATCGGTTGGCATGGAGATAAACAGGATGCAGATTTTTTTTGACAATCTATCACATTGTGGTGATGAAAGTGATGGCACCGAAATAATAATTCGGAAGCGAGCTTCTGCATTGCCACTAAAATATAGTGATTCAGAAGACTACGAAATAAGTAACATCGCAGATGATGCAATTAACGTTGAAGATGACGATGATATATGGTTGACGAACGACGAAGCATCTTGTTAAATCTAATTATCACTTTGTTAAATTTAACTATCCTATAATAGAAATTGGCGTAAAGCTAATAACCTTGCCCGGAAAAACAAATTATGATGAAAAATTCAATAAGCCTCGGGACTTCCTAAATAAGGCCAAGACCGGATCCCGATTGTAGTGCCGATGATAATGATTATGAATAACAGAAAGCGAACAATTTCGTTACAAAACGCACAGATACTTTAGTGTGACAGTCTAAACCGAAACAGAGCCGGAGCCAAAGAAAATCTACGGTTGAGCGGCCGGTCGACAAAGTGTTAATAATAATAATAATTTACAGACTTAAGTATTTTTTTATAAATTATATTTATTATCCCCTTTCCAACCGTCGTCGAGTTTACATCGTCGCGAATTGTGTTCCGTACGTGTAACATCAGTCCTACGTTACAAAATTATATTACATCCCCTTTGTGTAATAGTGCAGTGAAAAAAAAAAAAAAAAAAAAAAAAAAAACAGACCAGACCCTTGTGCAGTGTGCTGTGTTTATAAAACAAAAGAGTAGTGTAAAACAATTGCAACGAAATGGCCTGCGGGCCAAATGTGAATAGTAACCGGTTTAGTGATCTTACGGAAGATACAAATAGCGATATTCGACCAAACAAAATGAAAAGGACACTTATGAAAACAGAGGAATTTTTTCCTAGCTTACCAACAATGAACAATACAAGAGATCCAAAATTTCTAATTATATCATCCAAGGAGAATGGTAAGCCTATTTCATCTCTAAGCCCATTTTAAATTAAAAAAGCGATAGACGATGTTAGCAAAGAGTATGAACAAATCACGGTTCTACGAGACGGACAATTATTAGTAAAAGCTAATTCTCAGAAAATCGCAGACCGTTTTCTTAAAATAACAAACTTTGGCAACGTGTGTCTCGTTTCTGTAAAATTACACGAAAAATTAAGTGAATGCAAAGGCATAGTGTACGCCCCTTGTCTCATAAACATCTCGGAAGCGGAAATAATAGCCGAAATGGGTCAACAAAAAGTCACAGATGTGTACAAATTTACCAAAGTAGATGACTGTAAAGTGCGAAGACCCTCCGGACTTATGTTATTTACTTTTAACCTATTCCAACCACCAAATTCGGTTGACATCGGTTTTTATAAAGCTAAGGTCAGCGAATATATCCCCAACCCCATGAGATGTCGCAACTGCCAACGACTCGGCCGTACCACAAAACGCTGCACCAATACCACAATGTACGAAAAGTGTAATCTGCCACCTCATAGCCCCGTAAACTGCAGTCGCACTATGTGCGCAAACTGTTCGCTCCCTCACTCTGCCGCGGATAAAACCTGTCCCTTGTATATCCAAGCGAAAGAAGTTTTAACAATAAAAACCACAAACAAATGTTCAATGGAAGAAGCCAAACGAATTTATAAGGAAAAAAATATCCACAAACCTGATCAACTTTCAGGAAGCTTTGCAGATACACTAAAATCGAGCCAATTACAAGGACCCTCAACGGAACAAAACAAACAAAAAACTACACCCAAGGAATCCCTTCCAACCAGCTCCTCCTCATCTGCTACAATCAACAGTATTCAAATTGCATTGCCCCACAAGCCAAAAAAGTCAATAACACATAACCCAACCAAACCAATTTCGTCTATAACACCACTAATCCAACGAAAACCATCAATTCAATTAACGCCATCAACTCAACAAACATCATCAACTCAACTAACCACATTCGAACCCTCACAACTACAAACAAGTTCGCCAACAAACAACCAAACTGAAACCATTCCACAAACCACGACAAGCTGCTCTGCTAATAGCCATTCGCAACACACCCCTTCACCCAAATCAAAGGTAAAAAGTAAACCGTCTCTCACTAATATAAATATTAATAAAAATGTACACACCTTAGTAGATGATGATATTACAATGTAACTATAAAACTAACAACCAAGCCCCTGACTCTGCTGTTTCTGAGGTTGGACACTTGAACTCAATCCAGAGTCCAAGTGCCCAACATCAGGAACAGTGGAGTATTGATCCTAACAACATACATCCCGCCCACCATACCTTCCAACACCTTAAAACGTTTAAGAATATACAACCCCATCCCTCTGCAAAATCAAGATCTAAGCACACTAGCACGGCTGAACGCCCAAAACTCACTCCAAAACAAACCCCATTCACCATTCTACAATGGAACATGAACGGTTATACCAATAACTTTGACGAACTAAACATTCTAATTAAGGACTATAACCCACATATAATATCACTGCAAGAAACGCATTGCCCAGTCAACACCACACCATTCATCCCTAAATCCTATGTAGGCTACTTCTACAATTCACCTGCAAACACATCACACAAGCTAGGAGTAGGATTACTAATCAAGAAAGGTACTTCCCACAAAATCCTCCCCATCATTACAAATATCCAAGCTCTCGTTGTAGAAATTCAACACCCTTTAAATTTTATCTACATTGTCTATATCTCCCCCCAAATCAACCATTAAATAAAAATGATCTTCAGGCTATACTCAACCAAACAAATGAGCCCAGAATACTTGGAGGCGACATAAATGCTTGGAGTACACTCTGGGGTTCACCTTCTACAAACCAAAGAGGGGAAGTAATTTGAAACCTCCTCCTCACCTCCAATCTGATCCTACTGAATGACGGTTCCCCTACTCACCTTTCTACACACAATACCCTCACTCATATAGACATCACTTGTTGCTCCTCAGAATTGGTTCCGAAAACTTCATGGCAAGTTCTAAACGACCTCTACAATAGTGACCATTTCCCCGTTTTAAGCATAATAAATAATCAGCAATCGATAACCCATCACAACAGATCTCCAAAATACAAAACCGATTCCGCCAACTGAGCACTTTTTGAAAGAAAAGTTGACGAATTTCTTTCAAGCAATTCCCCCACACCTGACACGAATCACGAAGCGGCGCTAATCAGTAAAGCAATTAGATCCGCTGCCAATCTCTCAATACCCCAAACAAATATCACAACCAAATCAGAAACCAGCAACATGTACCTTGGTGGAACTCCGACCTAACGCTTCTCAGAAAAAAAAAATGTCAGAATTTAAAAAAAGACCAACGCAGGTTAATTTTGTTGCATACAAAAAAGCGAATGCACAATTTCGTAGGAAGATGAAAGAAAGCAAAGCAAAAAGCTTTCTTCAATTCACTTCCTCAATCAATCCAACATCCTCCACAACCACAATATGGCATAAAATACGCAGCTTAAGTGGTAATCACAATCCGACAATTATCTCATCCCTTAATTCCGAAAATACTACAATCTCAGACACAGTGGAAATAAGCCAACTCTTCGCCAAAACCTGGTTGCAATTCTCAGACAACAATAATCGCAAAAAAATTGAATCCGTTAACAATCCACTATCTTTGCAAACTCCTAACTCTGCAGCTCTACGCATAGAACAACCCATCTCATTTATCGAATTCGAGTCAGCACTTAGTATAACTAAGGGAAAAACTCCAGGGCGAGATCGAATATCTTACCCAATGTTAAAAAACCTTTCGCATTATGCAAAACAAAGAATTATAAAGTTATACAATAAAATACTTGAAACATCACACATTTCACAAATATGGAAAACCGCGGTTGTAATACCTATTCCCAAGCCGAACAAAGATAAAGATACGGTGGATGGCTACCGCCCTATATCCTTAATTCCTTGTCCCACATAGGTATTAGAAAAAATCGTAGCCAAACGTCTACTCTGGCTTATGGAAACAAAGAAATTGACATCCATCAACCAAGTAGCTTTCAAATCCAACAGAGGTTGCACAGACGCCTTACTCCACATTGACCACTACACCTCAAAGGCTCTATCCGCCAAAAATCACGTCACAATACTCTCTCTTGATTTTGAGAAAGCATTCGACAGAATAGGCGCTCACACCGTACTTAATAAATTGTTAAAATGGAGAATTGGCAACAATATATATAGGTACGTTAAATCATTTCTAAGCAATAGAAAATTCCAATGTAAAGCCAACCACGTTTACTCCAATACATTTCCATTACACAACGGAATCCCTCAAGGATGGCCACTGTCAGTTGTACTATTTATGATCGCCTTTGACGACATAAGTACAATAATACACAAACAGAAACATCTAGATCATTGCATTTACGCCGATGATATATACATCTTAAGTAAATCCAGTGATCTAACTTTCTGCAAAAACATTTTAACTGAAACTGTGAAAGATATCTTAGAATGGTCAAATTCTTCAGGTGCCAAACTCTCAGTAGATAAATGTAAATTATTTCATGTGTGCCGACGACGACTTTGTCCCCAAATACACCTCAACATAAACAACAAAACAATCCAAAATGTCCCCAACCTCAAAATCCTAGGAATAACATTTAACAATAAGTATACCTGGAAACAACATTGTTCAGAACTCAAAGTATCATTAGCAGCGAGGCTCAATATTATTAAATACTTAAGCAACATGAAAAGTAACGTACACATTAACACTCTATGTAAAATTACTAAAGCTCTAATTTTAGTAAAATAGACTACGGGATCTATATCTATGGCAATAGTCCAAAAACGACTCTAAATATAATAAAGCCCATCTATCACCAAGCCGCTAGAAGAAGCACCTTTGCATTCAGAATGACACCAATAAAAAATATACTGGCTGAAGCTGGGCTTCCAACAATCGAGGACCGGATGGAAATCATATCATTAAAACTAATAGCTAAATTAGCGTTTTCGCGAAATTCCATAATTGACAAAGACATCAAACTAACAATAGGATACAAAAACACCAACCGAATCCCATCTGCAATCAGTCGCATTTTAGATAAAGCCAAGCAATTGGAATTGGATATTAAACAAACTTTCAAATGCTCCGCAACTTACACGCCATGGCTTCTAAATAATAATAATATCATAACAACACTCTCAATATTTAAAAAACCAAACACAAACAAAGAAATATACGGTGCACTATTCTGGTCAGTCGCCTCAAAATATAAATCCAACGGATGGCGCTTTCTGTACACAGATGGATCCAAAACAACCAACTATACTTCCTTTGCGGTCACATCCGAAGAAGGTGCAGTAAAGAAAATCGGACTATTACCCGAATTTTGCTCCATTTTCACGGCGGAAGCCTTCGCGATTTTACAAGCCGTAACATTCGCCACCAACCATAGAGAAAAATATGTCATCTGCACCGACAGCCTGTCGGTACTCAACTCAATAAAAAACACCAACAACACTGATGATATTATTTCCAATATTCGGAATAATATCATTAAATACTGCAATAAAATCAAACTAATGTGGACTCCCAGTCACGTCGCCATCAGCGGTAACGAGAATGCAGACGCCGCAGCCAACTCAGCCAAAAGAGCTCCAGTCCATAAATTCAACATCTACACAAGAGCCGATCTACTGTCAACTATCAGCAATCAACAAAAACAAATAAACCAAACAAACTGGGATACTCACCACCATGCCTATAAAATGGTAAACCCTTTCAAAACTCACCCTTCTTACCCAACTAACTTGTCCAAATCCAAAATCACAAACTTTGTGAGGCTGCGATTAGGACATACAGCTGCTACCCACCTCCACCTGCTCCACCGAGCTACAGCCCCAATCTGCCCAAAATGCAACACAACACTTACAATCACTCACATATTGAAAGTCTGTCCTCACCTAAAACCCTTGAAAGACAAACTATTTCGCAATACAGATATTTATACAATTCTAGCAGATCCCACTACCGACAACATAGAAATTGTAAATAAATTTGTAAATAGCATTAAGATTAAATTGTAAATTAGAAATACAGAGCCAATAGTCCCCGCTGCTAGGCTCATTAGGTTAAGTTATTGATATGTAATTTTACATTACTAATTGATAATAAATAAATAAATAAATAAATATTTATTATTTAACGTCAACCTCCCGCTTGGTAGAAACCTTGACGTGGTGCGGGGGTTTAAACTGCAATGAATCACTCAGGCTATGCTGACGGAAGTATACGCCTCCAGTAGAGCCACCCATGTCAGACAGGCTAGCGAGGTGTAACACACAAAGATCTACCACCCCTAATCCAGGATGTTACGCGTCACCGTGCCCATTGGATGGTTTGCAGTCAGGATTATACCGGCTGTATTATAACGGCGCCTCTCTGACACCGGGTCTAATCAGAGCAGTAAGCAGACCTTACCATATCAAAGAGGGGCTCTGATATGGCGGACTATTTGAAACGCCAAGACTCGTGGCATCAAAAGTGAATAATCAATATACAAAAAACAATCCCACGAAAAACCCGGTAGACGTAGGTGTAATGAGCCTACACTTCCATAGGGGAACAAATCATCAAGAAAACACCGACTCGAAAAAGCGGGATATACGCATCGGCACGTGGAATGTTCGAACGTTATATAAACCAGGCGCGATACGGACGGTCGTAGAAAACACGAAACAATATAAAATGGACATCGTCGCGCTTCAGGAAGTCCGACTTCCACATCAAGTAATCGAAATCAAGGGGCTTACACTGCTGTGTGGAGGTACCGATACTCATAACCACGGGACTGGCTTCATCATAAGCAAGAAGATTACGCCCCATGTAAAATATGTGAAATTTATTAATGACCGAATGTCATTAATGACCGAACCATGGTACAATTATGTATTTATAAACGTACACGCCACAACAGAATCTACAGACGAAGAAACGAAGCACACGTTCTATGAGACCCTAGAGGATGTATTTGATGGGATCCATCATTCGATGTTAAAATCCTCCTCGGGAACCTCAATGCGAAAATTGGAAAGGAAGATATCTTCCAACCAACTATAGGTAAAGGAAACCTACACGACTTCTTAAATGATAATGGAATTCGAATTATCACGTTCGCAGCGTCAAAAGATCTCGTAGTGAAAAGCACGATGTTCAAGCACAAGCAAATCCATAAAGCCACATAGATAGTGAAATTCGAGAGCTCACGTATGATTTTGGAGAGACATATGAGACGGACAGTTACTCGGGCTGGAGTAATAGAATACATGCTGAGTTTAAAACAGGCATGGTCCGTAACAAATGGTATTCTCTGTGAAATGATGCAGCCGACATGCCTCTGGATCGATCTAGAGGTATCTTTTGAAGATTTCTACCTTCCTATCGAAACCAAAAAAAAAACAAAAAAACAGATATCACCCGACGGCGTAACGCGTAACCAAATAGACCACTTCCTCATAGACAAAAGACACCAGTCGAGCATCCTTGACGTAAGATCATATAGAGGAGCAGATTGCGACTCCGATCATCTTCTAGTGATGGGCAAAATTAGAAGTCTGCTCGCAGCAAACCCGCATGGACAGTCACGGGAGACGAGCAAAAAGTTCGACATAGATAAACTAAAAGACCTACGTAAAAGGACTGAATATCAAGAGTAACTAACGAATAGATTTAGCATCCTAGAGAATGGAAGTAGTGAGGAAGAGGAAACCAATAATCTGGCCACTAAATGGGCATCGATCAGAGACACAATCAAACAAACAGCCCAAAAGGTATTAGGATTTAAGAAAACAATTAAGTCCAAGCCTTGATTTCACGATGAGTGCAGGGCAAAGATCGAACAACGTAAACGCCTCAGAGTGATCCACTTAGAAAGATATGATGAAGTCAACTAGAAAGATACGCGACGATTCGGAGAGAGACAATGAGACTCTACAAACGCAAGAAACGCGAATGCGAGAAGACTCGGATCGACAAAATCCTAGAAAACTCTAGAGCAAAGAACATCAGAGGTATATATGCCAGCATAAATTCTATTAAAAATGGCTACCCGGGGAGTCTGCAAATAATTCGAGAAGCAAACGGCTGTCTGGTCACAGAAACAAACAATATCGTGACAAAATAGAAGCAGTACTTTGAAAACCTGCTCAATGTGCGCATCCATCAACCACAAATAAACGCATCAAACGTACATACAGCTGAGCCTCAGATCCCAGAGCCCTCTCTCAACGAAGTTGTAGACGCAATAAATCGATTGAAAAACAACAAGGCTCCCGGGGTCGGCTGCATACCGGCAGAGCTTCTGAGGCAACCGCTCGAAAGATCCATCACCTGATCAAAACAATATGGGATAAGGAAGTCATTCCGGAAGAATGGAAAACCTCAATAGTCGTCCCCATTTTCAAAAAAGGTGACAGATCTGACTGCGAAAATTACAGAGGAATATCATTGCTCCCAACCACATATAAAATACTAACAAATGTCATACTGGCGAGAATCACATCATACGCAGACGACATATTGGGAGACTACCAATGCGGATTCCGTAGGAACAAGCGAGCAAATGTTCACAGTAAGGCAACTACTGGAGAAGAAGTGGGAATACGGAGAGACGGTTCACCAACTGTTCGTTAACTTTAAAAAAGCCTACAACTCAATCGTAAGGCAAAGACTCTGCCATATTGTAGTTGAGCTGGGAATCCCGAAAAAATATACCGCCTTCATTCAAATTTGCATGAACGAAGACAAAGGGCGAATTAGAATAGAAAACCACCTCTCAGAACAATTTGAAATCCGGGACGGAATAAAACAGGGGGATTGCCTCTCACCATGTCTTTTTAACCTTGTCCTCGAGTATGTCATCAGAAAGGTACAAGACGACTACATGGCCGGATCATCTCTGAACGGGGTCATACATGTGCTCGCATATGCGAATGACATCGCCGTTTTGGGCGATAATCTAGAAATTGTACGTAAAAACAGTGAAATCGTCATGAAAGCGGCAGAAGAGGTGGGCCTAGAAATAAATGAACACAAAACAAAGTATATGTTTACCGCGCGGGCAGATGGACGTCAGGGAGCACATATAAACGTCAGAGGCAAGATATTCGAAAAAGTAAAAGAATTTAAATATATGGGAACAATACTGACGGCCAGTAACGAAATGTTGAAGGAAATTAACAAAAGACTACACTCCGGCAACGCTAGTTGGCATGCAGTCAGTAAACTGCTGAAATCCAAATTGCTATCACGGACTATAAAGCTCCGTGTTTATAGGACCATAATCATGCCAATTGTTCTATACGGATGCGAACATGGGCTCTCACAAAACGGGAAGAAAACAAATTCCGCGTGTTCAGGAATAAAGTCCTAAGGGGTATCTTAGGCGGCAAATCTGACGAGGAGGCAGGACAATGGAGGAAACTCCACAACCACGAATTGGAGGAGCTATACCGCAAACCTACAATAGTGAGAATAATCACGTCGCGAAGTTTAAGATGGGTCGGACACGTGGAGCGAATGGGCAACGATAGGACCGTGCATAGAATTCTTGACGGTAAGCCAACGGGAAAGAGAACGATAGGACGGCCGCGACGGAGATGGGAGGACAATGTAAGGTTTGACCTCGTGGAGATCGGATCGGATGGTCGAACGTGGAAGGAGAGCGCACGGGACAGGGAACAATGGTGGAGCCGAGTCGGCGAAGTCATGAACTTCCGGGTTCCCACAGGCCAATAAATAATAATATCATTATTAAACATTGTTTTTTGATGGGAAAAACGTTTGAACAATCATTGCAATAGTTGCAGAAATGTTATCCCACATCTGCTTTTTCGAAAACAACAGTTTATCGGTGGTGTATTGATTTTAAAATGGACCGCACCTCACTATGAAAGGCCAAAAGAGGCTTCGAATGCGGAAATCCTAGAGCAAGTGCATCAAATCGTGTTGACTGATCGTAAAGTGAAGTTGCACGAGTTAGCTGATGCCGTGAGCATCTCAAAAGAACGGGCGGGATACATTTTGCACGATCTTTTGGAGATAAAAAACCTATCGGCGCGATGGGTGCCGCGTTTACTGACCGTCGGCCAAAAATAGCAGCGCGTTGTCGATTCAATGGCCTATAGCGTATTGCGACGATAGTGAAGAACGTGTGATTCGAACTGTTAGAGTCACTAAAAATGTAACCAATGCTCAACACATCAGGCCACTGCCGCTTGTACGAATTCGATTTCTAAACTCAAGTACACTCAACTGATGTGGAATTGTTATGTTATCGCTATGGTATAAGGCTCTAATACATTTTCTTATTCGATTTTCGTTCTGTGTTCTTCACTATTTGCATGTGTATTGTGTGTGTATATGTTAGAAACGCCACAGCCCCGTTTACCGTAGTTGCAGCGTAATCGAGGGGATTTTTTTTTTATTAGACTTCTCTCGGGAGAGGCGAACCTATAGCGTCAAGTGGGCGCCCCGAGATGCCATCAAATAACTGTTGCAGTTCTTTTTGAACAGTTGCAGGTTGTAACGGTCCGGGAACAGACGTTTTGTGACGGTGGTCCATTACTAAACGCCTGAATCCGAAAGGCAGTCTGCAGAGTGGCTGGAAAGCCATCAAAGTATACCAAAGTGGCCAAAGAACCGATGCTCGGCCTGCGATTTTTGTGATGCGCATAGCATAATCTTCATCGATTAAATGTAGATGGTAAGAACAGTCATAGGAGAGTATTATGCAGTGTTATTGGACAAACTGAACGACGAAAGAAAGAAAAAACGACCCCATATGGCAAAGAAAAAAGTTCTGTACCATCATCATAACGCACCCCCACACACGTCTTTGATGGCCAAATTGGACCAATTATGATTTGAATTAATTGCTCGGCCAAACTTGGATCCCAACGACTACCATCTGTTCCCAAACTTCAAGCTGTGGCTTCAGCGAAAGAGATTCAAATCGAATGAGGAAGTCATCGCGGAAACCGAGGCGTATTTCGAAGGCTTGGACGTTTCGTACTACAGAAAGGGAACGAATAAATATAACTTTACCCAAAAAAGTCTGTTTTAATTAAAAATCCCACAACTGCATTAGCACCTAAAAACATTTCCTTTTCCAAGGACATTTAATGCATACAACGCATTATCTAAAATTACTAAAAAGAATTCTTTAATGTACATATGCATCATAAATCCCAAACCATTCGGTGCCCTTCATCATCATCATCATCATCGGCACTACAACCGGGAACCGGTCTTGGGATTATTTAGCAAGTCCTGAGGTTTGTTAAATTTTCCATAATGATTTGTTTTTTTTTCGGGCAAGGTCATTAGTCTTGCCTCAGAGGCTCCTCGACGGGGAATCGAACCCCGGTCTCCCGCGTGACCCGCGATTCGTTTGTCCAATCGACAAACAATTACCGCATCCCAAGCATTATCATCGAAACCGAATCCTCTAGCATTTCCTAGTACAAACAACAACTCGGTTCCTACTGCAGTCAGAGATGACATAAACATTAAAAACCCATTAGCACCTTTTCCTAATGGCGATACGTCTATTAACGCAACTGCACCACTTATCTCCGATGCATTGCCGTCTATTATAGCTACAATGCACATCGTAAACAATGATCTATACGATCCCTTTGTCTTTGGATTTTTCAGCTTCATTCCCATGGCCTTGTGCATGAAAAAACCAATGTGATCTTCACGATCACACATACACCCATACCACAATAATCTTCATTACGAGATCTGGTTTTCTATTCTACAAAGGGAGACTTTTCGTTTCTCTTGTGGTAAGTAAAACATATCCTTAGCCGAGAGGATATTCACCACCACCCCAAATTATGTCATTAGCGAATGTATATCATCATCATCATCATCATCATTGGCACTACAACTGGGAGACCGCCTTGGCCTTATTTAGCAAGTCCTGAGGCTTGTTAAATTTTCCATAATGATTTCTTTTTTTTTCGGGCGAGGTCATTAGTCTTGCGCCAGAGGCTCCCCGACGGGGAATCGAACCCCGGGCTCCCGCGTGACAGGCGGGTATACTAACCACTATACTATCGAGGAGCCAATGTTATATAGTATACCCATTAAAACAGAAACTCATTTCCAATACTACACATCGGATAATTGAATCATAATTCAATATCCACGGTTTTGAAACGAAATTCTGCACGGCACACGTCAAAGCACAAATGAAAAGCATGACATAACAATACTCATTTCCCAGATGTTCCGGTGGATGAGTGTCGTGTATCGTATACGATATTGCGGTGCATGATACTCACCTCACGTGTCATCTGAGAAGTGACTCATTGTTTTTGACATCCGAACCGAGTATTTATAGCGTAGATGTTTCTGCGCCACTGGGAAACTCAGGTCACTGCTTGGTATCGGCCGCGCAACCACTTGCATTTCAAGCGAATAACCGACCTAAACAGCTTCGCCATGTACGGATGTATGGGGGCCGCTAACTGGGACGATTTGGGAGATTTCTTCGCATCCTTTCTATGGTGGAGGTGTGCTTCGGGGGCTCCCATGTTAACACTACCACTGAGTCGGTCACAGAGATTATGCTTCTCGAGATGGAGATCTACATTCCACATTCCAAGTTTATCTGTTAAACCTTGGTTTGATAAAAAATGCGAGCAGATTACAGCGGCAAAAAATAGAGCATTTACATAATGGCACTTCAATCCCACCGATGTTAACAGAAAAAATTTTGTTAGAATCAGAAATGGATGCAACCAGGTGATTGATATCGCGAGGAAGGCATACAAGGACAGAGTGACTAATAAACTCCTTGAGTGCCCAACTGGTTCGCGTTCCTTCTGGTCAATGGCAAGGTCTGTCAGCAATAACTTCGTGTCTTAACCACCCTCGTATATACTATACTATTGACTATTTATTGGCCTGTAGAAATCTGGAAGTTCAAGGCATCACTGACTATCTTGTGTACTCCCCTTCGAGGTTTCACCCTCTGATCCGATCCCACTAAGGGCGCGCCTTACATTGTCCTCCCATTTCCGTCGCGGCCTTGCCGCCGGTCTTCAGTTAAGAATTCTATGTACGGTTCTATTATTGCCTATTCTCGCCCGGCCCATTTTATACTTCGCGAACTGATTATTCTCACTATTGTCGGTTTGCGGTATAGTTTTTCTAATTCGTGATTGTCGAGTTTCTTCCTTTGTCTTACCTTTTCAATGATTACGACAGATATATAGCGTTTGCGATGATAGTGGAGAGCGTGTGAATCGAACCGACTCTATCACGGTTAGAATCACTAAAAGATAGAACCCGATCAGAGACACAATCAAACTAACAGTCCAAAAGGTATTAGGATTTAAGAAAACAATTAAGTCCAAACCTTGGTTTGACGATGAGTGCAGGGCAAAGATCGAAGAACGTAAACGCCTCAGAATGATCCACTTAGAAAGATATGATGAAGTCAACGCAGAAAGATACGCGACAATTCGGAGAGAGACAATGAGGCTCTTCAAACGCAAAAAACGCGAATGGGAGAAGACTCGGATCGAAAAAATCCTAGAAAATTCGAGGGTAAAGAACATCAGAGGTATGTATGTCGGCATAAATTCAATTAGAAATGGCTACCGAGGAAGAGCTAAAATAATTCGAGACGCAAACGGCTGTCTGGTCACAGAAACAAACAATGTCGTGACAAGATGGAAGCAGTTCTTTGAAAACCTGCTCAATGTACGCACCCATCAACCACAGATAAATGCACCAAGCGTACATACAGCCGAGCCTCAGATCCCAGAGCCGTCTCTCAACGAAGTTGTAGACGCAATAAAGCGATTGAAAAACAACAAGGCTCCCGGAGTCGACTGCATACCGACAGAGCCTGTGAAGCATGGAGGAGAGGCAACCGCTCGAAAGATCCACCAGCTCATCCAAACAATATGGGATAAGGAAATCACACCGGAAGAATGGAAAACCTCAATAGTCATCCCCATTTTCAAAAAAGGCGACAGATCTGACTGCGAAAACTACAGAGGAATATCATTGCTCCCAACCGCATACAAAATAGTAACAAATGTCATTCTGGCGAGAATCACACCGTACGCAGAAGAGATACTGGGAGACTACCAATGTGGATTCCGTAGGAACCGGCCAACAAGCGACCAAATGTTCACAATAAGACAACTGCTGGAAAAGAAGTTGGAATACGGAGAGACGGTTCACAAACTGTTCGTTGACTTCAGAAAACCCTACGACTCTGTCGCAAGGCAGAGACTCTACCATATTGTAGTTGAGCTGGGAATCCCGAAAAAATATACCGCCCTCATTCAAATTCGCATGAACGAAAACAAAGGGCGAGTCAAAATAGAAAACCACCTCTCAGAACCATTTGAAATTCGGGACGGACTAAAGCAGGGAGATGGTCTATCACCGTGTCTTTTTAAGATTGTGCTCGAGTATATCATCAGAAAGGTACAAGACGACAACATGGCCGGATCTTCCCTGAACGGGGTCACACAAGTGCTCGCATATGCGGATGACATCGCCGTTCTAGGCGATAATCTAGAGACTGTTAGTAAAAACTGTGGAATCATCATGCAAGCGGCAGAAGAGGTGGGCCTAGAAATAAATGAAGACAAAACAAAATACATGATTACGGCGAGAGCAGGTGGACCTCAGAGAATACATATAAACGTCAGAGGTAAGATATTTGAAAAAGTTAAAGAATTTAAATATCTGGGAACGATACTGACGGCCAGTAACGAAATGTCGAAGGAAATTAACAAGAGACTGCATTCCGGCAACGCTAGTTGGCACGCAGTCAGTAAACTGCTGCAATCCAAACTGCTATCACGGACTATAAAGCTCCGTGTTTATAGGACCATCATCATGCCAATTGTTCTATACGGATGCGAACATGGGCTCTCACAAAACGGGAAGAAAACAAATTCCGCGTGTTCAGGAATAAAGTCCTAAGGGGTATCTTTGGCGGCAAATCTGACGAGGAGGCAGGACAATGGAGGAAACTCCACAACCACGAATGGGAGGAGCTATACCGCAAACCGACAATAGTGAGAATAATCACGTCGCGACTTTTAAGATGGGTCGGACACGTGGAGCGAATGGGCAACGATAGGACCGTCCATAGAATTCTTGACGGTAAGCCAACGGGAAAGAGAACGATAGGACGGCCGCGACGGAGATGGGAGGACAATGTAAGGTTTGATCTTGAGGAGATCGGATCGGATGGTCGAACGTGGAAGGCGAGTGCACGGGACAGGGAACAATGGTGGAGCCGAGTCGGCGAAGTCATGAACTTCCGGGTTCCCACAGGCCAATAAATAATAATAAATAATAATAATAATAATAAAAGATAGAACCAAAGCTCAACGCATCAGGCAACTGCCGCGTGTACGAATTTGATTTCTACACTCAAGTGCATTCGACTGATGTGGAAATGCTATGCTATTGTTGTGGTATACGGTTTTAATGGATGTGCTTTGGTTGTTCTTGTCTTGTCCTGTGTTGTTCTTCACTATTGGTCGTGTGTATTTGCTAGAAACACCACAGATATACCATTCGAATTTAAATGTTGGAGTTCCCGATGCGTCTTGCATCTGAAGTAGCCATCAACAAACCACAGGGACAACCTATACAAGAGTGTGTACGGTACATTTATAAAATCCATGCTTCTCACGCTTGTGGGCAAACCCTCTGATTTATTGGTAAACGCGTCAGGTGGAAAAACAAAAGATATTGTGTACCTAACATTCTCGATAGTATAGTGGTTAGTATACCCGCCTGTCACCCGGGAGACCGGGGTTCGATTCCCCGTCGGGGAGCCTCTGGCGCAAGACTAATGACCTTGCCCAGAAAAAATAAATCATTATGGAAAATTTAACAAGCCTTAGGACTTGCTAAATAAGGCCAAGACCGGTCCCCGGTTGTAGTGCCGATGATGATTATTGTGTACCTAAATAATAACAAGGAGGAATTACAACACAAACACTTTATTTCGTATACGTGGCATCGCAACACATCCCGAGAAACAGTTAGTTTCTCCCTAAATACAAAATAAATTGTGATATTTAAAATCGAACGTGAAACATGCCAGAAACTAGTTGCAGAGTGTAGATGGCGCGACAAAGCTTGTTGTTGAATGGTAAATGTTTGAAATTCAATATTGACAGTTCATAATGGACCGTTGAGAATTGCTTTGAAAGAATTTAATGTTTTATTTGTCTTGTGTTTGTCTTTTTTGAATTCCAGAATATTAATTATGGGAATCAAAGACTTATGGACCGTACTAACACCTTACTGTGACCGAAGACCTTTTCACGAACTTCGTGGGAAAGTTGTTGCTATTGACTTGGCTGGCTGGGTATGCGAGAGTCTCAACACAGTCGACTATTTTATCCATCCACGACAGCATTTAAAGTAAGTAACTATAAATAATCCACTCCGAATTTCATTTAGATCATGTGAAGTGTAACTATCACTAGAAATCTCTTCTTTCGCACTTGCTACCTTGTTTGGGAGGAAGTGACACCAGTGTTTGTACTCGAAGGAACAGCTCCGAAGTTAAAAGCACAGGTGATTGCTAAGCGTAATGAAATACATTTTCGCGGAGTTAAACCCAAGAATTCACCTCCAATCGAATCAGACATTAAAGAAACACAACGTAAACCCATCGACAAGGATAAAACCAGAAATCGATTCAATCATGTTCTAAAGCAATGCGAAAATTTGCTGAATAGCATGGGCATCATATGCGTTAAGGGTCCTGGAGAAGGAGAAGCATATTGTGCGTTCCTGAACAAAAAGGGCGTAGGTAGTAAATGTGTGAAATCTAATGATTAAATTGATTACACACCTATTTACAGCTGGTAGACGGTATCATCAGCCAGGACTCTGATTGCTTTGCTTATGGGGCAATCAAAGTGTATCGAAACTTTTCAGTGTCATCCCAAGGAACTGCTTCTTCCCAGGGAGGATGTGTTGATGTGTATGATATGACAAAAATATGCCAACACATGGGTAAGATCAAATCCTAATAAGTGCCATTGAATGAGCGGCGAAAATATTTCAGATTTTGGCCAGAACAAAATAATTACCATGGGCTTACTCTGTGGTTGTGATTACTGTCCGGAGGGCGTTGGTGGTGTCGGACGAGATTGTGTAATGAAACTTTTTAACAGGTACAGCAACGAAGTTATCCTTGACAGGTAAATTATTGCTTTTTTAGCTATCGCATGGTCCATTGGCTTGTATCATATATTTTTGTCTTTAAGGTTGAAATCCTGGAGAAGTGAAAACCACAAGTACACAAGTCTGGAGATGAGAGTCGATGATAAACATGTTTGTACTAATTGTGGTCATATAGGCAGATCTCAAAGCCACACGAAGAATGGTTGCCCCCCTTGCGGCATGTCTCGTGGGTGTAATTCCGATTTGTGGAAGTAAGGAGAATGACTTTAATTCCAAATTTTTGCCATTGATGTGAACACATTATATTATTTGTTGCAGAGAAGAACGGCTTTCACTTAAATCGGAACTTTCCCTTCGAAAGAAAGCCTTAGCCGATCCTACGTTTCCTTCGCAAGATATCATAGATGAATTTTTACAGGAGCCAAGCAGAGTTCCTCAACTAGATCTCTGTTGGAAGCAGCCTAATATAGTCAAGTTCGTTAAACAGGTTGGTCACCTGTTGCAATGGCAAGAAGTATATTGCTTCCAAAAATTCTTTCCCCTTTTAACACGATGGCAGGTACGTTTCATAAAAGAAACACCTGCAAATTCGGTAGCCTATGTCCTACCAGAACGAATAGTCAAAAAGCGAACCTTGAAAGGAATACCAAGTTTAGAGGTTAAATGGAAAGACCAGTTGGGTTTTTTTAAAGGTTTAATTCCCGATGAGCAGTTAGAGATATTTGCCTCAGATAATCCAAAAGGAATTGACGAACTGTGGTCGACAGTCGAACCTTTAAATCTTATGGAACAGTCATACCCCGAACTGGTAGCAGAATTTCTTGCTGCTAGTGAGAAACCGAAAAAATCAAAGGTACCTAGAAAGCGAAAGGCAAAAGTAACAGCTGAAAGCCCACTGCACGATTTGAGTGCTTTGATGGAGGCCACAAATGAGATATCGAAGGATTTAAAACCAACCAAACGGCGGTTAAAAGTTAAGCCGAAAAAGGGTCTTCAATTAATAGATAAGTTCCTCATTTCAAATAAAACTAATGAGAAGACATTTGTCCCTGGCGTGCAGTGTTCGACACCGAAAACCAAGTGCCTACCGTCAGATCTGGACAGTGATGGTGATGAGAATTTCGACATGTCAAATATAATTAATGAGATAACGAAGAACTCAGCTCCAGCTATCACACATCACGCTGGCAAACCCTTACGCTATGAACTGACTAATCGCGAACGGAGTTTCGATGATCTTGATCTGTTTATGGCATCAAAAAAGCAGAGCACTCCATTCGTGGTTAAACATATTTCAAACCGGAGAGAGTCCCTCAATGATACGATTGACTTGATTGTAGCTGGCAGGAAGAAGTCAAATTACCGAGAGGCACCCGTTACGCACGTTGATAAATTTCTTAACAGGAACAGCATTAGCACGGCAGGACAATCAATTTTGAAGGCTGAACATGATGGCACAACGAGTTTCTTCGGCGCGGTTCAAGTCGGAAAAGCTGATGAGTTCGAGAAGTCAATGGACGTTAGTTTAATTAAATTTGCCGAAGCTGATGGGCGAACGTCAGATGAAAGCACTTCAGAGGAGTAAAGTATAGTTGTTAATTAAGCCTAAAGAATATTTGAATAGGTATTAACTAGGATCACCAAAATACGTATTTGAACGACCGCCTAAAAACGATTGTATTCGCCCGTTTAGAGACTTTCAGGAAAAATAAAAATAATAAAATAAGAAGTTAAAAACCGAAAGGAAAAAAAAACACCTATGTACTTTGAAAAAGGAACACGAGGATCATCAAAAGAAATGATAAAAAAGTCAGTGCTATTCAAAACGACAGTCATGTAGTCTGCAAACTAGTAATCCACCAAATTAGGGCAATAAAAATTAAAATAGCAATAAGATTATATTGAACGTAAATCCGTCACGGATGGCCTGGGCAAACACAATAACGGATCCTGTGGACCAAAAGAGTTATGCTTCTACCTAAAGGAAGAGGCTCAGTCATTATATTGTGTGTTATATTTGTTGGGGCTATAGCGTTAAGCAAGGATAGGGAAGAAGGTGAATTGAACACACGATGAAACGATTGAAAAGCGAAGCAGTGAAGCATCAGACTACTGACCGTGTTTAGAATTTGATTTCCAAACTCGACTATATTCCACTGGTATGAATTATTTTTATTTTATCGCTTGGTATACGGTTCTGATGTATTTTTCTTATTCGATTTCTTACGTTCGGTGTTCCTCACTATTTTTGCTTGTGAATTGTGTGTATCTGTTAGAATCGCTACAGGGCCATTAGGCAAGCCACTCACTTGAAACAAATTGTTGGCGATGCAATTTCCCAGGGCATGCACTCAGCACAACGATCGCCTGTAAAACCATTCAAGGGGAAAGCCCAACGAAAACCACTCAAGAGGAAAGAGCACGACAATCAGCTGTATGCCGATCGCGAGAAATCACTCAGGAGGAAACGAGTGATTGAGAAAAACAAAGCGAACGAGAAGACAGCGGCGGACTATAAAAGGCGCAACGGTGAAGCGGCAACTCGGTTTCTTCGTAACCTGACTCGATCTCGCTTATCGCCGTGTAAGAGCCAGTCAGGTTACACTCGCGCCAAAAGCTAATTTTCATAAGTTGAGAATTCTTCAAAGAAGAATAAAACCAAGTACAACCAACAAATCCTCACCAACCAAATCCACATCGCAGAACACGTTACCACAACCTAGAAGACCAGGAATATCATATGCGGATGTCATCAAAAACAATCCACACACGCCGACGTCAAACAATCCCAACTCCATTGGTCTCAACCTGGACATCATGCGCTACATCAAGAGTCTACAAACTATGCTTCCTACATTGAAGCATATGTCGGATATCGAAAAAAGGCCAGATTCTCTCACTTATAATTTCCCATATTCTTACGCTCAATGGCTGAACTAACTATAGTCACTCTCAACGCAGAGTCTATATACTCCCATATCCGTGAGCACCTCGTCTCAGAAACGTGGCTTAAGTCCAACTCCCGAGTATCCATCGTCAATTATACATTTATTTCAAACCTCAGAACTACTGGATTCCATGGATTCCTACTAAAGTAGGAATCGCCAATGTTTTCAATATCGAATACACTGCAGTTAAACTTTTTTGTGAAAACAAAAAAGTAATCATATTAACATCCATTTACGTCCACCCAACACGAGAACCAGACTTCCCTGACTCTGACATATCTCAAATAACCAGACAGTCTCTCCCCGCACCATTCATAATCGCTGGAGACTGGAACGCTCGACATACAGCAATCAACGACATCAAGAATAATAAATACGGCTGCCAACTTTTGGACCTCCTCTCATCTACCCATATAGGTGCATCGACAGTCTGCTGCAGCCAACTCGTGTCACCAACTCGACACAGTCAACAATTGACTTCTTCCTCAAGTCGGCTGATGTCTACTCAACGCCCCCCCCCCCCCACCGTTATCCTTCCTCTTTACCTCTGATCATGGTCCGTTCACATCTTGAACAAAATCGCCCCCTTCGAACTGCTTTACTCACACAGTCCTGTCCCGAACTTCTCCACTAACTGGAAAAAGGTCAATAGAGACGTCGCCGAAAGTTTTTCTAATATGTGAATCTTCTAACCTAATCGCTGCTGATATCGATCGAGTAGCCCTAAAAATTGAGCAGACCCTCAAGGATGCCCTCACCAGCAATACACCCACCACCACCTCATATAATCATTTGGAAAAACCAGATCCAACTCCTGACCACCCTAATAAATAAACATTTATAAAAGTTTGCGGATCAGACCTATACCTCTACACTTAACAATATCAAACCCAACCGTGATATCTTCAAAAACATCAACCGAATTCAAACTGAATTCCAACATCACAAAGCTCCTAGCATCTTATCTTTCTTGTAGGAAATTCATGCTCAGAATAAACTCTTCCTTCTCACAAACTCGCAACATAACCGCGGTAGTTCCCCAAGGATCCATTATCGGGCCACTTTTATATCTTCTATACACATCCGATATTCCCCAACCTTCACCTAGTGTTGTAATGCTAAATTATGCTTAATACATTTAATCCAAGCCTCGACAAGATATATCAATGGGGATTATCTAACCGAGTAGAATTCAATGCCTTAAAACCTCAGTGCTGCCCCTTGTCGTAAAAAGCGAACCCCAAAGTATATTTACTGTCGATGAACGGGACTTACATCGACGAAGCCAAGGAACTATCAATCCTCGGCACTCAAATTAATTCGACTCTTAAATGGAATGACCACATATTTGAATATATATTCGTCCCGAAATGGAGTTCAACTCCCATATTTGGTCTGGCGCATTGAAAACTGCGCTACACGTGCTCGATAGGATGAAAAACGAGCAGTGCAACTTATTGGGGACCTAGCCGTAATTCGTTCAATGCCTACGTATAATGCCTATCTCTTTTCTATAGGTATTACCACGGTCGTTGCTCAACGGAACTTGCTGAATGTGTTGCACCCCTTTAGACATTTTCCGGCCATACCCGTCAATCTGTGAATGCGTCTCAGTTTATGTTGAACGTGAAATTCAGGCGCGCAGATAAACATAGAGAGTCATTATTTAGCCGCATCACACGAGGACGACAGGAATATGGAATGCTCTACTTGATCATGTGTTTTCCTGTCGTTGTAATTTCCAGGCCCTCAAGACCAATACACATCGATATCTCCTTTCCGTATCCACTTCCTCTCCATACGCTTCCATTGTGCTCTGACATTTAGGGTACTTCAAAATCCCCCGTTAGCGTAAAAAAGCCACTGCCGAATTTTCGTTTTTTTTTTGTGTCAAGTATTGAGTGTTTATTAAAACTACTCTGGGCGATGGGCGAAGCCATGACTTTGAAAAACGATCCGTGCGGTTGTAAGCTATCCATTTTTTTTCTGGGAATAATTTTTAGTTTCTAGCATAAAGTGGTCATGATTGCACTTCTGCCAGCCTAAAATAGTTCTTAGTGTCTTATATTACATATCGTTTTCTTTATTCGACAACTAGTTGGTTACGATCAATTTCAAGTAAATTTAGCAGTCTGGTGCTGTGATATGAAACTAAGTACAAAACCCACTGGACTTGTGCCAACGTTATTGTTCAAAACTCTCGATTAGAATAACAAAAATGGCAACTACTCTCCAATAGGTGGCACGACCATCAATCAACAAGCGAAGCATCTTAGTCAACTGACAGGAAGATCAGCGAGCCATCTTGACTTCGATTATGGTGAATTCGCTTTTGCTCCTGCTTGTAAGCATCATTAAACCCGGTAGGCGTAGGTGTGATGACCCGACACTACCATAAGGGAACAAACCATCAAGAAAGCACCGAGTCGGCAAAAAGAAGACGTAGAGAAAATCGGAAAAAGCGGGATATACGCGTCGGGACGTGGAATGTTCGAACGTTATATAAACCAGGCATGATACAAACGGTCGTAGAAAACGCGAAACAATATAAAATGGACATCGTCGCGCTTCAGGAAGTCCGACTCCTACATCAAGTAATCGAAACCAATGGGTTCACACTGGCATGTGGAGGTACCGATACACATAACGTCAGAACCGGCTTCATCATAAACAAGAAGATTACGCCCCATGTAAAAGAAGTAAAATTTATTAAAGACCAAATGTCGGTGCTAAAAATACTGGGCCCGTGGTACAATTATGTATTTATAAACGTACACGCCACAACAGAATCTACAGACGAGGAAACGAAGGACACGTTATATGAGACCCCAAGAGGAAGTATTCGCTGGGATCTTATCATTCGATGTTAAAATCCTCCTCGGGGACCTCAATGCAAAAATTGGAAAGGAATATATCTTCCAACCAACTATAGGCAAAGAAAGCGTACACGACGTTTCAAATGATAATGGAATTCGAATTATTACGTTCGCAGCATCAAAAGATCTGGTAGTGAAAAGCACGACGTTCAAGCACAAGCAAATCCATAAAGCCACATATATATCACTCGACGGCGTAACGCGAAATCAAATAGACCACTTCCTCATAGACAAAGGACACCACTCGAATATCCTTGACGTAGGATCATATAGAGGAGTAGATTGCGACTCTGATCATCTTCTAGTGATGTGCAAAATCAGGAGTCGGCTCACAGCAAACCCACATGGGCAGTCACGGGAGACGAGCAAAAAGTTCGACATTGATAAACTAAAAGACCTGCGCAAATGGGCTGAATATCAAGACGAACTAACGAATAGATTTAGCATCCTAGAGAATGGGAGCAGTGAGGAAGAGGAAGCCAATCGTATGGACACTAAATGGACATCGATCAGAGACACAATCAAACAAACAGCCCAAGAGGTATTAGGATTTAAAAAAACAATTAAGTCCAAACCTTGGTTTAACGATGTGTGCAGGGCAAAGATCGAAGAACGTAAACACCTCAGAGTGATCCACTTATAAAGATATGATGAAGTCAACGCAGAAAGATACGCGACAATTCGGAAAGATGCAATGAGACTCTGTAAACGCAAGAAACCCGAATGGGAGAAGACTCGGATCGAAAAAATCCTAGAAAATGCCAGAGCAAAGAACATCAGAGGTATGTTAGCCTGCATACATTCAATTAGAAATCGCTACCAGGCAGTACTTTGAAAACCTCCTCAATGTACGCACCCATCAACCACAAATAAACACACCAGACGTACATACAGCCGAGCCTCAGATCCCAGAGCCCACTTTCAACGAAGTTGTAGACACAATAAATCGATTGAAAAACAACAAAGCTCCCGGAGTCGAGTGCATACCGGGAGACCTTGTGAGGTATGGCGGGGCGGCAACAGCTCGAAATATCTGTGGCGGTTCCGCCAATCCCCACTGTCTACTTACCCGAAGAACCCCCACAACCACAACCCAGCCTACATAAGTTTCTGCTAATGCAATCACATTAGCACATGTATATGCTTCACGCATCAAGTCTATCAAATGTATTTAGCTAAAAGCTCCTGGAAGAGAATTCTTACCTTCATTCATTTATTCGAATTCAATATTCCCTATAAGAATTCTATTCCAAACATCACAGATCTCAAGCCCAATTCGGCACCTTCGGTTGCCTGGCAAATCTCAATCTTACACACGCATTTTCCCTAGTCAAATTCCTGAAAACAAAACAATTTGGTTTACATACAATGTAACCGCCATAACAGGGATCATAAACATTGCGTCGCCTATTCAGCCTCAACATGTGTATAATAAATTCCTTTACATACACATTGGCTGGCGACCCAAACCCAAGGGACAAAAGTAAATATACGCATCTCGCGTCTTAAGCCATAAATTAAATCCTACAGCATAGGCAAATGCAAATAGGTATGGTATATTTACCCTTCGCAGCGATGCAATAAACACCACTTTCCTGTAAATAAGCTAGATTCAATTAGCACCATGTGCATAGTGCATATCGGCTATCGTTACAACTGCAATGCATAGCTTAGGCAATGATCTACCCGATCTCTTTGCCTTCCCATATTTCTGGATCTGCTTCTCATGGCTAGCGGCATGAACAAACAGAAACCCCAATTAGCACCCAATGAGATTCGACCTGTTTACTTAGCTGAACTCACATCTCATTGGTGTACATTATTCCCCTTTCTTTGTTTTCAGATTCATTCTCATGGCTTTGTCCCACAAAACAACCAATGTGCACACATACACGTGTATCCCTATGATCTACTCTATGAGATCAGGTTACCTACCCCCAAAAAGAGACCACGTTTCTCTTGGGATGGAAAATGCAGCCTTCAATTAAGAGAGCCAGTACCACTGGCCAAATTTTCTTAGCCAGCGAATTAATATCGTTGAGTCTTAATCCATCCACTGACTGAACCGGTCGGTTTTTCTCCCGCTTCCCGTAGCGCTGCGGGACGGGTACGTCGCGGAGTTTTTTATCACCAGTTTCTAGTTAAGCGTTTTCTTAATTTTTATTCAATTTCACTGAAGGGAACATTCCGATTTGTTCGGTTCCAAAAATCAATTGTTTTTGCTTAGTCGATAGTTTTATCCTTCAAAAATAATGTGTTAAAATTTGGAAACGAAATCTTAGGCGGTTCCAAAGTTATAGGTCATTAAAGCGTCGGGTCTCCCGTGGATACGAATTCGGCCCGGAGTCATGGTGCAAATGGAAACGGGCGGAAGCTGCGAATGAGCTGTCAAAGTTCCACAACGGCAAACCTCCCTTGGATCCTAAAGTACGAACAGCTATTTACCCAGTTTACGTAAAATTGACAGATACCGATTTGTTAAAAAAATGTGAGGGAGGTTTCACGCAAAATAACAACGAAAGTTTCAATGCTACTATCTGGCAAATGGTGCCAAAACACACATACGGCGATAAGAAAATCATTGAAGTTGCAGCTCTTACCGCAGCTTGTATGTTTAATGAGGAGTTTTTACCCGTATTGCTAATAATGAAAGTCATGGGAATCAAAATTGGGTACGCTGCGAGATCGTTGATGATGAATAAAATGTTAAAAAAAAATTGTTGTTATATCTTTAATCATCATCATCATCGGCACTACAACCTGGAGCCGGTCTTGGCCTTATTTAGCAAGTCCTGAGGCTTGTTAAATTTTCCATAATGATTTGTTTTTTCCGGGCAAGGTCATTAGTCTTGCGCCATATATCTTTAATACTTTCTCTTAAATACAATCATGAAAATAACCTATTTTTTGACCCGACAAAGCGGAATGTCCCCTGAAAGAAGATATATCAACAAGACGAAGTTAATAGTAATAGTTTAGAATTCTAAGTTGAGTGAACATTTAACGTGTGATTTGCTTTACCAACCGCATTGAGGATTTAAATAAAAGAACATTTCCTACAAACAACATCTACTGTTTCTTTTTCCGTGCTGCAGTTTCCTGGGTGATATCGTTCATCCTTCCGCGTTTGTGGACAATTTTGGCGCTCGCATTTGCGGCGGAAGAGTGGAACTTTCTTCTGGATCTTTGTGACAGTGATGATGGGAGAAGAAGTGAACCCCGTGCCGTACACCGGCTCAACATACTTCTTCCCCACAGATCCACCAACTCATCAAAACAATATGGGATAAGGAAGTCATTCCGGAAGAATGGAAAACCTCAATAGTCGTCCCCATTTTCAAAAAAGATGACAGATCTGACTGCCAAAACTACAGAGGAATATCATTGCTCCCAACCACATACAAAATATTAATAAATGTCATACTGGCGAGAACCACACCGTACGCAGAAGAAGTACTGGGAGACTACCAGTGCGGATTCCGTAGGAACCGGTAAACGAACGACCAAATGTTCACAATAAGGCAACTGCTGGAAAAGAAGTTGGAATACGGAGAGACGGCTCACCAACTGTTCGTTGATTTCAAAAAAGCCAAGGACTCAGTCCCAGGGCAAAGACTTTACCATATTGTAGTTGAGCTGGGAATCCCGAAAAAATACGCCGCCCTCATTCAAATTTGCATGAACGAAAACAAAGGGCGAGTTAGAATAGACAACG
This sequence comes from Microdon myrmicae, assembly GCA_963931805.1. Classification (NCBI taxonomy): domain Eukaryota; kingdom Metazoa; phylum Arthropoda; class Insecta; order Diptera; family Syrphidae; genus Microdon; species Microdon myrmicae. The sequence goes on along the minus strand of OZ007498.1, from coordinate 169,544,555 downwards.
AACTCTCAGAACCATTTGAAATCCGGGACGGACTAAAACACGGGGATGGCCTCTCACCGCGTCTTTTTAACCTTGTGCTCGAGGATGTCATTAGAAAGGTACAAGACGACAACATGCCCGGATCATTCCTGCACGGGGTCACACAAGTGCTCGCATATGCGGATGACATCGCCGTCCTGGGCCATAATCTAGAAACTGTAACTAAAAACTGTGAAATCATTATGCAAGCGCAAGATGAGGTGGGCGTAGAAATAAATGAACACAAAATAAAATACATGATTACGGCGAGAGCAGGTGGACCGCAGGGAACACATGTAAACGCCAGAGGCAAGATAATTGAAAATGTTAAATAATTTCCATATCTGGGAACGATACTGACGGCCAGTAACGAATCGTCGAAGGAAATTAGCAAAAGACTTCACTCCGGCAACGTTAGTTGGCGCGCAGTCAGTAAACTGCTGCAATCCAAACTGCTATCACGTAAGCTCCGTGTCTATAGAACCATAATCATGCCGATTGTTCTATATGGATGCGAAACATGGGCTCTCACAAAACGGGAAGAAAACAAATTTCCCGTATTCGGGAATAACGTTCTAAGGGGTTTCTTTGGTGGTAAATATGACGAGGAGACAGGACAATGGAGGAAACTCCACAACCACGAATTGGAAGAGCTATACCGCAAACCTACAATAGTGAGTGTAATGACGTCGTGAAGATTAAAATGGGCCGGACATGTGGCGCGAATGGGCAACGATAGGACCGTGCGTAGAATTCTTGACGGTAGACCAACGGGAAAGAGATCGACAGGACGGCCATGACGGAGATGGAGGACAACGTTAGGTTTGATCTTGAGGAGATCGGATCGGATGGTCAAGCCTGGAAGTAGAGTGCACAGGACAGGGAACGATGTTGAAGTCGAGTCGGTGAGGTCATGAACTTCCGGGTTCTTACAGGCCAATAAATAATAATACCGCAAACCTACAACAGTGAGTGTAATGACGTCACGAAGATTAAATAGGTTCGGACATGTTTCGCGAATGGGCAACGATAGGACCGTGCGTAGAATTCTTGACGGTAGACCAACGATCGTGACGGAGATGGGAGGGCAATGTTAGGATTGACCTTGAGGAGATCGGATTGGATGGTCAAGCGTGGAAGTAGAGTGCACAGGACAGGGAACGATGGCGGAGTCGAGTCGGTGAGGTCATGAACTTTCGGGTTCCTACAGGCTAATAAATACTATAGTACAGTAGTTGTAAGCATCATTCTTGTATCTTGACTGTTCGTAGTGTTCTCTTTGTGTGATAGCGACTGTAGTCCCGACGTCAGCGCCGAGTCCCCGATCGGGCGGATCGCTCGTCTTTGTACGCTCTCAAGTAGGTGGAGAGTATGTTTAGGAGCCGAGCTCCAAACATGAGAGCAATATTCGAGCGCGGGTCTAATTTGAGATTTATATAGGAGAAGAAGTTGGGCCGGAGTAAAATATTTCTTGGCTCTAAAAAGATAACTCAGTTTTCCTGAGGCTGATCTGGCGATACCCGATACGTGTTTATGCCATGATACATTCCCACAGACCGTGACGCCGAGCAATCTCAAACTTTCCCCAGCCTCGAGGGCCCGGCCATTCATCATCAGCTGTGGAACCGATGATCCGGTTTTCTTTGTGAATGTTGTATACTGGGTCTTCGTTGCGTTGAAGTCGACAAGATTGGCCTTTCCCCACTGCAGGACTTTATCTAGATCCTGGTTCAGAGAGTCAATCTGTCTACATCTCAGCTGGTGCGACGTAGATGCACCAATCGGCCGATCACTCGAAAAGGAGGAAACAAGCGTACTATCATCCGCAAAACTGAACACTTTGTTATCCGTTGCCTCCAACAGATCATTTATGTGAAGCAAGAACAAGGTTGGAGCCAAAATAGAACCCTGGGGCACCCCCGAATTAACAGGATACAGATCCGAACACTCGCCGTCCACAACAACCCGGATCGATCGATTCTCGAGGAAGCTCCTCGTCCAGTCGCAAAGCTGTTGGGAAAGTCCATATGAACGAAGTTTGCTCAGCAATGCCCCGTGCCAGACGCGGTCAAAAGCCTTGGAGATATCTAATGCGACCGCCCTTGACTCACCATGCCGTTCAATCGCAGATGTCCATATATCGGTTATAAGTGTCAAAAGGTCTCCTGTGGACCGCCTGCCACGGAATCCGTATTGACGGTCATTCAGAAGACCGTTGCACTCCAAATACTTAACCAACTCTGTATTGATGACTTTTTCCATTACCTTAGATAAAATAGACAGTAATGCTATCGGACGGTAATTTTGTGGGAGACACTTTTTTCCCGTCTTTGGGATTGGCTGAACTCGAGCGATTTTCCAGCAGGCAGGAAAGGTCCTCCGTGCATAAGATAAGCGGAAGAGTCTGCCAAGAACCGGCGATAGTTCTGGAGCACAGTTCTTAAGGACTATTGCTGGTATTCCGTCCGGGCCGGTTGCCTTCCTACAATCCAGTTCACGTAGAATGCGCTGAATAGTGCGCGGACGAAATCTCACATCCCGCATGGAAGACTGTACCGGCGAGATCACGGGTGGCTGCAAAAGGCCGGGATCGAGGTTTGAATTCGCGGAAAATAAATTCGCGAACACATTAGCTTTATCCTTTGGATTCGTGACTAACGTCCCGCTGTCTGTCACCAACGGAGGGAAAGAGGAGGAAGCAAAGTTACTGCTGACAGCCTTTGCCATTGACCAGAAGGAGCGCGAACCAGTTGGGCACCGAAGGAGATTATTGATCACCCTGTCGTTGTGAGCCTTCTTCGCGGTATCAATCGCCTGGTTGCACACGTTTCTGATTCTAACAAAATTCGTTCTGTTAACATCGGTGGGATTGGAGCGCCATTGCTTAAAAGCTCTATTTTTTGCCGCTGTAATCAGCTCGCATTTTTTGTCAAACCAAGGTTTATCAGACGAACTTCGTTTGATGGAATGTGGAATATACATCTCCATGCCCAGAAGAATAATCTCTGACACCGACTCCGCGCAAACGTTAACATCGGAGTTTCCGAAGCACATCTCGGACCATGGAAAGGATGCGAAGAAATCTCGCATATCGTCCCAATTAGCGGCCCCATACTTCCATACATGGCGAAGCTGCCTAGGCCGGTTATTCGCTTGGTATGCAAGTGCTTGCGCGACAGATACCAAGCAGTGATCTGAGTTTCCCAGTGGCGCAGAAACCTCTACGGTATAAATACTCGGTTCGGATGTCAAAAACAGATCCAGGGTGTTCGCATAATCGCCCCGGGCATCCGGTATTCGCGTTGGCTCCCCCACGAGTTGAGTCAAGTTGTGGCTTACAGCAAACATCTCCGCCAGCCTCCCAGCCTCGTCGGTTCTGTTAGAATGTAACAACCAGTCGGAATTGCACATTAAAATCGCCAAGGACAATAATTTCAGAAGCTGGGTGGTTGATCTGTATCCAGTCGACGGTATATGAAAGATGTTCGAAAAATGTCGCCGGTCGATCGTCATTCGGGGAGCGGTAAAGACAACAAAGAAATTTAACGGAATTCCTCAGCACCACCCTCAACCATATGATGTCCATATTATTGGGTTCCAACGCCTCCATCCTCTGGCAAGCCAGATTGGACCGTGCGAAGACGCAGACACCGCCCTTAAAGCGGAATCTCGAATGTAAGTCGTATCCTGAGCAACGAAGATATGTCGAATCAGTTGACGAATCGACCTGGGTCTCAGTTAGGGTAAGGATATCAGGTTTCGTTGTTTGCAAATATTGGTGGACGGCGTTTACATTAGTATTGGTGAAACCGATGCCCCTGATGTTACAAAATGCCGTCACCAGTCGAACGTGGGCCGAGCCTCGAGAGCTAGCCCGGTTATGCGATGACGAACCTCTCAAAGTTCCATTATTTATCATGATATCTGCATGATGTTCCCCCTGACATAGTCCCCCCCGGAGATCCGAATGGGAGACTAGTTTACCTCCGGAATTCTTTATATCAGAAGACACCATCATGACTTATCCCCGTGTCAGTCCGGGCCATCAGCCACACATTCGAAACACCGTCGAAGATTTCTCTCGGCGATATCGCGGAATGTACAGCGTGACGGGGTGGTATCTCACCTTGGGACCGACTACCACCTAACCAACCTTTTCTCGAACCGGTCCATCAGCCAAGCTCCGAAAGATGGCCAGGGATTTCTCCCGACCATTTCACGGAGCCTAAAGCTTGATGGGGTGGTATTTCACCGGGCGCACAGGGCGTTGGGACCCCGGCTACCACTCGGCCTTTAGTCGCCTCTTACGACAAGCTGGCCTAGCTGTGAGTATATTCTAACGCCCGATGATCATCATCATCATCATCATCATAATCATCATCGGCACTACAACCGGGAAACCGGCCTTGGCCTTATTTAGCAAGTCCTGAGGATTTTTAAAATTTCCATAATGATTTGTTTTTTCAGGGCAAGGTCATTACGAGGGTTGCCTTTTATATTTCGGGATTAGAGAACAAAAACAAATATTGATCATCGAAAATCACAATATTTTTTTTCAAAATATTCCCCATGAAAAGATCTATACACTTTTGCATGCGTTTGAACCAATTGTCGAAGCACTTTTGCCACTCTGATTGAGGCATCTCCAACACATGCATTCTGAATGCAGCAACCGCTTCTTCAGGTGTCGAAAAACGTTCACCCCTCAGTTTGTTTTTTACGTACGGGAATAAAAAGAAGTCATTCGGTGCCAAGTCAGGACTATACGGCGGATGACCCGTCAAATCGATGTTTTGGGTGCTCAAAAATGCAGTTGTCGCAGCCGATGTGTGAGAGCTCGCATTGTCGTGGTGAAGAGTGATCCGTCTTCGGCGGTTGGTTTTCCTGATTTCTTGGAAGACAACTGGCAAACAAATGGTTGTGTACCACTCAGAATTGACTGCTCTGCGTTGTTCTAGTGGTACGGTTGCGACATGTCCAGTTTTTCCAAAAAAACACGCGACCATTTGCTTGGAAGTGCTTCGTACGCGAACAACTGTTGTTGGATTTGGCTCATCTTGAAACACCCAGACAGTCGACTGCTGTTTACTTTCGGGCTCATACGCGGAAATCCACGATTTATCACCTGTCACGATGTCATAGACGTGTTTCGAAGCACCGCGACCGTATTTTTTGAGCATTTCTTTCGACCAATTGACACGAGCCTTTTTTTGGGCGATTGACAAATTGTGTGGGATCCAACGTGAACAAATTTTTTTGACAGTCAAATGTTTATGCAATATTGAATGTATGCTGGTCCCACTAACGCCTAAGGTTGTCTCAATCTCACGACAGGTCACATGACGATCTTCCAATATCAGTTCGCGCACAGCATCAATGGTTTTCGGAACAACAACTGATTTTGGACGACCTTCACGAAATTCATCCTGGAGTGAACTACGACCACGATTGAATTCACCATACCATCGATAAACACTGGTCCTTGATGGAGCTTCATCGCCAAAAATTGTATTAAGTTCACCCATGCACTGTTGCTGAGTTAATCCACGCCGAAAGTTGTAAAAAATAATCGCACGAAAATGTTGACGATTTAATTCCATTTTTGGGCCGAGATGAATCTTTTAAGTTACTGTAAACAACACAAATAGCGCTCGTATGTCAAAACGTTCTGAGTGCGTATAACCTTAAAAATGTCCAACTTTACGACAGAGCTGTCAATTGCCGGATTGCAACACTAGGGTTGCCAAATCCCGAAACATAAGAGGCAACCCTCGTATCAGTTATCATGGTGTGGGTCCATAACTTGGGTCTCGGTATGTGTCATAAATTGGTAGGAATACATTTTTATATTATTGCCAATATATAGCAATGGTTCGATTTTTGCCTAGCGGCGATGGATTCAGTTTGGCATCGCGCATGTGAAGAAGAAAAATTTGTAAATTGAAATGAAGAAAAGACTTCAATTCCTTTTTAGCTATTAATTTCTGAAGCTCCAATATATTCGTCTGGCATATGTATGCCCCAAGAAATTCATAAATAGAGAAAGGCTGGCATCTTCATTTATCACATCTCGGTTATTAAAAGGCCCGCTAGGTGGTTTTCACTTTAGCTGGCAGTCAATCCTCCTCCATATTGGACTAGCTTATCTTCGTGAGGCCATCAGAAGCACTGAACATCATTTGTCTAAATTTCATAATTCACGCCATAAGTGAACAAGGTACATCCTAGGCATCAACGGCGATCGTCTGCACACATGACGGGTACGTTGAAACTCATCTTTGGCTCCCAAGTCATTCTTTGCTGGCTTCCTCTCAAGCTTATTTGGAAATTCAAAATAACTTCTTGGAAAACGGTATAGCAACAGTGTCACATTATAGCCAACAAATCGGCGCTATTAAAGTCCTAATCCTTATGGCAATAATCACATCCAGCACATCGTCATTGTTAGTAGTCTCCTCATCAGCTTTGGATGTGTCGTGGAACGTGCATCTTTTGATGCGATAAAACCCAGTTGGTGTCGCTTGTCACGTACTGGCCCCACTCACAATTGCCAGTGGATCGTGTATGGTCCAAGTGTTGTTTCAATCCACCTGTCTGAAACCGGGATCATGATGTCTTCACTATGCGGCCAAAGATCAAATTGCCGCAGAGTAACATCCGCTTCAAAGTGATACGTGTCATTATACTAATGGTCCGATTACAAAGCAACGAGTGCCGTCGTCATTGTCTTGGTCAGGCTTTTTAATCTTATCTTGGGCTTAGAGTCAGAAGAATCACAGGCATGTCGCCGAGAAACAATAATCATGTCCGTGCATCAATCATATCACCCAGGTGGTTCAAAGATTCTGTACTTGTGTGTGATGGGGTTCATTGGTTAAAACAGCACAAAAAGATTTGTGGAGGCTGTCTTAAGCTGCTACGTAACAGTGGTAACGTGAGACAACGTCCACAGCCCGCTGTGGTTGTCCGGACAAGCAGGCATTAATGTGGGCAATAAATTTGGTGCCACTAGCCGGCTTGGTCAGTGGACTACAACAAGTCACTTCAATTGCCAACAAATGGTGCCGGATTGGACAAAGTTGTGTTTTGAAGTTGGAATTCTACCCTTTAGTGTGGGCCGTAAGCCTTGTCTGCTGTTTTCTAACTTAATGCATTCTATTGTGCGTATCTGTCTGTATCCTGCGATTAGTGGTTGATTTAGTCACCGAAAAGTGGTCAATTAGGTTAACAGTAGTGCCAAAAAGTGGACTAGGTAACCTTTTTTCTACACATTACGGTCATTTCCTGGCCATGAGCTAACAATTCTCTGTCACTAGGCTGAGATCAAGCAGCTGGACGGAGTTGGGGCTCGTTAATAACCTGATTTGGCGTTGAAAACTTTCTGCAAACCTATAAATAAAGTCTAAGCTATTTAATTTGCATTCTAAATTGTGTATTAAAGTAAATTGAACAATTTAATTCAATGCATTCGGCAATTGGGTTGTTTGGAGAAAAATCGAAGCTTATTGTGGGCTGGTGTTGTCTGAATACTGAACTAGCTGTCGAACAGACCGGTCTGTGGATATCTGAAAAATGTGGTGTTGCTGTTTTTGGATTGATAGAGGCGGACAGTAGCGTAGTTTTTTAACTTGCACCTGGTATCCTCAGGGGGGCTGATCATTGTACTGAAATACATTTCAGTGTTTTGGTGACCTTGTCGCAAACAAAAATTAGGATTAGTTGTGTGACAGAGCCCCTTTTCTGATCGCTGCAACATATCCAGACACATGGAATGTGGGGCAAATGCGTTATAGAGATTAATTGGATCAGTTATTTAAGTTGAAAGAATGAATTTGATTCTATTAAGAATGCTGTTGTGTCAATTATTTGCACTGGATACTGGTGCAGGTGTTTGGATTTATTTTCTATTTCAAGACACATGACTGATCATGAGGTTTAAAAATGGGGGTGTGTTTGATAACGAATTAACATGAACAATATGGGTTATTCGATCCAGTACGGTGTTATGTAGGACTGAGGTAATGGTTTTTCCCAATACGCGGTGATTGGTAAGTTTCTCAATAAGGACGACAGGTTTTTAAAAATTGAATACAATACGAAATATTTGAGATAAAAGCAAACATTTCATTTTATTATAAAGTAAAAACAAATTACAGCTAATAATTTGTCTACCATTTTAAATGTGATTGCCATGACGTTTGAAAAATAGATCGCTCCTATTGGGGAACCCATTATTTTATTTTAAAAACATGTTTTCCTTACTGCGAAATCCTTTACACAAATGCAGAATAAAGTGAAAATTATCACGACAAATAAAAAACGAACACTTCAGTTAACAGTGAAGAAAATACAGTGTGATGCTGGAACAAACTCCTTTATTTATTTATAAAAATAATGTTTCAACCTGTTGGGAGAAAGATTGGTTTGTCTCAAAAAGTAATTACTATATTTACTGCATAGGTCACTGGTTGCTTGCCCGATGAAAAAGAAGGGAAGAGACTAACATTCATGCGGTCGTTCTCTTATCTAGGGATTAATCTAAAAATGTAGTTATTGTGGGCCATTTCAATATAAACATCTTGAATGACGATGAATCTGTATGTATAGTGGTTCCCTAACATTACTTGCTTCGCATGGTCTTCTATGCTTTGTTAATGAATGCACCAGGCACGCTTCAGGAAATTGCCGTGATCATATGTATGGGCGCCTTATTTTGTTGCTCTTAAGGAGTGGATGAGATGAGTCTTTGATTCGTAAATCTCTAATCACTGTATGACGGGGCTCTTGGTTCCCAATTCCAAGACTAGAGGTTGAGATTCTTCGCAGTCAATTCTAGACAGATTGTGAGTTGGTTTCGACGTGTTTAAACGATGATTATGTTATGAATCATGGATAGATCTTTATGTATGTAGTGGGGCAGTTAATTCTTATTCAATCTTCATCACCACTCTTGATAGGCATGTGGCGGTTCCGCCTGATCCCACGGCTCGCCTTCCTGAAAAAACCCCCATAACCACAACCCGGTCTGCACCAGCTTTCGCTAATGCAATTCGCATTAGCATCTTAAATGCTTCACACATCAAACAGACCCATTTATTATAACCCTAAAATCCCTATAAAGTAAACTTACCTTTTCATTGCATCCCTTTGCATACAATTTTCTGTAAGAATTCTTCTTGACCTTTTTAGGAATTCCATAACTCCCATTGTTTCCCGCCAATGCATTTGCATTTGCCCCAGAAAACATTTCCTTTTCCAAGGACATGTAATGCTTTCCAGCATTATCTGAAATTCCTAAAATTGATCCTTAATGTGCATATGCACCATAAATAGCAAACATTCGATACCCTTTGTCTGAGTTAAAATACTATGTCGTCAGCTTGTTTTTACAGCTGCAACACTAGCGATTCAATAGACAAACATGATGCATTTCTTTCGTCGCCACCACTAATTGCTTGGCATACCTAAATGCAAGCAAGGGATGCGTATCGGCAATTAACCCAAGATACGATATACAATTTCCATGGTATAAAGTATCGTATCCCATTAACACCTTTTTTTCCAACGTCCGTCATAGCGACGTTGCATAAACATGACCCTCATTAAAGAGCGAACCATTTGGTCGCCTTTTCTTTTGTCCTTGCCGCCTGCCTGTTTCGTTGTTCCACTGCACGTGTGAATAGCATTCATCTCAACGATCCCACACATACCACCATGACCTTTATTACAAGATCTGGTTTCCTATACCACCAAGAGAGACTTTACGTTTCCCTGGTGGTAGGTAAAAAAAAAAAGATTTCCTTATTGGAGAGGATATCGTTTGAGTCTTATTTCATCTACCGACCACGCTGGTCGCGTGAGCTCCGTTCCTCCGTCGCGCGGCGGAGGAACATAGATATACACAGTCGAGTCGCAAAGTGTCTTGAGGCGTTCTTTTCAAAAGTCCTCATTCGTGTTAACTGAAATCGATTTGCAAAATTTCGTTTTGGTAAACAAACCAAAATCAAGTGCTCGTGGAAACGTAGTTTAAGTGTAGACAAAAACCTTTTAAATTACCACCAGTTTTAAATATTGTAAACTCCATTAATAAAAAACATTATCATTAATAAGAACAAAACAGTGCGTTTAACTTTTTCTCCTTGTGGACGGTATGTCGAAGAGTTTGTTGTGGTACATTTCCTTTTCCGTGGTGAATAGTGTTCTTTTGATTCCTCTTGTGTCGAACGTTTCTGGGTGACAATTTCCGGCGAACAATTTCCAGCTGTACACGAAGTAGCGGGTGGATGGTAGAATCAGCGTCCAAGCCGGCGCACAGACCATTCGTACCCCACAGGCAACGAGGTCATTGTGCCAGCGCACGACACGGGGTTCTACCTCGTCTCCACCAGTTCTAAAAGGTTCAGCCAAACCGAATTGTTACTGCACTAAGGAATGCACACCAAGTAAACCGTTCGCACCGTCACGAGCGATTAAAGAACAAGGAAAATGAATGAAGCACCGGAATTTATTTGTTCAGTTTTATTCCCTAAATAAAAACCACTACTTTTCTTGACAATGTTGAACTTGATGCACATTAATATTGTAGCGAGCTTAGGGTTCGCTGGATTAATTATTTTGAATAAATAAGAGCCGTTAAATCGATTTTGAATTAATGTAACACTTTATTAGCCCGTTAACCACAACCGTTACTTTTACCGTACACTTGACTTATCGCTTCCGTACTTATCGCGTATTTTACTTCTTACTTATCGCTTGCTTCTCACTCGAGACTTATTACTTTCTACTTGTCCCCATGAGTTGTGTGCGACGTATTTATACCAGTTCCCCACATCCTGATTCGGTATTTCGTTTCCGTTCGTTCCATAATCTTGAATGTTCTATTATCCATGGTCTCCAGTTTTCCAGTACTTTGTTTTGGACTTTCCCGAATATTCCAGTACTGACTGTCATATGCGTCCCACTACCCTCCGTCTAGATTAGTTCGTCCCGAACTAAGTTCACTGGTCTTCTGGGTTAACAAAAGTCGCCAGTAGGTCACGATGTACCACTTTCATTTTGGCGTTCGGCCTTCGCTGAATCCTATAGACAACGTCGTTAATTCTTGTGAGAATCTTATATGGTCCTTCCCAATGTTGCTGCAACTTCGGAGACCTTCCCTTTTGCCGATGGGGGTTATAAAGCCATACGCTATCGCCTGCATTAAATCCGGATGCGCTGGCTCGAACGTCGTACCTTGTTTTCATCCTGTCACTGGATACCTTGATTTGCTTTCGAACCAAATGATGAATCTCATCGAGGCGATTTCTCCATTCGGCTGCGTAGTCTTCGGTTTGTACATATTTGTCCCAATCTCGTTGGTGATCACTAACGACCTTCGATAAGTGCTCTTTTATTGTTCGGTTGAACCTTTCGACCATTCCGTCTGACTGCGGATGTAAGGGTGGGGTACCTGGTTTTCCTTACGCCCAATGCCGCACAGATGCCTTGAAATATCTGTGATTCGAAGTTTCGGCCTTGATCGCAATGCAGCTCACAGGGAACTCCATATCTGCTGATCCAATTATTGATAAGCTGCTCAATGACGGTTGTTGCTTCTTGGTTTGGAATTGGAAGGACTTCCACCCACTTGCTGAAGTAATCCATGATAACCAACATGTATTTGTTGTTGTCGTTTGTTTTTGGAAATGGTCCTGTGGGGAGGAAGTGTGTGCACCGGCGTACGGCGCTGATTAGCTTCCTCCTCCATCATAATTACTATTTGTTCCGCAAATGTTCCGCCAAGCACTAGGAAAACTGTTCACCCGAAAGAAACGAATGTTGGGGGATTACCTTTCTTTTTGAAAACGTTTTATTGGGCAGCAGCACAGGAAACACGCTTTAACAATGAAATGTGTCTAGTTTTGAATTTAATTTACTTTTAAATTTTGAAAATCAAACAGTTAATGAAATTTATAAATTGTTTATTGTTTGTCTTTTACATTTTTGTATGATTTATTCGTTTTCACAAAAACTTTTGAACACTTTCGTATGAACTTAAGGATATTGTTTTATCAAAGACACTATTGCATACCGATTTTTTTTTTTTTTTGCCGCACTATATGTTTTCGATAATAAACAATTTGGGTTCAATAAATTTACGTTATTTCATAGATTCACGGATAAATTTACGTGGAAAAAAAATAAACTAAAACTCCCTAGAGTTGAAAAATAAAACACACACGACTCACGGGGGTGCGAACTCCGACGCACCCCTCGATGGTAAAAGGGTGGCCCATCGTATTTACGCGTACCGAGCGCAAAGGTAGCGTAATGGAGACCCGACCGACTTGGTCTGGTGATGGAATGAGACTCAAACGATATCCTCACCAATAAGGATATCGTTTTTTACCTACCACCAGGGAAACGTAAAGTCTCTCTTGGTGGTATAGGAAACCTGATCTTGTAATACAGGTCATGGTGGTATGTGTGGGATCGTTGAGATCAATGCTATTCACACGTGCAGTGGAACAGCGAAACAGGCAGGCGGCAAGGACAAAAGAAAAGGCGACCAAATGGTTCGCTCTTTAATGAGGGTCATGTTTATACGATGCCTCGTCGCTATTTTCGACGTTAGGAGAAAAAGGTGCTAAAAGCAATATGGATGTTTATGGCATCTCTGGCTGCAATAGAAACCGGGTTCATATTTGCATTAGAAAATGCTGGAGAATTTGGTTTCAGCGTCTATTGCGCTAATTATATGCAGCTGCTTGGGTTGTTTGTTGGTAAGACAAACAAAAAAGGTTGCCAGGCAATGTGTATGTATGGTATATGACGCGGCTGGGAAAATAGACGGCGCGATATTTATGGTCCCTGTCATGACGGTTACATTGATTGCAATCCGAATTATTTTGTTTACAGGAATTTGTCTGGTGCCGAATTGGTTCAGAATACCAAATAGGAAAACAAAGAAATCTTATGAAAAATTCTATGCGAAGGGATGCATGAAGGTAAGTTTTCTTTATAGGGATTTTAGGGTTATAATAATTGGGTCTGTTTGATGCGTGAAGCATCTAAGATGCTAATGCGAATTGCATTAGCGAAAGCTGGTGCAGACCCGGGTTATGGTTATGGGGGTTTTTTCAGGAAGGCGAGCCGTGGGATCTGGCGGAATCGCCACAGTACTCCCCTCCCAGTGACGTAGTCACGAAAAAAAAAGGTAGGGGCGAGGGAATGCTCGATGGTGGGTGCTGTGATGATAGGGAGGTTGCTTCGGAATGCGCTGTGGTAATGTTACAGGACTGTCGTGGTGACCAGTTCCTGGTTATTGTTTGGGCCTTTATCGGTAAGATGGACACAGTTGTTACCGCTTGATGCCATCAAGGGCAAATGTGTGCGGCGTGGTCCATCGGCCTGTTATGGGTCTCGTGGACCAACAGGCTTATCGCCCGAATAGGTCGGAACCTATCGGAAATCCGCTCACATCCGCAGTGACGAAATGGTGTGTGCGAGATGGAGGGGAACTTATTCCAGGGTAATTCCCATCCGCAGTGACGGGTTGCCGTGTGCGGAATGGAGAGGGACCAAGTCCAGAGCGGGTGACTTTTGTCCATACGTTTGTATGGCGATTTGTTTGCCGCTGGGACTGGTAAAAGGGGGCGGGCGCTCCAGTTGCGCGGCTTACCGATTGAGGGAGGTCCGATATATCGGCTCCGGTGTCGACCCCGGAGCTTGATAAACGGCGACCGCGACCTCGACCAAGCGGAGCTTTGTTGGGAGGGCCGGCCGTCGCGCTTGTTAAGTTGGGCGACTTACATTACGGGGCCCCTGGGGTATGGTTGGTTGTGTCTCACCACAAGGCGGCCTAGAGTAACTGCTGCACTCTCCGAAGTATTATGCACCTAGGTATTTGAGGCGGCGTAGAGGGGCGTGTATAGCCTTTAGTTGCCGCTAAAGGGGAGCCATGGTGGCTAAAGATTGGGGAACCAGGTATGTTGTCTCAGCCCGGTGGTATCGGTTTGATTTGTGGACCGGTGTTGCTGAGACATTTGGGAGACGTAGGAGATCTAAGGACGAATGTCCTGAAATTTAAATAAAGGGGCAAAACCAGGTGCCCTGATGGGTGCTGCTACGCGTAGTAGCTGTGGTAACGGGGGGAGCTGGCTTGCTGAAATCGGGTAGAAAGGTCGAGCATTGATGAACGGTTTAGCGTGATAACTGTTTTTGGCGTGGATGGGCGCCAATATATGAACAGAGACAGAAAAAGGTGTTAGAGGTCAAGCAGAGTCGAGAAGGGTTGCATGGGGTTGCGTGAAGGCTATGGTTGGTGAGCGTGAGCGCCAACCTTCAGAAAAGAGACAGAGAGGGTGAGGGTGTTTCACGCGAGACAAAACCGGGCGTCCTATAGATTATATGCTACGCGTAGTAGCTGTTGTCACATAAGGGGCCGGTTTGCAGAAAATGGGATATGGACGAGGGTATGCGGACAGGGTGGCATAGAGGCGAGCAAAGTCGCATAAAGACTGCGCTTGGCGGGCATATGCGCCAATATGTTGAGAAGGCGTCGGGATTGAATAAACCCGAGCGAAGTCGAATGAGTTTGATGACGTCGAATAGGAGGAGTCGAGTGAAACCAAAAGGTTGAAAATGATGCCAATGGGGTTGGTGGGGTGAAAAATGTCGAAACAGTTATATGGAGTCTAAGGTGAAGTCGGGGGTGTGTGACGGCATTATGCGCCAATATCTTGGGAAGAGGTGGATAGATTGAATGTAGTCGAAATGGAGTCCAAAAAGGTTGAGTAGTCGGGTGAAGTCGCGTGGATGAGTGTTGTCGAAGGAATGAAAGGAGTCGAGAGACGACGAAAAAGAGTCGAGCAAAGTCGAAAAAAAGTGAAATGGAGTCGAAAAGTCGAGTGTGTTGAGTTCGAGTCGTGTGGGATTGGTTAGAGTCACAAGCGAGGCGAACGCGGTTGTACACCGGTTTGTACCCAGAAGGGGTTTACAATATTTATTGTTTGTTTTTTTTTAAAAAAAATATATAAAATTTGCAGCAACCGTTTCTATTCAATAAGATATGGTAGCACACACACAAAAAAAGGTAAGGTAATTATGGTGCAGTGGTGCGTTTACTTTATGTTACTTGTCGATATATATAATTGCGCATAAAATTTATTGAGCTATATCTATTGCCATTTGTTTTATGTATATTATTTACAATGTTTACGATTTTTAATAATATAACTTTAATGCTTATGTGTTTTTGGTTTGTTTTTACTGACAATATGTTAACATTTGATTATGTTGTATTTTGTTGCTTACTTTATGTATATTTTTAATTAGTGTGCGTGTTTCTTGGCGAGAACAAAACAAAACTTGTACTAATACCACCGAATCACAAATAGAATTAGGTACGATGTAGTACATCTAACGTAATATTTAGTATAATACAAATTTTGCTGCTTTAGGGTATTACAAATTATTTTTATGTTTTGTCTAATTATTGTTATGCACGTTATTATGTTGCTTTATTTTTATTCTTTTAATTACTATACACAATTGTAGGGAACTGTTTGCTTACACTTTCTCTGTCTTCGTATCTTAAAGGGGGTAATCCATATGTTAATTTTTCTTGTAGATGTACATGTTGATGTATTATAGTGTGTAAATATAAATAGAGTATCGGAAACTACTTAATTTTAGTCTGGATTTAATGCTGGACAACAGTTACAGGCGTTCCCTGACTTTCTATCGTTATTTCTTGTGCGACAAAGCGCATGTTTTGAAACAAAACTGTATAGTTTAGGGTTTAACTTTATTATAATTAATATTTTATGGGTATACTTAAGTGTTTTATATAAGGTCATGTTTTCTTTAAATAACTGGAGTTTGCTTAATATACAAAGTGTTAAGTAAGACAGAAGAAAGGCAGAAATTTAGGAGAACAAAGAGGAGAATATAAAAATATTTTTAATATTCGGATTAATGTTTGTTTATTTTAAAAGAAAATAAAAGAAACGCATTCATACAAATGAACATATTTCCGGACATACGTCCATTCATATAAATATCGATATCTTTTATAGCCTTTAACAGTCAAGCTTATTAAACGGTTTTCTTAGACTGGCAGGACAACTGTTTCGAACCAGTTGTCTACCTTTACCATGAAAATCGCTTAATTAGAACTGTGTGTGGTAATTTACACTTCAAACCGTAAATTAATTTCTGCACTACAAATGTCACCGCACACCAATGTTTTTTTTTTTTTTTTTTTTTTAGGAAACAAATTTTAAGTTACGCCCGGAAGGAGCTTATATAAGGACAATACAAAAAAGGAAAGGAGAAAAGAAAAAAATTAAAAAGTTTTAAGGAATACCTGATGTTCGATTGTAGATCGGCTGCCTGGTGCTGGTGTTTGCGTTTCCTGGTGAAGTTGGTCCGGAGATGGTGTTGTTCCTCGTGCTGGATATCCAATCGGCTACTCCCGTTGATGTTTCGCCAGGTGCTGTTGTTAGGCTGGCGTTGGGGCGATGTTTGTCCGTTCATGACTTCTTGCAATTGCCGCCACAATTGCCCACTGATTGTCATTGTTTTTATTTGTGTGTCACCTATTCCTTGACCGGAAGGTTGCGTTTAAACAATTCACTAGAGATCACCATTGTCTTACGGCAATTGCCGCCACAATTGCTCACTGATCTGTTCTGGCACTGTGACTGCACAACAGGTTACGTGCGTCGATCACATTAATCCGGTTGCGTGTCCTTTTTCGGTGTCACCAATGTGGGGTAGGAAGTAATGTACCTGCATGGGTACTCCGTTCTACTTCCTCCTCCATCATGTATTGTTCGCCGCGCAAATCACCGAACCGAAAAAAACGAAACAAAACAAAACCTACGCCACACAAAAACACTGGAGGGAAAGTTAATGTTCTTTTATTTTATTGGATGTATTATTCGTTTTCACAAAAACTATTGAACACTTTCGTATGAACTTAAGGATATTGTTTTATCAAAGAGACTATTGCATGCCGATTTTTTCTTTGCCGCACTATATGTTTTCGATAATAAACAATTTGGGTTCAATAAATTTACGTTATTTCATAGATTCACGGATAAATTTACGTGGAAAAAAAATAAACTAAAACTTCCTAGAGTTGAAAAATAAAACACACACGACTCACGGGGGTGCGAACTCCGACGCACCCCTCGATGGTAAAAGGGTGGCCCATCGTATTTACGCATACCGAGCGCAAAGGTAGCGTAGTGGAGACCCGACCGACTTGGTCTGGTGATGGAATGAGACTCAAACGATATCCTCACCAATAAGGATATCGTTTTTTACCTACCACCAGGGAAACGTAAAGTCTCTCTTGGTGGTATAGGAAACCTGATCTTGTAATACAGGTCATGGTGGTATGTGTGGGATCGTTGAGATCAATGCTATTCACACGTGCAGTGGAACAGCGAAACAGGCAGGCGGCAAGGACAAAAGAAAAGGCGACCAAATGGTTCGCTCTTTAATGAGGGTCATGTTTATACGATGCCTCGTCGCTATTTTCGACGTTAGGAGAAAAAGGTGCTAAAAGCAATATGGATGTTTATGGCATCTCTGGCTGCAATAGAAACCGGGTTCATATTTGCATTAGAAAATGCTGGAGAATTTGGTTTCAGCGTCTATTGCGCTAATTATATG